>WRNY01000036.1:0-345754 GCA_012978405.1 Pseudocercospora macadamiae
GGGTTGTTAGGCTAGGCTCTTGCTTCTATAGTAAGCCTTAAGTCTACTACCTTCTTAGAGGGGAGCTCCTGTCCTTGTCTCTAAGGTATTAATAGTACTTAGTGCTAAGTCTAATACTTAACCCTCCTACTTTAAGCTTAGGCTTATCCTTTCCTTTACCCTATAGTTTGGCAATCTAATACCTTGTAAGGTCCGTTATATACTATAGGTGTGTCTTACTAGGCTCTTCTGCTTTGTATATATAGGGAGCCTCTAGTCTCCTACTCCTTTTCTACTTATCTTGCTCTTACTTAAAGACTTATAGGATTAGGAGAAACCTATACTACTAAGACTCCTCTTCTAGTTGCTACGCAAACCTAGGCTTATAACCTGTTAAATTTAATATAGTAGGAAGGTACTAAAAGAGGGTACAATAGTAGGAACTAACGTAGTTATTCTTTTTTTAGTTAAAGTTCTATCTACTTCTAAGATCTGTCCTTATTAGGTATGTTACATAATCTAGTTACATACTACGTTACGTAACCTAATTATGTAATATGCCCTTACTAGAATAGTAGAGTAGGCTGCACTTTCTAACATACTACTTAGTACTCTATTATCTAGGCCTATAGTAGACTATTCTTAGTATAAGTAAGCTTTATTATTAGTAATACTATTTATAAGAAGTTATAGATAAACCTCTAGTAAAAGTTAGTAAAGCTTAGAAAAAAGAGGATATCTTTTACTAAGTATAGAGTCTTCTACTACTAAATAGTAGAGACTTTCTTTAGGTCTATTTATATACTATTTTTCCTAATAATTAAGCCTAGATACTTAGTTTCTTAGATATAGAACTTATATTTATTAATTTTAAGTTATAGCTCTATATTAAGTAACTTCTTTATAACTTTCTCTATATATTAGTAGTAGGCTTCTTTATTATCTAAGAAGACTAATATATTATTAAGGTATATAGAGACTATATTATTAAAATAATCTTAGAAAGCGTTATTAATATAGGACTAGAATATACCTAGCGTATTATAGAGTCTAAAAAGTATAACTATATATTTAAACTAGCTATACTATATAGTAAATACTATTTTCTATTTATATCCTTAGGCGATCTAGATTTAATTAAATACTATAATAACGTTAAGTTTTATAAACTATAACTTTCTACTAATTTTATTTAGTATATTCTAGATAAGAAGGATAGAGTAACGACTCTTTATAGTTAATTTATTAAGAGCTTAGTAGTTAATATATATATATAGTCCTCTACCTAGCTTCTTAATAATTATAATAAGTAAAGCCGCTAGTAAATTACTACGCTATATATTTCCTTTTATAAGCTCTAAGTTAAGCTACTTCTTAATTACTTTATTCTTCTAAGCTAATATTAGATATAGTCGCTTATAAGAAGGATTACCTTTTATATTAATCTTATAGTCTAATCTAGGATAATAAGATAGTAGTTTTACTACTTCTTTCTAGAGAAATAGCTCTATAAGGTAGTAATATCTCTTAGAGAGTTTTTAAAGAATCTTCTATAGGTTATTAGGATTTATATCTATCTTAGTTATAAATTTCTTATAATTAGAGACTAATAGCGTATAGTTATAGAGTTAACTTTTCTATATTATACTCTCTTTAGTAGGTATAAGATATATAGAATATATAAATATAGATTATATAGTATAGACTAGGCGAGCTATTATTAAGTAGAGTAATAGAGCTTAAGCTATAACTAGATCTACTACTAACTTGTTTATATATATCTCTATAGAGTTTAGCTATATAGTATAAATTTTGTAACCTTTCTAATAAGATATATAGTAGAGAGTATAGAGACTAATCTACTTAATTATAATTTCTAGAGCTTTATCTACTTACTTAGTACTTACTTATATAGAGCTAGGTAGCTCTATTTCTAAGATATTAATAAGTAGAAAGTCCTAAGGTAGAGGAGTTTATACCTCTAGTAATAAAGTATCTAGAGATAGAATATCCTTATAAGGAGGTCGTATTAGTATAGATATAGTTAGAATAGAGACTACCTTCTTATACTAAGAGTACTCTTTATAGTTAGAGTTATTAAAAGTAAGATAGCTATTTTACTAGTCTTTATATAGCTAGTATTTTACGTACTAACCTAGGCTAAGAATAAGATTATATTCTCTAGTATTAGTTATAAAATATTAAAGACACTCTATATATTCTCTAATATTAAGATTAACTATATACTATTTACCTACTAGCTTAGCTATAGTACTTCTATTACCTAATCTAAGCTATTATAGTAGGATAGTAGTAGTCTAAATATTATATTTATATATAAAAGATATATTAAGAAATTCTATAGTAGTACTATTATCGAGTTATAGAAGTCTATCTTACTAACTAACTTTTATATTAATAAGGAAATAATATAAAATAGAGGAAAGAGAATTCTTAGTAAGTTCTTTTAATTCTTTTTTTTCTATAGATAGTTATAACCTTATAGAGTTTATCTATAGTTATAGTACTAATAGAAGTAGAGTTAATATATCTTATATTAGTCTATTACTTATTATACTTAAGAGATAGACTAAGTATTTCTTAATACGCTACTAGTTACTACTAGAGTTATATTCTAGCGCTTACTACTAGAGCGCTTAAACGCGTCGAGTAGGTAGGTAACGTTACCTATATTATAACTTAAGTAGTAGTAGCGTACGTATATACTACTAGTAATTATATCTTTATAAGTATTAGGTATTAGTAGTACTAAGCTCTTAAACTTATTAGAGCGTTTATTCTAGAGATATAAGAGCTATTATATATTTAGAGAGCGACTAAAAGAAGCTTTAGTAGAGATAGAGGCTTATATAGCTACTTAAGTAGTAGCTACTATACCTAGTTATAGAGGAGTAAATAGAGAAGTAGATATAGTACCTATACCTATACTAGTAGTATAAAGAGCTATTAGCTTCTTTATCTTCTACTACTTTTTTAGATAGTTAATATTAAAGCGCTTAAGCTTATACTTAAGGTCCTAATAGATCTTAGTAAAGGCCTCTATAGTAGTATATAGAATTATTTTAATATTATTATAATACTTAAAGTTAAGCTTCTTCTCTAAGTAACGCTTGTTAGAATATACTCTAAAGAAAGAAATATAAGTAGCGTAGTATTAATACTTTATATAGAAAACGCTAAACGTCTTATTATCTACTTAACTAAAAGAGTCTATAGAATTCTATACTTTCTTAACTTTATTATAGATAGAGAAGTATATATAGAGAAAGTTTAGTATTTTATATACTAATTTAAAGAGCTTTATAGTTAAGGAATCTCTCTTATAAAAGAAGATACTTAGAATAAATAAGTCTATTATATACTAGGTAAGTTCTTTAATATAGGTATAGATAAAGTATAGAGTAGATAGGATATCTCTAAAGTAAGTATAGCCTAGCTTATTTACTAGCTAGCGTTTCTATATATTAAGTTTAATACTAGTAAAATTACTCTTAGTATTATAATCTCTAGAGAACTTAGTAGATACTAGTATATCTTATAAGGTCTTAAAATTATTAGAGAGGTATAAATTATAGTAAACTAGATCCTTTTTATTATTATTAGAGGAGTTAGTATCTATAGAAGACTCGAGTTTAGATTCTAAGTTAGAGTTATAAATAATCTTAGGCTTTTTTACTTTCTTACTTTTCTTAGAAGATTTCTTCTTCTTCTTATAACTATTTTTATTAGAATTATTATTAGAGAGTAGAGAGTTACTACTAGCGCTACTACTTAGATTACTAGTAGATAGTATAGAGTTCTAGAAACCTCTAGGAGCGCTACTATTATCGCCTTAATAATAGTAGAAAAGTAATTAGAATAATAAAGACTAATAGTCTTAATTACTACTATATAAAAAGATATAACTACGTTTCTACTAAAAAGTAGTAAGTTAAGCTTTAAGATTAGTAATTATCTACTAGAGGTCCTTAACGTCTTAAGAGATAGATATATTAAAGTCCTAGTTATCTAATACTAGCTATAAGTTAGCTACTATCTTTATTATATTTTAACGTTTTTACTTTATAAGTATAAGAGCCTCTTTAGAACGCTTATTAAGCGCTTAATAGATAGTAGTATATTCTTTAAGCTTTATAATCTCTACTACTTTAGAGTTACTCTTCTTAAGTTCTTTAAGAGTCTTTATTATAGAGTTTAGTAAGCTACTTACTTCTTTAAACTTCTACTTATTAAGTTTATTTACTTTATATAGAACTTAGTATTTATAAACTATTATATAGAAATCGAACTTAAGTTAGTATATAAGTATATATATAGTATTAGGCTTCTAGCTAATAATAGATATAAGTTACTTAGTACTTAGTTTCTAGAGGTATTTAATAGAAAGTACTATTATAGTAGGCTCTATATCGAAGTCTTTTTAATTATTATTAATAATAACTTTCTACTTCTTAGTAGTTACGTTTTAGTAGATATATCCTTTATTTAATAGCTCTAATATATTAAATATAGGTAGTAGAAGTATAGGATAGTTATTATCTTCTAGTAACTTCTTAAGAATCTTCTATTATTAGAATATATACTACTCTATAGAGAACGCTTCTAGAGCGCTAAGAGTCTTATTCTCTAGAGTAGTAAAAAAAAGAGATTAATATATTAGTTACTTTAGGTAACGTATTATTAAGTCGCTAGCTTAGTAAGGTATTATAATAATACGTTAGATAACTAATAGTATAAAAGAATAGGTTATACTTAACCTATTATAAAGCGTACGCTTCTTACTTAAGTTAGCGCTTTTAGATAAAGAAGTAGTTAGAGTAGTATAATATTTTAATATCTACTCTTTCTATATAAGTAGTAGATAGTAGATATAGATATAAATATAGATATTATATAAACGCACTCTTAGTAATATAGACGTTTTTTAGATAGTAGATTTTTTAAAGTATATAAAGACGCTATAGTTTTTAAGGTATATAATTATATAGTAGATACTAGATACGCGTTAGTATATAGTACTAATATAGTAGTACTCTATAAGTATATAGTTAATAAAATATAATAGAGACCTTTTATTTAGTAGTATTTATAAAGTTGTTAATAAAGTATCTAAAAGGAGAGTAAGAAAATAAAAGCTTTTATACTCGAATTATATATACTAAACTAAAATAGCCTATTCTAGCTTTTATATACTATAAGTAAAGGTTATATACCTATAATAGAAAGAGGCTATTATTAATATACTTTATATTAATCCTAGTAATATATACTAGTTAAAGAGCCTAGCTAACCTATTTACTATATATACGCTCTAAGTATATACTATAACTACTTATCCTATATAAATAGATAATGTAGCGTTTATATATATAATATATATATATAACTTAGTTACTAAAGTAATTAATAGAGTAAAAGAAAGTTCTATACTATAGCTATATAGATACGCTATAATAGCCGAAGATAAGGAAAAGTTTATAATAGAAAAAAATAAGAATTAGAATCTAAAAGAAAAGCTTCTAGAGATTTACTACTAGTAGAAGTATATATTCTTAAGGTACGTAGCTAATAAGTTACCTCTATATTATCTAGATATCGATTATAAGATTAAGCTTAAGGAGAGCGCTATTCTCTTATATAAGAGACTATATAACTACTCTATAGCTAAGAATAAAGTTATTAAGAAGTAGACTAATAAATATCTTAAGAAAAGCGCTATTTAAAGTAGTAACTTACTAGTAGCGTCTCTAGTACTTATTATATATAAACCTAGTAGTAGACTCTATATATATATCGATTATAGAGGTATTAATAAGTTAATAGTTAAAAGCTAGTATCTAATCTTATTAATTAGTAAGACTATAAATAAGATTAGTAGTAAGAAGTAGTTTATAAAGCTAGATATTATAGCTACGTTTAACTAAATCTATATTATATAAAGTAATAAATAGAAGATAGCCTTTACTATATACTATAGATAATTCGAATACTTAGTAATACTATTTAGTCTCTATAACGTACCTAGGACTTTCTAATCTTTTATAAATAATATACTTTATAAATTCCTAGATAAGTTTATATTAGCTTATATTAATAATCTTCTTATTTTTAGTAATATATATAAGAAATATATTATATATATTAATAAGGTACTAGCTAAGCTAAGCGTAGCTAGGTTATAGCTTAATATTAATAAGTATAAGTTCTATATTAAAGAAACTAAGTATCTCGGCCTAATTATTAGGTAAGATAGTATCTAAATAGACTTTATAAAAGTTTAGGCTATATAGAAGTAGAAGAAGCCTAAGAATATTAAAGATATATAAGCCTTTATTAGGTTTATAAACTTCTACTAACGCTTTATTAAGAACTTCTTCTATATTATAGTACTACTAGTATAGCTTACTTATACTAAGGACCTAATAGTTTATTAGAAGTAGACTACTAAGTATTAAGAAGCCTTCGATAGTTTAAAGAAAGCATTTATAGAAGCTCCGATACTTGCCTTCTTTATAGCTAGCTATAAAACTATATTAGAGATAGATATCTCTAACTATATTATATCTACTATACTATTATAGAAAAGAGAGGATAGTATCTAGCGCCTAGTTATATATCTATCTACTAAAATAAGCCTAGCCGAATATAATTATAATATCTATAATAAAGAGCTAATAGCTATTATAAAAGCGTTTAAGAAGTAGAAGCCTAAACTAATATATACTAAGTTTAATAATAATAAGTCTTCTAAGAATACTATAAAGCCTATTATAGTATATTTAGACTATAAGAATCTTAAATATTTTATAATAATAAAGTAGCTAAATTAAAGATAAGCCTAATAGTCTAAGTTTCTTTTTTAGTTTAACTTCTATATTATATATTAACTAGAGGTATAGAGTACTAAATCTAATATACTTATATAATAAAGTTAAGACCTTCTATAAGATAATTAGGATCTTTATATCCTTATATAGAACTATACTATTCTAGGAGAGAATTATATTTTCTATATTATAGCTAGTACTATTAGTAACGAGACTAAAAAGACAATTAATAAACAAATCTAAGAGTTATATATAAGTAATAAAGAGATTACTATAGCTATTAAGTAGCTTAAACGTTCTCTACCTTACCTCTATCTTAAGAAGTATAAAATCTAATAAGTAGTTACTATAAATAGGTTAATATACGCCTTTAATTAATATAGTAACTATTACTTATTAATACTAGTAGAATAAGAGAACTACGTCTAAACTAATATTATCTATTTAGTATATAACGCTTCGTTAGATAGCTACCTAGGTAGAGTAAAGACTCTAGATTTACTAATTTATAATTATATATAGCCTAGTATATCTAATTTAGTAAAACGCTTTATTTATAATTATAGAATATATTATTAAGTAAAGCTATTATAGGTATAATATCTAGTATTATTATACTTAATACTAGTACCTTTCTAGATATAGAATAATATTATAGTAGACTTTGTTATTAAACTACTAGAAGCTACTAGTACTCTTAATAGGCAAACGTATAAGAATATCCTAATAGTTACTAATAGGTTAAGTAAGTATAAGCGAGTAATCCTTATATTATCTATAGAAGCTAAATATATTACTATTATATTCCTTTAATACGTATATAATAATTATAGTCTTCTATTAACTATTACTTCTAATAGAGAGTTATAATAGATATTAGCGTTCTAGAAGTAACTCTATATACTATTAGGTATTAATTATATAATATTATTAGTATACTATCTATAGACTAATAGATAGAGTAAGATTACTAATAAAGTAGTCGAGTAGTATCTATAAGCCTACGTTAACTATATATAGAATAACTAGGTTAATTTCTATCTAGTACTTAAATTTATACTAAATAATTAAGTCTTAGAGACTATATAAGTATTACTCTTCTTTATAGAGATAGGTCGTAACCTATAGTCTACTATAGTAGACTTCTTAAAGCTACGTAAACTACTATTTACTAAGTAAAGTATTAATATATATAAAGCTAATAAATTTACTAAGTAAATAAAAAAGCTAAAAGACTAGCTACGTAATAATATATAACTAGCGTAAGTAATCTATACTAATAATATAAATATATATTATACTCTAGCTTCTAATTATAAAGTTAGCGACCTAGTATTTATTAGTATAAAGAACTAGAAAATAGAGAGACTTTTAAAGAAGCTTAATAATAAATAGGTAGAACTATATATAATCTTAGAAGTACTACTAGCTAATATATATAAGCTAGACTTTACTAACTCTACGTATATTAGTCTTATAAACGCGTTCTATTCTAATCTTCTATAACTAGTAGCTAACGACCTAATACCTAATTAGTTAACTCTACTACTACTACCTATTATAGTTACGCGTACTAATAAAGTCGAAGAAGATAACTATTTCGAGATTAAGAAGATTATAGATTCTAAATAGTAGTTACTATATAGTTATATATCTTAAGAAAGAAAAATATAGCGTTTATAGTTTAAGGTTAAATAGATTAAGTATAAATTAGATAAAGCTATCTAGGTATTAGTAGAAGATATTATTAAGACTACTATAGCCTCTATTACTAATTTTTACTATAACTACTCTATAAAGTCTATACTAGATAGCTTTTAATTACTAGTTAACTAGATTATCTATAAAACTATATATAATACTTCGAGTAGTAACTCTACTAGTATAGTAAGTAGTCGAGGTATAATATAGATACTAGAGTAAGTATCTCTACTAGTAGTAGCGCGCTTAGTAGTTATTATAGATACTAGTATTATATAACTAGAGTATAAGAGATTTAATCTTATACTTGCTTTAAGAAAAGAGTCTAGTAGAAATATAGATAGTATATATTACGCTAGTTATTATTATAATAGCGTATAGGACGTCTATAAAGCTCTAGCTAAGACTAATTCTATCTATAATAGTAATATAGTAGGTCCGATCTATAATATAACTATAGAGGTTAGTATAATATATATAGTCTTAATATATACCTAGGTAGTTTTAAGATAGATAGGATTATATAGTAGTAGATTAGTATATTATTACCTTAAAGGACTAAGTAATTTTAAAAAAGAGATAGTATTATAAAACGACCTCTATAATATTTATATATAGCTAGCTTATAATAGCTAGAATAGGCTATCCTATCTTAGTATACGTATTTCTAGTATAAGTAGCTTCTTACTTTTATATACCTCTATATAGCTCTATAAATAACTTAAGTTATAAATCTAATTATACGTTAATCTATTATAAGTAGCGTATTTATAGCGTATTTATATAGGTATTTATATAATTAAACTATTACTATATAGTAGAAATAGATACTACTATCTTAGACTTATACTTATAGAAATACGTCTTCTACCTCTCTAGATTTTAAGAAGCTATAGCTAGGTATTTCTTCTACTTATATATAAGCTACTCTAATTAGTAGTATAGTATTTATATAGCGCTTATACTAGCGTTTGCTATAAGTATACTTAAATAGACTATAGTAGATAGTAAGATATCTACTACTATCTTTAGTTTATAATAGAGGTATTTAGTAGCTAGATATATACTATTTATATAGCGTTTATACTAGCGCTTACTATAAGTACGCTTTAATAGACTATAGTAGATAGTAAGATACTACTAGTACTATCTTTAGTTAGTAATAGAGGTATTTAGCTACTAGATATATACTATTTATATAGTATTTAGGCTAGCGTTTATAGTAATATTAGTAGAATATCTATAAAGGGCCTATTATATTAATATAGTATTTTAGCGTTTTTCTATAATACTTTATCGAATTACTATACTCTACTAAGTAATTACTTTATACTAATTTTTATACTAAAATAATTACTATATTAAGTTATATAAAGTAAAATTAGTATACTATATATTATAGTAGAATATAGTAATAGTTAGGTAGATATATCGAACTTAGTAGAAATAGCTTTATACTACTAAGATTAGCGTAAGTATAGCTATATAGAGGCTACTTTAGCTTTATTAGTATAGCTTTAGAAAGCTACTTTCTCTTTATATCTATAACTTATTAACTATACTATATATAAATATACTAAGTAGTATAAATAAAAGCTCTAGATATATAGAATAAGCTTCTATAATATAGAGATAAAGTATTAAGAACTAGTTATATAATAATAGCGTAAATATATAAGAAAGCTAGCTTTATCTAAATTATAACCTTAACTATAAATATAGTCTAGCCGGCTTAGTCTAGCTAAATTAAGTTAATTAAGATACTTTCTAGTAACGATACTAGTAAAAGTAATTAATATAATAATAAGCTAATTAGAAACTATCTTATTATTAAAAGATCTATCTAAATAAAGCTATAATTATACTATAAATAACTATACTCTACCTACTATCTTTCTTATTATTATATATCTACTACTCTACCTACTATCTTATTTACTATCTATTTGCTACTATATTAGGCTAAACGACTAAGCGTCTACCTTTACTAGAGAAATATTAAAGTATTATTAAGATCCTTATATACTCTAGAGCTATATACGCTAGTATTATTAGTACTTTTACTAAGGCCTATAGTATTAATATTAGTAGTAGAACCTTCTACTACTACGTTCTTAATTAGGATCTACTATAATAGATAATACGTCTACCTATAGAAGATATACTTCTTCTATACTAATATATTACTTATATTTTCTATTTTCTATATCTTATAGATAAGGAAACTACTAATATACTCGACTATAATAGATTTAATATTAGCTCCTAGCAAATCGCTAGAATATATAAGGAAATAGGCTTTCTAAAAAGAGTAGAGGCCTATAAAAGAGAGTAGGCTAGAGAATATATCTTTAAGGTATTATAGAAAGAGTTAGATAGTAGCTATATAACGTATTATAGGCGAAGGCTATTATATATTAATCTATAGCAAAGGTATAATATTATAAGCTATAATAGGCTATATAAGGTATTAATCTCTCTAAACCTAGAGATAGTTAAAATAAAAGCACTATAGTAGTAATAATATTACTTCCTAGAAGCAAAATAAGTAGATAGACTAAACTATACTCTTTCTATAGATATATACTATAAGATAGAGTATTAGAGGTTCTAGGTCTATATCTATATCGACGTCTTTTCGAGATATATTATATAGTTCTATATTAGAGTATCTAGCTACTTCTAAGTATTTATTTAGGCCTAATATATAAAAAATATCTTATATAGTAGTATAATATACGTAAGATTAATACTATAAACAAGCTATAAACGCTAATATATAATAGTTAGCCTAAGGATTGTTTAGACTAACTATAGTATAGAGACTTAGTATATAGTAGATATCTATTTAACTTTACGTAAGCAGATATATACTAGCTTAGAAGTACGCTTTTATATAAATAACTATATAAACGTACTACTAATAGACGCTAAAAAGCCTATTACCTAGGATAATTACTTTTACTATAATATAAGTAAGATAAATTAATATATTAAGAGCTAGTAGAAGTAGTTATTTATAACTACTTATAGCTAGCGCTAGTATCTCTAAAAGCTTAACGTAGATAGAGATTATATAAAAGGAAGGTATATATATATTTTATAAATAACTATATAAATAAACTACTAACGTATAGAAAAAAGAGTAATTAGATTACTATACTATTTGTCTATATACTACTTCTATAGAAGGATACTATAGACTTTATTTATATATAGAACTTCTATTATATCTAGAAGTAGAAAAATAGGCCCTAGACTATTAGTAGTATTCCTTTTATACTATACTACTATCTATAGAAGTCTAGGTTTTAGTAGCGAGGAATTACTTACCTACTAGAGCTAAAAGCTTTAATATAGCGTAACTATATAGACTTTAACTTAGAGGAATACCTACTATAAAAGACTCTTTACTAGTACTATTAAACCTATCTACTCTAGATCTAGTAGTTCTATTATAATAATACTAATACTAGTATACTTATATCTAGATCTATAATAGATAATATAAATAATAAAAGAGTCTATAGCTAGGTATATCGCAACCTATATAATATAATAAAGGCTTATTTTCTTATATATAGTAAGGATAGCCTATAAGAAATAGTAAAGCTATTAGTAGGTAGAGACTAGTAGTCTAATCTAGTAAATAAATACCTCTATAAATAGGCTAGCGAGCCTCTATATAAAGGATTAGATAATAGAGAATAGTAGAAAGGAGAATAGTAGTAAGTTTATTTATAGTATATTTATAGTACTATTTAATCGCTATTTAATATTATTATTTAAAATCGTTTCTTAAATACTTATCTATAGCGGTAGTTGCTCTAGATAATGCGCTATATACTAGCGTATTATAGGCAAAAGTCTTTTAATATATTCTAATCTTAATATTTATAACTTTATTAAAGAGATAAGTTCGTAGTAAAGAAGTCTATAATAAAGGTATTTATAGGTCGTTTATAGTACTATTTATAGCTCTATTAGTAAAGGTTTTTATAGAAAGCTCTATATAATAGTAATAAGTAAATACTTTATAGAAGTAGCTAATATTTACCTCTAGGCTATATTAGTATATAGGTCTAATATTTGCCTAGCTCTAGGCTATTATTTAAGTATAGTTTAGTATATAGTTTAGTATAATAGTGCTTCTAAGTAATAATCTAGCTAAGAGTAAGAGTTACTAGAGTAAATTTCTAATATAAAGTCGAGTAATAGTAAAGTCTATATCTTAATAACTACTTTCCTAATTAACTTATAAAGTAGATTAATTAAAAGCTCTTTTTCTAAGTATATTATTTAAATTTTTTTAGTAGTATTATACTATATTAGCGCCGTTAGTAATTAAGAGACTACTTTTAATTACTTTAGAAATCTTTACTTTAGAAATTTAGCTTTATAAAGAATTATATAGCGCTTCTATTTATAGGTCGTTTATAGTACTATTTATAGCTATAAAGGTCTTTATAAAAGGCTTCTTACTAGTAGTTAGAAGCGCTATATAATTTCCTTACTAGTAGTTAAAAGCGCTATATAATTCTTAAAGCTTTTAGTAGAGGTATTTATAGGTTATTTATAGTACTATTTATAGCTATAAAGGTCTTTATAAAAGGCTCTTTACTAGTAGTTAGAAGCGCTATATAATTCTTAGAACTTTAATCTACTTTTTAGTACTCTCTTTAACCTAGATATACTACTTAGTATATAATTATTATACTATTTATTATACTATTTATATCTACTTCTATAATTTAGGCCTTAAGCCTTTATTAATAAACCTATTACTAGTATCTTTATTAAATTATAGAGTATATAGTCTAATAGTATAATACTTTATTTAATACGTAGGTTATATAATAGATACGTCTAGTAGATACGTCTATAGTATATATACTAAGAATATAGAAGTTCTAGGTTTAAACTCTAGTATATTTATTATATATAAACCTCTATTATTAAATATATAAGATTTATATACTATTTTTACTAATTTATTTACTTAGGTAATTATTCTTTTTACTATAGAAGTATTTATAGCCTAGTTATAGAAGTATTTATAGCCTAGTTATATAATATTTATTAGCTAGTTTATTTACTTACTTAATCTTTCTTTTTAGCGTAGAAGTATTTATAGCCTAGTTATAGAACTATTTATAGCCTAATTGTAGAGATGTTTATAGCCTATATATAGATTTAATAGACGTATAGTAGTAGTAGTAATAGTAGTAGTAGATTAGAGTATAATAGACTTATTTATAAGTTATTTATAGTACTATTTATATATATCCTTCTCTATATTATAAAGTAGGTCTCTCTACCTATTTATAGCTAATCTACTAGTTTGTTTATAGGTTATTTATATTATTAATTTATAGGTAATCTAATTAGGTAATAGTTTTAGGATCTTATACGCCTATTTATAAGCTATTTATAGAGATATTTATATATACTATTCCTTAGGGTATTGCTTGCATAATTTATAGAAAGAAATATAATGTTATTAAGTATTATACGAACAAAGGCACAAATACATAGCGACTAGACGGCTGTTAATAATGTTTAAGAAGTTTAAGTTTTGGCCGCTGGTAGATGCGGGCTTCCTCAGAAAGTACTTACTCGGCTGCGATTCTTAGGCAGAGATCGACCCGAAATTAACGATTGTTTTTGCTTGAAGTGAGGACTCGGGAGACTTGAGATTGTGCGTAACTTCACGTGGTAACTATACGCTCAAGTTAGAAAAGTAAATGTACCTTGACAGCTCCTTGAAAGAATATCCTCTACTTTCATTCCCGTTTAGAAACTACAGCGGAAAGGGCATCTATTTCATCCCAAGTGAGGACTCGAACTCATCAAAAACCACGCACTACCTCACGCAAAATCCACACGCTCAAAGCAAACAAACTTTTCAACCTTCATCATCTCCAACCCTCACCTCTCAGTCTCACCCCTCTACTTAGAAATCGCCTTCACAACACACTCCAAAACATCTCCTGACTCACCATACTTATCCAACCACTCCCGAATCGCTTTCATCATAGCATGACCCGTCTCCACCCACTCGAGCCTATTATCCGAGAGACCACAGAAACGCTCCCAGACCTTATGATCCTTGAATTCAGCTAAGAAGAAACCGAAATAGATCCAGAGGTATGAAGGATCCATGTTCTCGGTCTCGGTGTTGAGATGGTTCGCGTGGGAGATTTGGGTGAAGTCAGAGGAGGAGTTGAGGAGGCGGAGGGCGCTGGCGAGTTTGGCGGTTGTGGAGGCGAGATTCGGGTTGGAGGAGGGCGAGAGGGACCAGAGTTCGTTGTTGGTGGGCGCGTAGGTGTGGAAGACGTCTGGGATGGATTTGTAGAAGTAAGTCATGAGGCCTTCTGGGGGATAAGGTGCCTCGAGCCACTTGCTAAGGGCTGCGAGCTTGATGTCGCGGTTGGTCAGAGGGTCGACGTAGCGTGGGAGGATGCCTTGCTTGTTTGACTCGTCGACGAACCACTTGCAGCATTCGCGCTCGACTCCGTTGCCGTAGTTATAGGCCACATCGGTCAACCAGAGGTCGTTGGCGCCCATGGGGTCGATGGTGTACTTGATATGGAGGCCGAAGAGGAGAAGGTAAAAGGCGGCGGTGTTGCCATCGCGAGGCTCGTTGACGGCTGTGGCGTGGTAAGGGAGGAAGTGATGCTTCTTGGGTGCTTCGGCGGCGAAGGTGGTAGCGGCGTGGTACAGGTGCTGGAGTGGACGCATACGCTCGCCCGACTTACGCAGGACCAGCTCGACCAGGGAAGCCAGCATGTAGCTGAGGAAGAACATCGGTCCGTGAACGCCAGTCAGAGCAGCGCCCTTTTGGTTGATGTAGTCCGCAAAGGTCGCGTGGTCCTCATCGTCGGGAATGATGACCAATTCGTCACGCTTAATTGGAAGTTGACTAGCCCGTGTGAATAGTGCATCCAGGAGGGACTGAGAAGGCGTAATCGGTGCTTGAGGTGGAATCAGAGGACGAAGTGCGACCACAGATGTGATAACAGATTCAAAGGCAGCTGCAGCCGTAGGAGTTGAAGTTGGTGAGGGCGACCGGGCGGCTTCGATACCCTTCGTAACCGTCTCATCATCAGCAATCGAGAGGTTGGACAGCGCAGCGACATCTAGTGACTTCTGGGCAGCTGCAGATGGTGGTCAGTAATTGTGTCTAGCATTGGAAGCTCGTTTTGTCTTACTTTGCCGAGTTGTGCGACGAGGCTGCATCAAAGGAAGAGTCGTCTGCCTATTCGCCTTTGGAGATTTGGTCACCCTCGATGGTGGTATACGGTACTGCACAGGGCTCGCGAATCTCAGTGGTCGAGGATCGGCACTGTGGTCGTCCTGGACCTTTTGAACCTCGCCATCCGCATACTGGGTCACTGCTCGCGCGTTAGCATCTCTCTGTAATTTTCGAGTGGTATGACACATACACTTCTCGTTCTCATCTTGATGGTTCTCCAGAATGTTCTTCATCTCCAGCGCGTATTTACGGATGTCGTTCACCAGGCCGTATGCCGACTCTTCTGTCTTGCGCCCGAACACTTTCATGACCCAGCGGCAGACATCCATGTCGCGTCCAGCCTCGCCAACAAAGGGCAACAGCGCTGGCCAGACATTGTCAGGTGTGCGTCCCCAAGCCTTGCCCAAGTAGGGACGAATGTCCTCAATCTTGGGCTTGTCAGGAATCGGGGCGAGGCCATCTTATCTTTGTCAGTGAATGAAGCCTGCGATATCGGAGTTTCACTTACAAGAATGGTCGTCGCTAAGAATCAGGCTGCGAAGCGACCGAAGGGTCTGCGGGTCGATGCCTGACTTGTTCTTCAGGCTGTGATACCGACGGGTATCGAAGATACGTCGGTAGATAGCGGGGCGCACATTGGCAGCCAGGGCAGCAGCCTTGATATCGGTCGTGAGGAATTTTGTGATGATGTTGGACGTCTTGGAGCGATCATTCCAACCCTTTCCTTGGCGGATGGCGTTCTCGCGATCGGTAAGCTCCTTGTTGGTGTAGTGATGTGCGACCTTGATCAGGTCTGCGCCGCGGAGCGAACGTGTCAGGTCGTTGAACAACCTATCCGCCGCGGCTTTGCTTGGCACCGGCGGAAGCAGGTCTGCCATGGTGTGTGATGTTGCTGGAGCTTTGCCTTTGGAGCTGCTTTCTGGAATAGCCAGGAAAGGTCGGTGGTTGTTCTGTGGGAAGTCGTTCGAGGCCAAAATTCCGCGACTTAAATAGCTGCAAGAAGAAACGAGTCCGTGCTTTGCGAGCTTAGACCCTGAGCTGCGTCGACGTTTGACGTTGAAGCCCGATGAGTGAAAAAGTGACCTTAGTGATGTGTGACTGGAGGCAGCGGAGCAGTCGGCAATTAGGCTTTGAATGACCTGATCATATGAAACGCATTCACCTACGTGCGAGGGCAGGTGTGGTATGGCAGCAGTTGCACTTGCCGTTGCGATGATGTGTCGGAGTGAATATAATGTTCGCTCTTGCCTCTTGTCCGCCAGGATTGTCGCGCATAGCACTTGCGCAAGATGTGGCACGTATAGGATGCGTTTCGCGAATGGCAGGCAGCCAACAGCAGCCTAGAGTGCACGACTGTCGCGTCCAGAACTGAAGGCTACAATGGATAGAGGTGCCAAACTGAAGCTTCAATGAGTCTAGCCACGTCATCACGAATGAGACTGAGGAGGCCAATGAGTGGGTGAAAAAGCTTTCTGACCAGCATAGTGAGGCGTTTCAGTAATCGGAAATGTAAGTGAATGATGAACCCTCTTTCATGGACCGCAGACGAAGCCAGGAGATGCTATCCCACGCACTCAAGCATGCGCACAAAAGGGTAGGAACCAAGATGGGCGTCCTATTATCCTGCAATGACTTCGAGAAGGCGATCATGGAATTGACACTCTGCTCGTTGGTGGGAAGTGAATGGCTCCGACCGGTTGCTGTGTCCCTCATGAATGAAGAACAATTCCCCGATCAGGCCAGGCGTAAGAACGCATGCACTCCGCCTTTACAGCCTCAGCAGACTAGGCTGATGTCTGTGACTGGTGAAGAATCATGTGACAACAACGCGGGAATTGTTGATCGGCAGACATGGCGTAAGCACCACAAAGCAATCGCTCTGCATTGACCATCGATAGGCCATGTGTATGTGCGCGCAGCAAGGAGTCCGCGTGCGGTACATCCAGAACAGACGAGGCCATCGAGCTAAGCCGGTCTCTCAATTCTATGCTGAGTTGCCCGGTCAGCATTGCAACGTTAACCGAAAGAGGTGAACAAGATTGGTGACAAGGTGATAAGCGGCTGGCGTGGGCTCTGATTCCTTCTAAATAGGCAAGATTTGCTGATATGCTCCAAGATTGTCGCGACCAGATCAGTCGACGCTGTGCTGGGCCGACCCAATCCGCGCCTTCACGAATACCTGTGCGACAATAGCTCTCTCCTTTTTAAATCGTACTTCATATCGCCAAGGTCGTCCAGGAGGTCGTCCCAACGAGCAAATCTCCAAAGTCCGCTCCACCTCGAACTCTAGGCGGCTTTTGAAAGTCCAGAGGTTGCTGCTGCCAGTTCCCAGTTAAGTAGTCGACTTCTATATGGTAAGGATTGCCAATGGTCTCCACTCTCGTGAGAGCAACCTCGTTTATGCTGTAGGGTCTATCTTTTATGCTCTGGCGATCGCAGCAGCTGCCTGTATTTTATCTGCTGGCCTCGATCTTTATCTTTCCGGGGTCCCAATATGGCGCGCCTTCTCTCAGCTCTGACATGCTGACTTTGTCGTTCTGCCCCCTTAGATGTACTTCTTCTCTGGATCCACCTTTTCCAGCAAATCCATCGTCTTCTCATACATGGCAAACACAATGCCACCTGAGAACATCAGCCTTCCCAACCTCGGCACAGCACCGCTCCATAACTTCAAGACTCCCTCCTCGCGGAAGATCTTGACCGCACAATCTATGCTGTGCTTGTACAGCCCTCTCGAATCAATGGCCTGCATCCTGGTCTTCACCGTATCAATCGGTTGTGTCGCATACACAGTAATCGTTCCCGCCACAGCACCGATCCCAAACGTGCTCAAAGTTCCCAACTTTTCCCCAGGCGCCACATAACTCTGGGCCATCTGTTTGAGCGAAGTATAAGCCGAAAAGCGCACGGCGGAGTTGGCAGCTTGGCGAGCGGTGGTGGGGAGGAATCCCTTGAAGAATCCTCGAACGCCTTGTTCTCGGAAAATAAGGGCAGAACCGTGTAAGAAGCCTTTCATGCGAGGTTGCGGCCTCTTTCTATCGTCTATGAGTTGCGTCTTTATACTTTCGAAAGGTGTCACTGCGAGCAGACTTTCTGTGGCTCCAGCTAGGAAGCCTGATACGACAGTCATGGGGCCCGATATGGTTCCATCGCTATTGGAAAGCATTTGTTTGTATTGGTCGAATGCTACGAAGCGGACGCCGGCTTTTATACTGTTTCCTATGATCAAGGTGGTACATCCTGCGTACCATTGAGGGCCGAAGGGTGGGAAGGGGAGTTTTTGGCCGGCGGCTAGGCGTGAATTTAATTGTGTACGGGTCTTTGCGAACTCGGCTGGATATGTGATTGCGATTTCTACGGCGCCGGCGGTCGAGCCTGCAATGATGGATCGGAGGGGCGACGGCTTTTCTTTTTTGGGTTCAGTCGCTGGGAGAGGTGCTGCAGAGGCATTCTTGGTGCTTGGTATGGTGGAAGTTGTGGTCGCCATGGTTTATTGTAGATACTCCCGAGGGAGTGTGAGTGTGAGTAAATCCAAGTCCGAGTAGACGGAACCCTGACGTTCAATGGTGTATTCTATTGCTGCCGACGACCGAGCCCGCGCACCAATCAGCGGGCAGTATTCAAGGAAGCTCCTCCGTCCCGCGAAAGAATCAAGTGAAGTAAACGAAAGTCTTGTCTTCTTGATCATCTCCTTCATCACTTGTACTACTAGTAATTACCTGTACCTCTTCCAACTTCAACACACACAGACAAGATGCTCTCCCGCGCATTTGCTCGCGCAGTCCCTCGCACTGCCTCTGCCTTCCGCGTGGCCTCGAGCTCCCTCCGTCCAGCATTCACATTGTCTTCATCGATTCGCAGCCCGATCAGCAGACAAACACCTCGCATCGCTGCCGCATTCTCGACATCACAATGGCGCCGTGATGAGCACACACAACATCTGGCGGCCAAGCTGGACGGCGAGATCAACATTGAGCAGGCAGAGTCTGAGGCGCAAGCGGGCAGCGATGAGAATGTGAAGCGATTTCAAGACGACAACCCGTGGTGGACCATCCAGGACACTCTCGGCGAGCAGGATGTCTACTTCAAGCGCGACTTTGAGGATGAGAAGATCACTGTCCACTTCAGCATCGCCGATTTCGACAACCAGTACGAGGAGGCCCAGGATGTAGACAGCGCGCTGGGTGATGAGTATCTGGAGGAAGGGCAAAGTGGAGGTGTAAGTGGGGAATGATGCAAAATCATACATACAGCGACTGACAATGAGAATAGGCCAACACCAAGGGCGCCATCAATCAGGGCCGCACCGACAACCAAAACTTCAAGGTTGCCCCCGAAGACAGCATCGCACCAGCTGACCGAGAAGAGCTTGCCGATGACGAGGATCAACCTCAGCCATTCCCAGTCACCGTCTCCGTCCTCGTGCAGAGAGCGAACAAGGGCGCTCTCAAGTTCGTTCTCGTTGCCCAGGACGGCGACTTCGAGATCCTCCAGATGCAGCAACTGCCCAAGGACCTCAAGAGCCAGGACGTCAACGAGCTCATCAGGAACACCCCAGAGCACCTCTACCTTGGCCCACCATTCCAGCAGCTCGATGAGGAGGTTCAGGGCATCGTCGAGAGCTACCTCAACGCAAGAGGCGTTACTGAGTACCTTGCCCAGGTCATCCCAGATTACATCGATGTCAAGGAGCAGAAGGAATACCTTGGCTGGTTGAACAGAGTGAAGGAGTTCGTTGAGTAAGCGAGCGAGAAGGGATAGGGATGTAAGAAGAGAAGAGGATAGAGAGACCATACCAGCGCCCAGCGATCAAAGTAGTACTTGTCGCGCAAGAGCTCGCCAAGAGTTCAGTCCAGAAAGACGCAGACTGGTAATCAAAGCCAGGAACCATCACGATCGGCGAATATGGCGCAAAAAGAGCCGGGCCTGCTTTGTGAAAAGATGTGTTGAGTTTTTTTCGGCTCATCTGCATATGTACATCATTCGAAATGATATAAAATCTCCGCCTTCTGAACAGAAGTCTACTCACACCTGACCTCTTCAACAGAACATTACCACTGACAACTTCCAACTAACCTCACGGAGGCAAAGTCCCACACTCAAAAGAAACCACCTCCGGCCCACAACATACCTGTGCTCCCGCCGTACAGCATCTCGCTTGTCCACCCGAAGCACAATACGCCGTGAATATTTTGTGTGAGAAGAGATCGATTACGCCGTCGTAGTAGCACTGCGAGCGTTAGCGAGTATCCCGAAAGTCAGGGTATAGGTTGGGGAAGTTTTTAATCTTACGTACAGCTAAATTTCCTTCTCGATGATGAGTCTTGCCTGCAAAGGCTGCACATCCGGCTTCTGTGCCGTAGTCGTCGAAGTCGTAGGGCGAGATGGGGGCGATGCAGAAACAGCCGACGGGGTAGGCGCGTTTCTCAAGCGGTCGGGAGGGGTTGCAGGTGGAGAGGCTAGGAGGGATGGATGGTGAATGGGGAGCTGGGTTGTGTTGTGTCTGTTCGACTTAGTGGATTACTGCTGCGAGAGTGGTGGTGGTGAAACGCATTGCTGAAGGATCTTTGAGAGAACTCGGATCTGTTGTGAAAGATACTAGCCGGGAGTCTAAAATATATATTGTCTATCTATCCATTGACGCGCGTGATAAAGGTACAGGGAGTAAACTAGGTAACAACATGGGGTGATATTCCGCCAAGGTCACTTGAACTAGGCTAGATAGTTAGTGTTCCTATCTATTGAAGGTAGATCAAATGTTATATGAAATAGGCATGCAAGGGTACCAGATGAATTATATATAAACTTATAAGTGAACTAGCATCATTTGTTAAGGCTAATAGACATACTCTCAAAGAAATTTCTTTTTTTCCCCCCATCATTGCAGACTCCCGGAGGCTCATCACTTCATCAAACATAGGGAAACAGTACCGTACCCTCTCTTCTTGCATTCCATCTAGCAATACCCCCACCCACCCCACCAACACCACTTCAAAGTCCTGTTATTCTTGCGATTCCACCGGTTAAATTGTACCTCATAATCTCGCCATCGATTCCTGTTGTTCCCAAAGTTGTTGTCAAGATACCATTGATCGAATAATTGGAACCAGCGGTTGTTTTCTGGTACGTCGTCGGCGTTCCAGGTTAGGTCTTGACTGACTTGACGGGCTTCGATGTCATTAGGAAGCTAGAGTGTGCGTTAGTGCATGGAGGTATGTATGGGAAGGGGTTGAGGGGCTTACGTTAGGAGGAGCGATGGCTTCTGGAGCAGCGACTGCATCGGCTTCAGCTACGGGAGCTGGAGCAGCGATGGCGGTGGCAGCGAAGGCTGCGAGGAGGAGGAGGTGGAGTTGCATTTCGTGAGGTTGGATTGGTTTGGTTTGAGAGTTTCGATGTTCTTGTTGTGTTTTTGTTTGGTCTTTGAGATTGATTGATTGTTCTACTATGCTGATGATATAGTCAGTGTAGATGGCATACCACTCACCTTTAATACCTCTCTTCTCGAGCTACGTAAGTCATTCTCTTCACTCGGAACCCAAGGCTCGTGTTGCAGCCATTCTCCAAGGCCACGGCATACGTAATCGCCAGTCAACATTAGCTACAGTCATGGCCGCCGCTTACTGAAGGTGAATGCCCGCTTAGGCACCTCAGCAGCGAGCTAAGAGCAATGCCTCACGTGGCGGCAAGGTTGTCATAGTAATCGCCGACTTGGCAGGAAGGTTAAGGTTGGGAATAAGGTTAATAGCATGGGTATCTGCAAGGGGTATGAGCTCAGTGAGCTATTCATGGAGGCCTTCTGAGCTCTTCAGGAAGTTTTGCTGACGCAATGATATTGAGCACAAGAAATACCCAAGGCCGGAGACGTGACTTTTGTGAGAATGTGATCCAGGCGCGAGCATCCGATCTTGGATTTCGATTTTGGTCCGCGTGCGGTGCGGTATTTGTCCGTACGCGGTGCGAGACCGATGATATGGTGTATGTTGGACTAGTAGCCGAGCCTCGAATGATCGCTCGATCCCAGATACTTCGTAGTGAACCTCTCCTATTTCGTGACGAGGTCGGCCTTGTTCGGCAAGCGAGATGCGTTCATTGTCTGGATGGCGGGCCACCTCTGTGACTCCTTAGCGTAGTCTCCTCCCACCTGCTGAGCAGGCTGAAACCAGCAGATTCCATCCGAGATCTCCAGGGTAGAAACACTCATCAGTAGTACCTGAAAGAGCGTGGCCGGGTGACCTTATTGAACAACCGCCTCATGTCCAACATGAACTGCAGATAAGCATCTTCATCCCATCCGTCCTCTTTTGCCACCACATCCCTAAACGCCTTCAGTGGTTCCTTACCATCGTCCAAGAACCATCGCAGCTTCTCATTCGGTTCATAATCACTGTCCTCCCTCAGCTCAGGCTGGAGCACGAACTTCGCCTTCCAGACTCCACTCTTCCTATACACGCGTGCCCGGACGCACTCATTCAGATGGATCTCGAACTTGCGCATCGCGTGCATGATGCTAGCGCAGACGCAACCCTTTCTGTCGACAAGCTCGTGACCGCAATCGAAGATGAAGAATTGGTTTTTCTTGATGAGCAGAGTGAAGGCTTCATGGCGGACTTGCTTGCTGACGTGAGCGAGAACTCTAAACGCGGCCGGAAGATCGCATTCTGTGCGGTCTTTATGCTTGCCGTAGCAGACCCGAACTTGGTGTGTGGTGTTGATGATGCCGGCAAATGTGTAGATCATGTCGCGGAGCTCGCGAGGAAGCGTGAAGAATGTGGTGTGTTCTTGTTCTTGTTGCTGAATCTTTACGCCGCCAGCGTCTTCTGAGTCAAGATCGATATCCATGGCACAAAGTGTTAATGTGTCACGTTGTTATCGAGTGCCATTTGATCGTGTAAGTGTAGGCAGTCGGTGTGGTGGTGTTTGAAGTTGAACTGCCAAGGCTAAGGCAGCCGTTGGCCAAGTGGGTCCTGACATCGCGCTAGTGGGATCGTGCATGTGAAACGAAGTCGAGCAGGCGCACCAGCCAGAATGCGTTTGCTTGCCTTCCAACCGACCTGGATCTATCAAGTAGATTCACGCAAGGAGACGTGTGAGAGCTATTACCCGATTGAATGTCGATTCGATTCTGGCTGCATCCAAACGACCTGGTTAATTTGCCCGGTCGAGAAGCCAGAGACGCCATTCAGAAGCCGCCTGCTGAGAATTGAGCAAACATCAGCATAAACAAATCGTTTTCAAGCATCCAATCAATAGGGGTAATTATACCCCTTCTGAGACACTGGCTGACTGTAACTTGTCGACGTATAGGGCAGTGGTCCAATGGTAAGATACGTCACGCATCTCGGGATTTTCCCGCATGTCTGGTTCATAGAACAAGACACCCATCTGTAGGCGCAAGCTTTCAGAAACCCACAGCCACTTCTACTTCTGTGTCTGTATCAAAACTCCTAACGGAGCATAGAATAAGCCGTGACGTGATGTTAGTTCAAATCTGGCCTGCTCTAACATTTCTTTTGCTTGCATTTTCCGCGACATACTTCTCTTGCCCGCCGGCACGTTCGCGATCATTGACTTTTGATCAAACGCATCGACGCGGGCGACAAGCTGGCAATGCCCTTAGGCCTTCATACGTGTGTACTGTCAGCCGCCACCACCATCGTCACCACAGCATCGGCTTCTTAAGCACATACTATCTCTTTCCGGGCCATGTCAGATACCAGGTCCGAGAGTAACACATGGGCCTCTTTGCAATGTTTCTCCGTGGCTCGCCTTTCGATCCCAACTATTGTAACGATTGTTCACCATATATCTCCTGGCTATACACCCGTCGCGCTGCTATTCTTCTAATATACCTGTGCAGCTCTTTAGTCATTGAGGAGGCTCTTGAGATCTCGTGGCTGGGCTGTCTGCGCGCGATTTGTGGCTGTCTCAAGCTGCAAGTTATTATCGATACGCGGGTCCTGTCTCAACATAGATGTGTCTATCCGCAGATATCGGTGACTGCTACCTATTGCGCGAGTTGGGGATGCGACAGATGTGAAGAGATTCCGCTGAAGTTCAAAGATCACGTCGGGAGTCCGTGCTGAGACAGGGGCGGTGGCCTTGGCAAGTGAAACTCAATGTTTGAAAGTAAACATTCTTCATCACTTACGTCTCCAAGCGCATCTGATCTGTACCATGGTTTGGCCCATACGACATCGTTTATGGGTCGAGTTTTGCCCTAGCATATGGCAAAAGGGCTTCAAATTCGCGTGTTGACGTTGACGCAGCCGCGACCGGGACATCTGTACTACACCTCACTAAAGTCGGAAGGCATTCATATGAGACTGTACTGGACGCGCACGGAAGACTCATGTGAAAGTCCATCTCATGGCCATGTCGCCATTAATCCTCTTGTCCTACCCTGTCACCACTCACTTTGAACTATTGGCTGGAGGACTCCGCTCCAGCGAGTGGGCGAATCCCGGCGCGTAGCTGTATCTCAGCTGGGGGCCTTCGACAACTTCACCCTCTTGTTTTTGTCAGGCCTTGGTAACATCAAGTCGAGGCGGACTGGTATGCGATGACTGACCTCTACCACGCGCTTGATCCTGCGCTACGCGAAGTTCGTCTACTGCGACCGCGATGTGTGACCAGCTCCGGCAGACAGGACGGCAGAAACGAGCACGGGTCTCTAGACTACGAGCTTGCCGTCTTCTCGCTGAATGATACGCCTAAATACAAGGCACTTTCCTACTGCTGGGGACAAGATAAGGCAGACAAGAGCATCAACATCAATGAAGCTTCATTCCTTGTTCGACCGAATCTTCACGGCTTCCTCGAGATGCTTCGAGAGGAAACATGGAAGGACTCCAGTGACGATGCCGGCTGGAACTTTGTCGATGCAGTATGCATCAACCAGCAGGACTTGGACGAAAGAAGTAGCCAGGTCACTATTATGGGCGACATATACCGCCAAGCCGCTGAAGTGGTAGTTTGGCTAGGGAACGAGGGTGATCCCACGAAGGATTACAACGAGCTTAGGATGGTTGTCTATGCCTTCCAAAAAGATTTGAGCGAGTGGCAGAACATCTTCGACTTGGTACATTTTGCTGTGGCCCAGGATGCTGCGAAACGTATATCTGGAGACCGTTCTACAAGGTACCTGAATTTTGCGCTTAAGACCTATGGCGAAGTTATGGTTCAAGCACTGGTGGTTCCTTTGGTCCACCAGCCATTCTGGTCTCGCCTGTGGGTAGTGCAAGAGATGATTCTGGCCGGTACTCTCACATTTTGGTGGAAGACATTACGAGTGCCTTGGATTGTCCTCTACGAATTGCTCAAATTTGGCTGGTTTCGTGCAATAGCGGCCTTCGATACTGCCAGCCTGCTTCGTTCGGTCGACCAAAGCATGTGGCATATCGGAAAAGACGAAAGGTACCCCATCGAAGTCGCCTTGTTTCTGCAAGAAAAGACCAAATTCGAAGACAGTGCCAGGAAACACCAGATGGCATTGAGTAGCGCAGTCAGATCGTTTGTCGGCCGAGAATCTTCAGATATGCGAGATCAAGTATACGGACTGATCGGTATGACCGAGAGCAAGGTACCGATAAACTATTCCATCGAAGACCCCGTGGGACTCTATGGCCAGGCTCTAGTTGAAGGTCTACTCGAAATAGCATATCGACACAGCGACGAATCTAGCAAGACCGGACAGCAAAGCACTGAGTCAGCCGAGTATACCGTCAGTCTCGCCAAAGCTCTAGGACAAGATCTGCACGACAGATACGGAGTGTGCTATCACATGACAAAGTACTGTTGCGAGTTGAACGGTGTACCCTTTCGACCTGTCAGCGAGCTTTGGGTCCGGGTTCAGCGACTTGAGGTCTCGACTTTTCTGAGGTTCGGCAAACTGGGTAAGAAGCTGTATAGAAAAATGCCGGGACTACTGCATAATACCACAACACTCAATGCTAGCTTCTATGGGAGTGACAAGAACCTGGAGAGAATATTGAAGAAGCAGAAGGACAGCTTGATGATACTGCGATGCTTCCCACGATGGCGTTTCAAGCAGTTGATGCTGACTATTCCAGATCTGCCAATCATGACTGACAACTTGCTGGCCCAGGATGTGATTAGAATGATCGAGGACTTTCCAACACATGAGGAATCCGTAAAATTGGCCAAGGAAGCGATCAAGCGACTACATGCGCATCTGTCGACTCTCAAACGCAGCGAGGATCGCCTCAGCCAAGATCATGCCACCCGCCTTGAGGGATATATTGGAAAGCTGCAACTTGTCCTTTCGAGACAACCGGGTCACTCACACGATGATCCAGGTATGCACAATACAGTGCCTGCTAACTTTCGAAAGCAGCAACAACAAGACTTGCGCTGCATTATACAATTCATGGTGAATTCCAGATTCTGCAAGAAAGTCCCCGATTACTTCAGCCGCCACTCCATAAACCAAATAACGCAGGCATTCGAAATACGTAGATTCGAGCTGAGCTTGTATACAGCTTTGCAGGACAATTTGGAAAGTTCAAGAGACGTACGAGACTTTATGGCGAGTAGAACTGGAGACGAAGACCTCGGGGAATTCGTACGACGAGCGCGAGAGATGCAAGAAGTGGCACTGGATTGAGTTGATTGGTGTGCTGTCAGCAGCTTCGCAACTGAGTACTCTCTTTCCAAGTGTTCCTGGCCAGAAGCCACAGAAGCAGCCACGTCGAGCACAGAACAAGAAAGGCTGGCAACTTCAGCGACTACCAAGAATGCTGTACTTAGCACGTGACCAACTGAACTATCATCGAAGGCCCACGAATTACACGCAGCATTCGCCATCCGGGCCCTGGTCAATGGAATATATCGTCCCCTGGCTTTTCACAGGGGAATAGGTGACATGCAAGCAAGCGTAAGACGATGGTCATCAAATTCGTCCTAGAGCTCATGCATGCGGCGGAAAACACGATTACATACAAGCTTCATTCTCCGCAAAGGCCAAGAGTATTCCGCTTTCTCCACTTCAGCGAGTTGTCCTGCAATAGGCATTGTCTCAGAATCGCCGGATCAGCTATCCTTTTTACTTTAGTCTTAGTGGCTTGGAATCTATGTCACTGACAAAGAAGATTTTATTATGCTACGACTTTAGGCTTTGCTCCGAGGAAGAGAAAAGCAAGCATCGCTGTCAGGCCAGAAATTGCAGCGAGCACGAGATTCATGTTCCCGTATCCGA
The DNA here is from genome assembly GCA_012978405.1 of Pseudocercospora macadamiae. NCBI lineage: Eukaryota > Fungi > Ascomycota > Dothideomycetes > Mycosphaerellales > Mycosphaerellaceae > Pseudocercospora > Pseudocercospora macadamiae. Next base: position 27,998 of record WRNY01000036.1, read on the forward strand.
TCCGCAGCCTCAACTCTCCTGCTATCTCTGGTCCAACAGTAAGTCCAGCATTGAACACCATACCGTTCAGCCCGTAGACCAATGCATATGGGCCTCTCTCCCCAAAGAAGGCTAGGTTGGCTTTGTGATATTTGTCAATAACAATGCCGGCTTCGACTATGGAAGGTGTACCAGCCGCAGCTGTTCCAATCCCACCGAACGCAAGAAGCACGGCATATAGTATGACTTGCGAAGGACCTCCTGAATGCACAAGACGGAGCATGACCAACACTACAGCCAGCACCCCAAAAGCAGTGACGGCGACAACCTTGGTGCCATAGCGATCGACAGTCCATCCTATGGGCGGACCGGACATCAGATGCATCAGACCTATCGGGAGGAAAAGCATACCGGCTTGGTTCGAGTCGAAGGAGAAAAACTCGCGCGATGCCGTAGCGACCGTAGCATCGAAGCTGCCCATAAGCACCGCTTGCGCCACTGATCCCCAGAGCGCGGTGAGTAGTGAAGAGTCCGTAAGGCAAGGCAGGAGAGGGATTTGACGCGCGATCCAGGATTGATTGTCTGACAGTCTGTATCCCTGGTCCACAACACCAAGGAGTGGCTGCTCTTCGCTGCCAGCTTGCTGTTCGATCTGGTCTCCTGTATCTTGGTCATGTTTTCCGCTGATCCACGCCGGCGTACCCGTCTTCTCGATTACAAGCAAGCGCAGGCATGCATCTATGCCAAGGAGGCTGAGCGCAACCACCATGGGGCCAATGATGCCAGTCCTTTTGTAAAGCAAGCCGCCGATGTACGGCGAGATTAAAGTCCCGGCTCCGACGGCCGAGAATACCTTTGACCAGCCATCAGCCTTTGTGACTCGTAGTCGAAACAGCGACAGAAGTTGTACTTACCGTGCCTGCAGTCTTTCCCATGCTCTCAGGCCCAACTGTCTCAAAGCAGATTGTCAGGCCAATGCACCAGACGAACCCGCAGCTGATTCCTTGTAGCAATCTTGCTAGAAAAAGTATTTCCACGACTCTTCCGGTGAAGAATAGCGCCGTTGCAGCGAACAGACTAGCAAGTGCGAATAAAAATGGCGTTCGTCGAGCTGGAAATTTGTCGGCTAGGAGTCCTGATATCGGGCTGGAGACGACAGTCGATCCCGCGAAGGTCGCCAGAAGGCCTGAAGTATAGCTTTGCACTTGCGAGGGAGGTATATGGAGTCGGTCTTCGAGCATGAAAGGTAGCATCGGAATTACAAGCCCGTAGAGGAAAGAATCAGTGAAGAGACCCGTAGCGACCGATACGAGAATGAAGAAATCGTGGCTTCGCCATGAGTAACCAAAGGGCTTTCCTGAAGCCGTGGTGGGAAAAATGGATTTCTGCATCTTTCTGAGCCTTCGTTAACAAGATGAGCGAAAGAGACAGTTGAACATGGCCGCGAGGTCAACAAAACAGGCGAGAGCTGACTTTGTACTACCTACGCAGACAAAACCAAGCAAGTAAAGGAGCCAGGATACTTCCACGTCCAAATCGACGGACAGAAAGGAGATCAGGGTCTAAGAGTCTTAGCGCCATGTGGCGGAACGGTACCCACTGGCTCGTGAGACATGGAAAGAAGGATCGCTATCGCCGTGCCACGCAAGTGACAGCTCCAAGAATGGAGCTTCGGTAAGAGATGACGAAATTTGCGACTACGCATTGCTTCTTTTTGGCATCAAATGCATAACCCGTTAACTTTTTGCTTCAAGATCGTGCGGTCGCAAGTGATGTGAATACATATACGAATGGTAGACCTGCTGTTCCATGTTGACACTTCCCCATGCAGGAGTTCGCACAGCTCAAGGCCCAAAAGCCCGGTCGAGCGGACTGACAAGATTGTCGATCTTCGAAGACCCGCTTGTCATATTGGTAATAGACCTTTCTCACTTGCCACCTCCACGCATGTCGTCAACTTTTAGCGTTGTCGCTCTCAGATCCCGAGTGGCCTGATCCTGTCTTCTGGCGGATTTGGCGGAATTGGCTAACATGGCTTAGTAGCTGTACAGTCGAGGTGGAAAACGCCTGCAGCATTGATGGTCATAGCCTAGTCTCGGTCCGAGGATTTGCTGTCTGCCCAGCTAGGTCTGATGCTTCTGCAGACCTCGACATGATCAGACCAACACTCTTCGCTCAAAGCCCCGTCACCCGTCCAAAACATCGTCCAATTGCTCTGCGGGATGGTCCAACTGCCGGTGGAGCGCTCAAAGTACCATTTGTTCACCGGGTTATCCTTCCGACTACGCCAGCAAACCCCCTTTGGGAAGCAAGTCTCAACCATTGTCTGGAACAAAATATCTGCAATGCATTTTGAGCCTTGAGAAGACTGTAGTACCGCAAATTTATCGAGGTAAGGTATCATCCGAAGTGGGTCTCTGGTGTGAGGTGGTTGCTCCCAGGTAAGGATAGCGGCGCCTTCATACTCTCCTACTATGATGACTCCTGCAAGCCGATTCCTGATCCGATTTAGGTAGTCCGCGACGTCTAGCTTTCTACGAAAGCTATCGTTGATTAGATGTACCAGGCGTGGCAAGTCGATTCTGGGGTCATTGTCAAGCTCCAACTCTGTCATTCCATTGATGGGTCTCTGCCACTCGCCTTTTTGTCCTGCAGATATGATCGTCAATGGGAAGCCTTGTTTGATCAAGGTAGCCTGAGGTGAAGCAACTTTGGAGCCGAGAAGATTGCCCTTCCTGGGAGATGGCACTCGTGCATCAGGGAGCGAGAAGGAGATCAAAGGTTTATTTGACAACAAATTATGGATAAGAACGTTCTTATGTCCACTCTCCTTGCTAGTGTTGACCTCTTCTTTTCCAGGATTGGCCGCTGCACTTGGCGATAGGATGAGGCCAGAAGACTCTGGAGGTAGGACCGCCAAGCACTTACGGATTGTGTCAAGATTGTTCCAATGCTGCTTGTGTATCGATTGTTCACTGGAGTAGCATGCATCGTGTTCGATCGTCGAATCATATTCCGAGAGCTCCTTCTCGATGCCACCGAATTCTTGTTCCAGATTAATGTTAACGTGCGTACCACTTTCACGAGCCTTATTTGGTATGCCACCAATAGGATCTATCACAATGATTCTGTCGACATGGCACGAGCCAGGCTGAACAGCCGCGAAGTTTTGCGATAGAATTGTCATGATATCCTTACTTGGGGCAGGAAGAAGCTGACCAAATGGTGTGTAAGCCATCGATGGCACAATGAGCAAGGAGGTTCGTTTCAAGTGACTTTGAAGCTGTTCCGGAACAGTGATCTTGATAGGGCTGAGGAAAGGGGTACCTAAAGAGTCTGGTTCGATCCATTCAAATGCGCTTGGAACCGTCTGAACGCCATCCGGACAGTGTCTATCGATTGCTTGACTGAGCCGCTCAGCTTGTCTCGTGAAACTTGCTTTGGCTAACTTCGTGTCTTTAATGTCTGATCTGGAATGACTTGGCTCCAACACGATGATGTTCTGCATGCCCAACATGACCAGCTGAGAGAGTGTGACAGCGAACCCTTCCAGCACAGAGTCATCGACATTTTCTGGAGACTTGAAGCACATTAAGCCCAGGAAGTTGTGCCGATCGGTTTCAACTGCGCTTGGGGTTGTCTCGACCAGTTCTTGTGATTTGGCTTCAACGACAAGATCGTTGGACTTGTGCTGCCGGTGAGTCTCGGAGAATCCGAGCTCCAAGTTGGATACTGGCTGCGGTTTCCACTGCAAGAAATGCTTGGCATCTCGTTTGGTGACATTGGCGTTCAGGACATCGATCAAGAGCTCTCGATGCATGACAGAGGTCTGGTATCTGCGATTTGTGGCAGCATTAGACAGACTTCCATAACATCTTCGAAGGCTTGTTGCATTGGCTTCCAAGTGCCAAGGTATCCTCCTGAGAAATAGCATAACTGAAGTTGTTGACAATATCTGATGGGCCTGAATTCTGGGGAAGTCCTCGTGCACATCGTCAAGCGAGTTCTTCTTCTTAATGTGGACGAATAAGTGCAAATGCTTGCTCCACTTCAAAGACCCATGCTTGCATTCGCCATAACTGCAGAACCATTACAATTTCCATCGTGACAACAGACATCGGTCGAGCCCGCACGCAGGTCACGAGAGTCTTCCAACTCATGGTGTTCCACAGAACCAACGCCACGAAGCTGACCGCCAAAGTATTGAGCTAGATCGCGAAATTGGTACCCAGTCCGCCAGTCCCAATATTGCGTTTGCCTATTCAGGAAGATTGGTATATTGATGTGGCGTACGCTACTCGCGTATGTATTCAGGCTTCCGGGTACTCATCTCTTCGCCAAGACAATGCAGATCGAGCGGTCTGCATGTCTATGCATATACTAACAAGCACTCCTGCATGTCCTGCAGGTCCGAGCCAGCAGATCTTCGCCCCACCGGGGAGCCTGAAGACTGAAAGCCAAGAGCTTAAACACCTGAAGCATCGGAACGAGCAAGCAGAGACACATGCGGTTGGACTGAGCAGCTCTGGTGCCGCTCAATTTCATGGTCTGTTCTCGCGGTCAAGTGACGTCTCCCTGAGCGATGTGAATAGCAATACTACGATAAGCATGAGACTCAAGCTTCGCCATAAAGAGTACATCTGAATCAAAAACGAAAATCAACATATTCTGATACGCAAGCCCGAGTCTACGTGGAAAAATGCAATCTTCCCCGGTCTCCTTTTGGGAACGACTACGCGTAGACCTACCTGACCCTGGAAATCAGATTTGGGAGGATCTTGGGCGAATGTCGAAAGTGGCCTGGCTCATATTGCTGTCAAAATACGAATGCAACGCTCAGCCATGCTGCTACTATCAAGCCTCCGGCAATCACGAATCTCAAGATTTGCTATCACTATCAGTCGACAATTCTTCAACGCTCATTGACCATGCTAAAGTCCTCCGAACAACATCAGTCGATGTCAAAGATCAGCATGAGACCAAGCACGCAATGCTTTGGGAGAACTTCGACGAAGAATTGCACGACTGGATAGCTCCATTTCAGCCGAGAAGGGAGCACGCCAACTTGAAGATGATACTCGCGTTGGACTCTAGCTGTCATCAGGTTGTCCACACAGGTCGAGGTTCCTTGTATCTCTTTTTCGATCAAAATCAGGAGTTCGACGCACTTGGCCGCGTCGAAACGCTTAAGACAATACTGCACGTAATGATCGATTCCTCTACGACGGCCATTGAAGACATTGATTTCCTGAGTGACCACGATAAACGTCGCATAATTGCCTGGAATGAGCCTATTCCTGATCCGCCTTTGGACATGACCATCCCATCAGCGTTCTTGAAACAAGTCAAGGAACAGCCTGATGCTCCAGCGGTGTATGCCTGGGATGGTGCAATGACATACAAGGAACTTGATGTCGCTTCATCGACCATTTCTGTACACTTGAGAAATGGAACGACGTCGGAAAACTGTGAAATGGTCTTGTTCAACATGACCAAATCGAAATGGGCTCTCGTCGCTGCACTGGCGATTTTGAGGTCTGGCAAAGCAATTGTCCCGATCGACCATTCTTGGCCGGATGCCAGACTAAATCAGATAGTTGAAATCACAAGAACGAATCTGGTTGTGTGCGATGAGCATACCAAAGGTCGATTCGATGCAACTACGATCCGGGAGATTTTGGTTCCTCTCTCTTCAGACCCTTTGGAGTCTCAACAGTCTTGTTCTTCTGCAACGACATGCACAGCGAATGACTTAGCCTTTGTTCTATTTTCCTCAGGGAGTACAGGAGTTCCAAAGGGTATGCTAAGACAGCATGATACTGCATGTACCGGCTCCTTTGCACACGCCAAAGCGATGCATTTAGACGGCAATTCTCGCGTCCTCCAATTCGCAAACCATGTCTTTGACGTTGCTATGCTTGGTAAGTCGTATGGTGTATTTCATCGCATGAGCGTTCACAGCTGATCATGTCTTACAGATTTCTTCACAACACTCTTGGTGGGTGGCTGCGTCTGCATTCCTTCGGAGTCCGACCGCAAGAACAACTTAGCAGAGTTCATCATGCGATCTCAAGCCAACTGGGCACTATTGACTCCCACAGTAGCTGACCTCTTGGATCTATCTCTTGTGCCAAGTCTTCAATTCATCACCCTTGGAGGAGAGTCCATCAACACAGCGACACTACAAAAGTGGCTCTCACTTTGTCGCGTTGGTATCAATTATGGTTCCGCAGAGGTAGACGTAACTCACGCTCGTGATGTCCTCGATGTCACTGACGTCTCCAACGTTGGTCAACGACTGCCAAGCTGTACAGCATACGTCGTTGACCCGGAAGATCCGACCGTCCTTCTTCCAGTGGGAGCTGTCGGTGAACTGGTAATATCTGGACCGACGATGGCAAGAGAATACCTCAATGACTCAACTAAGACTGCCGACGTCTTCTTTAAAAGTCCTGACAGATGGATTAAACAAGGAATCGTTCGGCAGGACAGCACGCATTGGATGTCTCGCATATATCGTATGGGTGACCTTGTTCGCCAACGTTCTGATGGGTCCTTCGAGTTTGTCAGTCGCAAAGACTTTCAAGTCAAAGTCAGTGGTAAGTGGAAGATATCGACTTCTCGCAATCGTCCTTGGTACATGCTGACATTTTTACGTCAGGTCAAAAAGTCGAGCTTGGTGACATTGAGAGCAAGCTTCTCCAGCATCCGGCAATCAAGCAAGCTGTCGTACTCTACCCAACCCAGGGTCCGTACGCTAAACGTCTTGTGGCTTTGGTTCAGGCTGTGGAAAATTTGTCTCATCATAGCCGGAATGGTCGTGCTGCAAATCCCGCTCTGAGCTTCCATACGATGACAGAATTTCTGTCTCACAAGTTGCCGCCTTTCATGCTGCCGAACGCCCTGATCGGATTGAAGACCATGCCTTACACTGCCACTATGAAAATAGATCGAAATCGTCTCAAGAATTGGCTCTTGGAATTCGACACATGCTGTGCCAAACCGGCAGAAGTACTACACATCTCAACCGCACTCAATGGTCCAAGTCTCTCGGTCGAGGAGCATCAGGCAATCAAGCTCTCATCCTTGGTGGCAGACGTTGTCTCATCTAGAAATTCGGCGGCATGGATGTCAATCAGCGGACACGATAACAAACTTTCGGACATTGGCATCAACTCGGCGCAGACAATGAGACTTGCTTCGTTGATTCGTCAAAATTTCGGAAGCACAGTACTCGTAGAAATGCTTGGGGACCAAGAAATGACGATCAGAAAGCTCGCTGTTATTCTGCAGAGGAGTGTGACTCAGCCTGCAGGGACCAATACAACAGCGAACCTCGATGGTAGTGTTGAATTTCTCAAGAGTCAAGTCGCGAAGGTTTCACAGTCCGTCTTGCAAGGCGCAACAGCCAAGCAGTCTTTGCCACAACGGCACGTCTTCTTAACAGGAGCTACCGGATATCTGGGTACACAGATTCTTGTTCATTTGCTCAAATCGATCAACGTCGGCTCAATCACGGTTCTGGTTCGAAATACTGGAGTTCATGACGTCTTGGATAGAGTGAAGCATGCTCTGGGATCGACCAAAATGTTTGAAAAATGCCATAAAACTCTGCGTGCATGGCCCGGAGACTTGTCCCAGGCCCAACTCGGCCTTTCAGATGAACACTGGCGCGAGCTTATTGGATCTGATTCCCGGCCACAATGTATGGACACCATCATTCACTGCGGCGCTGTGGTCAATTGGACAAAAGGATACAAGGAGCTCGAAGCAGCAAATGTGACATCTACGGAACAGCTGCTGAAAGTGACGTTGGCATCGCCTCTTATAAAACGATTCGTCTTCATTTCCGGTGGAAGATATCCCAATCCGGCAAAAGATGCCAGCCCTGATCTCGAAACACTATATGCAGAGGCTGCAAGAGGCACTGGATATGCTCAGACGAAGTTCGTGGCGGAGCAGCTGGTAAAGAGGGTAAGGAGCTCCACTGATCACGTCAATTCCATCGGCGTTGTCAATCCAGCATATCTGATTGGGTGTTCAAAAACTGGCCTCGCAAATCAGGATGATTATCTCTGGAGAATCATATGGGCGTCAATTCGCATTGGAGCTTTCAACGCGGACGAGAACGACCAATGGCTATTTGTCTGCGAAGCTGAAACGGTTGCTAATAATGTTGTGACGTTGGCATTGCAGAACACACAACACTCCCAGTCGAACACGGACCTTACGATACTAGACGGCCTGAGCATACAGAAAGCTTGGCAGATTGTGAGCTGTGTTCTTGGTGTGACACTGACTCCCATCTCGGGTCGAGTTTGGTTGGAGAAGGTGAAGCATGATATGGAACAGACGAGCGATCACTTACTGTGGCCACTGGCACATGTTCTGGAAAGCAGCTATGGACTGTTGACGCCACGATGCACTTTGGCAGCAGATGTGAAGCCTGGACTGGCGGCGACGGATAGAATTGAGCTTTCTATGCGAAAGAACTTGGAGTATCTTCAGAGTGCTGGCTTCTTCGATTGAAAGCATATTGCAAAGTGGAAGAACTTTTCGGGTTCCAAACTTTTTTAATGTCTGCTGGAAGTGTCCGGTACCTGGTACGCGTATCATTGAACATTTGAGGTAGAGCTCCTTAATAACTATTACTCAATCGATAGGGATGTTTGCATGCATACGTTCTGCATTCCTTACTATTCTGCAGAACCGCCAAACATCGTCCAGGCATGTCTGAGGCCTTCCAGGTCGTGCCTCAGGCATCATTTTCTCTTCTCCGACTTGAACATGCTGCCAGATGGATAGCAATGATCTGATCTCTCTTCTCACGTTCATGGTAACACTGGCAAGACTCGTTATCTGCCAGATCGTTCTCTTGTCAATATGCGGCGTGCCTTTTCCCGATCTGGTAATTTGTCAGCCAAGAACAGTCAATAAGAGACATAATGCATTACCTTCGTCAAAGAAAATGAATTCGTGCAATGCCGTCCCAGGCATCACTATTGGCAGTATGGGAACCTTCTGATCCACCTTCACTTCCAGCAAAGCCGCGGAGTCGCCAGTCTCGAACAGAAGCCAATGCATTTTGTCCCGAAGCTCCTGGATCGTGTCTACACGGTCGGCTGGAACCCCAGCAGCGTGACCAAACTTTACAAAATCCACGTTGGCACCGTGTGTATGGGCATAGCGATCGTCGAAGAACATCTGCTGTGAGTGTGTCACCATGCCTTCAAGCGATTGTTAGTCAGGAAGATAAAATTCAGATTTTGAACGCACCTTGCTCGTCGTTGTTGAGTATCAATACTTTGACGCCCAAACCATAGTGCTTGGCCGTAGTAAGTTCAGTCATTGTCATACCAAAGCTAGAATCCCCGTCTACATCTATTACCAAAGCTTCGGGCCTCGCAGTCTTTGCCCCAATCGCAGCTGGCAACCCAAACCCCATTGTGCCCAAACCTCCAGATGTGATCATTGAGCGTGGATGGCGCCATCGATAATGCTGTAGAAAGTCTCTACATCAGTGAAGGTCATTGAGATACGCGACATCACTTTGGGCGCAAGACACGAATCACTCACCTGGGCTGCAAACATCTGATGTGCCCCAACGCCCGTAGCAATCACTGTGTTCTCCTTGATATCTGATGTCAGATCATCGAGCACAGAAATCACCGTTTGAGGCTTCACAATTCCAGTCTGTCCCTCTCTTTCGTAAGCCCAGGGATACTTGGCCTTCCATTCCGCGACCTGCTTCAACCATGGCTCTCGAGCTTCCGTAGATACCTCATTCACAAGTTCTACAAACTGCGTGAGATTCTGAACCAGGTCCCCACGTATCAGCTCAGTGGCTTCGACGACCTTGTTCATATTATGGGGCCAGATCTCGAAATGTATTATGCCCCCACGGCCTTCAGCTGCTGCTTGGCGAGCAACAGGGGCAAATCCGGACACCTTTCTTGTAATGCGGTCGTCGAAACGGGCTCCAAGCGCTACTATTACATCGGCCTCTTGCATGGCTAGATTAGCGTAGCATGAGCCATGCATACCAAGCATATGCAGCGCTTTGGTGTCTTCTTCATCGTATGCACCCAGGCCCAGCAGAGTCGTAGTGACGGGTATCTTGGCCGCTTGTGAAAGGCGATTCAGCAGTACAGGGCCATCAGGATGAGATAGGACACCTTGCCCAGCATAAATCACAGGCTTCTTGGCATCGTTCAGTAAAGCTGCAGCTCGACTAAGGGCCTTGATAAGCTCATCAGACTCCGAGGTAGACCTTTTCGCTGCGCCTATTTGGTATTCACGCCTGGATGGAAGCGATATCGCCGACTGAAGTTTGGCGGCAGTCACATCCCTAGGGAGGTCGACAAGTACTGGACCCGGTCTGCCTGTCATTGCAGCTTCAAACGCTTTGTCGATGCAATCAGGCAGCTCGGCCACTGTCTGTGGTTGAGCAGACCATTTCGCGCAAGATTTTGCGAGTCCCATGATGTCTGCTTCTTGAAATGAGTCTTTCCCGAGATCGGTAGTCGCTACTTGACCACAGAACGCGACCATGGGCGTCCCATCCATGAGAGCATCTTGCAGAGGGGTGACAAGGTTCGTAGCTCCAGGACCTGATGTGACCACAACGACTCCTGGTCGACCACATGCTCGTGCGTAGCTGAAATAAAGTACAATTAGTGATCAACAGATCTTCTTGTTTGGGGTCAAAGTATAGAGTGCTCGCTCACCCTTCAGCCACTACGAAGCTATCAGCTGCTGTTCAAGAGTGCAGTAGGAGGGTAAATTTAATCACTTACTATGACCTGCGCCTTGTTCATGCTTCACAAGAAAGAATTCTATGGCCTAGACTTTCATGTAAGCTCTGACCGCGTTCCTGTAGTATTGTAACACTCACGGGAGATTCATAAATTGCATCGAATACAGGCAAGATCTACTGGTTGATCAATAACGTTAGAAAGTTCGGTGTTTGAGTATTCTCACTGCACCGCCTGGATATCCAACTGTCGAGGAAACGTCGTCAGTCAACATTTAAACTCGACTGATTAGAGTCTAGGGTACATAGATATACATACATATCTTGTTCACTCCATGTTTGCGCATCATCTCATGGAAGATCTGGCCTCCGGTCATTCCTTCGTACGCATGTTTCAATGGCAAAAGCTCCGCTTCTTTCTCCAAATGCTTGGGTCCTGGTACAGCTGGTTGAAGAATTGGAGGATAAGCCCGGTCATCGTCGACAACATGAGTATATATCGTTCTGCGAGTCGAAGCGTGTGTCGTGGATGCCCGTAGAACCATGAACCCACGATTCTTAAACTCGTTCCTTCGTCGCAGGCCATCTCTACTTGATGAGATAACAATTCTAGAGACAATACCTCGAGCCATCGCAAATCTTCGTCCAATACTGGTGATCAAACAAATGTCTTACATTGTTTAGTCGATTAGTTCCACAAGTATGAACGACTCCAACACCTGTGGAGCAATGAAGCTTTGACAGCTAACCAATTTCGATACCGTGCCAATGGCAGATTGGTTATGAATGGCGCTTAGGAAGCATTGCTGGCGCCTGCAGTACGCTCCGAGGAAGTCCGACAGAACTCGTTTTGCAGTCGAATTCTTGCATTGCATCTGAAAATCTTGTGTGGGGATCGATCAGCATTGCATCTTCAACATCATAACTAGGATTATATATTAGCAGAACCGGAAGCCCGTCAGCGGGGCCCCGGGACCAACTGCAGCTCAGCCACTCGTATGCCCCATATTGCAACGTCCGAAAACGGTCACTACAGTGCGGTCAAGCCTGAGCACTTTCAATGCAAGTATTCAATGCAGAAATACACGTCACACGGCTCAGTCATCAGTCGCTGCCGAGGAAAGCTGGTGAAATGTATGCAAGTCTTGTCGTTCGACGATCAAGTGTTGAAGGATGGGGACATCCACTACTGCTCTTCACATTGCACAGACGAATCACGCTCATGAACATGCTCGTTGTAATTCAGGTCGTCATTCTCACCTTACTCGGATTCACTTTGTTCCGTGCTGCCTATCGCATAAGCAATTGGCATCCTCTCTCCCACATTCCAGGCCCATGGTGGACGGCAATATCTTCTGCATGGCTCCAATACCATACGTTACGGGGAACGCAAGCTCGAGGCACTCAAGGATTACATTGGAGAATGGGTTCTATCGTCCGAGTTGCTCCAAACGAGGTTGAAATCGCAGATGGTGCCGCAATTCGACCAATTTACATCCAGAATGGTGGTTTCGATAAAAGTCATCATTATGCAATGCTCGATATTGACGGCCATTCAACTGTCTTTTCGACGCTACAAAATCGCAAGCGTATAGACCGTCTCAAAGTCGCTCTCCCTTTCTTCTCCTCCGCATCAGTGCAGCAACAGGTGACGATGCTGGAAGAGCACGCACGACAGCTGGTCAAACTTTTATCGCAGGACAAGAACACTCAGCTTCCAGTAGACCTGCTGGATCGTTGTAGATGCTACTCACTGGATTCAGTTTCCACCTATGTTTTTGGCAAGGCGTTTGGCGCGATGAGCGGCGAACAGCCCTCGGTCGCTCCGGTGGTGGATAGCTTTGTCGAGAGCAATTTGATATTCAATGTTCCCAAATATTTGAACGCGTTGTCGAGCTGGTGGTACAATACCTTCTATGTCACAGAGAAGGCCAAGAAGTCAGATCTGGTGGTCGACAGATGGATCAGAGACGTTATTAGTAAAGGATTAGAAGAAGAAGGGTCCGACAAGCAGAAAACCTACCCACACAGACTGGCCGCCACTGGGATGCCGTTGAATAAAGTGGTTTCCGAGGGCAAAGATGCTATATTTGGAGCAACTGATGCGGTTGGCTTGACGCTCGCGTTAATTCTCTGGAAGTTGACGTCGGATGAGCAGTTGTACGTCGACTTACGTGAAGAGCTCAAAATCAATTCGGAAGTTAAAGGAGAGAAGTTACAAAGCCTTCCGACACTCACGGGCATCATCAAAGAGTCTCTACGGATCAATTCGACTGTTCCATGCAAACTCCCACGACAGACTCCACCAGAAGGCATGATTTTCGATGGCACGTTTATTCCTGGGGGCGTCGTGGTTGGTGTTGCTCCGTACATGATGCATTTTAATAGCCAGGTCTTCCCAGAGCCTGACACTTTCTCTCACGAGCGTTGGCATAATCCGAGTAAGGACATGATTAGAGACTGGATGCCATTCGGGAAAGGTGCTCGTGGCTGTATGGGACGCCATCTAGCCATGATTCAGCTACATGTGGCTGTATCTATCGTTGTTCAGAGCGGAGTGTTGAATGGAGCTCACACTGTGATGCCTGCGATAGAGTTCTGGGAATGGTATAATGTCAAAGTTGAAGGAGGGAAGATTGAGATCCGATGGTGACTGGACCCAACAAATATGGCCATAGCCATTTATCTGCATAAAAATATCGTCGCTCCGAAAAGCCTTTCACTTTACTGAAATGGGATACACTTCTAGCTATGGTTTGTTCTTCGACGATGCGATGCCATTAGTGGGATGAGTGGAACTCTTCACCCGATCCTCTTGAATGTAATCCGCAATCTTATCAGCCATGCCATAGAGAAGAGCCATCATATGAGATGAGACTTGAGTAGGAATAATCGAAGCATCGACTACACGCAGCCCATGCACTCCGTAAATCTGTGCTCTACTGTTCACGACTCCACCGATATCCTGTCTCATCATCGAGCATGTCCCCACTGCGTGAAGATTAGCCCTGTAGTTCGATTTCACCCATCGAATCCAGGACGAGATATCAGCGCCAGCATTGACTTCATCCAGACCGGGCCTCATTTCGCATTGGCGAAAGTCCACCATTGGACTCTTGCTTGACATGTCGCGAGCAAGTCTAGACGCACTGGCTTGAACAAGAATATCAAGCTCTGTGGACAGGAATTGAGGATCGTATTCGTAGTCCAGCAGGTATGGATCGGAGCTCTGGACGTGAATGTAGCCTCTACCGAACGGAAGCAAGTTCCAGATACTGAAGCCAAATTCTCCCCAGGTGTCCAGAAGCAGCTCGGAACAGGCCACATTTTGGTTGAGAATATGGTCTCTGTGGTTTTTGTACTGAGTCATAAGCAAACTAGCATCATGAAATCCGCCACGGGCGACAACTTCATCGGCGTACTGTTGAAGCAATGTATCGTCTTGTAACATCTCACGAGCCTTGAATGCCTGGTCTCCAAGTGTCTCTTCGAAAGATGCAAAACATGCTGCCTGTCCTTGGCCGAGACCTTCCTGAGTTGGCAGATTTACTACGTTGGTGTTGGTCTGATCCTGATGATTCACGCCAACCGGCAGATCAACGACTTGATCGATGCCAGCCTTTGCAAGAACATGCGATAGGCCTATCCCCGAATACTCGAGTATCAATGGAGAAACCAGTGCCCCAGCTGCAATGATCACTTCCACTCCGGCATATACTTGGTGGACTTTTTCCCTGTAGCGACCGTATTCGACGCCTGTAGCTTTTGGTACGTCTGAACAAGTGTCGAGTAGAACTTTTCCCACGTACTGCCCAACGAGGACCTTGAGATTGGGTCGATTGAGAATGGGTGACAGCCAGGATGTTGCAGCGTGACATCTCTGTCCGCTCGGTGTAATAGTCACCGGAAATTGGGAGACACCGTGAGGATTTCCAGAGGACAAGTCATTGTCGATTGGCATATTGCGCTTCCTCGCCACATCTTTGAAGGCTTGGATGAGAGGAGATGGGTCTCCACGAACATCGAATGGACCTACTTGCACAGATCCTGAGTCACCGTGATATGCCTTCTCGAACGGTTGCCCCGAGCCAGGAGAAGGAGACCGAACAGTTTCAATGCGTTCCAAATGTGGAAGCAGCTCATCCCATGTCCAGCCATTATTGCCAAAAACATCCTGCCAGGCATCGACTTGTACTCTTGCCGGTCGAGTCCAAGCACCACCGTTGATAAGAGTCGAGCCGCCAAGCCCACGTCCAGAATTGATGTGATGTGAGCGGTTGTCGACTGTCTGCGGTCGAGTTGTGAAGACATGATCCATGGCGGTTCCAAACTGTCGCCCATACAAGGTCAAGTCTGCAACCTCCGCTCCCCTATCATTTTCCCAGAATCCACACTCAATCACGAGCACACTGATGTTGGGATCTTCTGAGAGTCGAGATGCTACTGTCAGCCCTGTGGTTCCACCTCCGACAACGATATAGTCGAACACTTGGCCAGCGACATAGGTAGCATCGTGGGTGATGGCGTTGGCTTTCATTGATATCGTTGTGAGGTAGCTTTGACGCGACCGCGAAGAGTTACCCAAGAGTTCCAGCGCAGTAAAAGGCCTTGATCACTTGGTCAAAGGAAGCACACATCACACAGCATAGAAAGATCCATTCATCGAGATGATCAGCTCGGAACGCTTTAGGAGCTCCCCCCGGGGTACCAGAAATGAGGCCCACACGTGACGAGGTCTATGTTTCGACGAGTGGGTACCCGGAACATCCCTGCGATGGGCTTGCGTTTCGGACGCCACTTCCTGTATGTCGTGTAGCATCGCCTTAACGAGCGACGCCCAGGTGTTTGGGAACTCCATCGGATGTCACACATTTCAGACATCAACGTTTTATCCATCGTCGGAACGACTCAATTCTTGCACCTCAATCTCTTGTTTTAGTCCTCTCGATGGATTCCAATCCACACCTCAACGTGGGCATCATTGGATGCGGTGAAGTAGCACAAGTCATCCACATCCCGGTTCTAAATCAGCTAGATGAGCAATTCAGGGTAACATACCTGTGCAGCGCTTCTGCGAATGCCCTGGAATTCTGCTCCAAAAGAGTTCTAAACAACACGCCTAGGTGCACCTCAGAAGCTTCCATTCTGTGCTCTTCTCCAGACGTGGATGTAGTTCTTGTTCTCAGCTCTGACGAGCTCCATACACAACACACGATACTCGCTCTAGCCAACAATAAGCATGTCTTTGTGGAAAAGCCCATGGCCATGTCGATTGTCGATGCTCACTCGATTGTCGAGGCGGAGAAGAAGTCTAGCGGAAGAGTCTTCGTAGGGTACATGCGAAGATATGCTGCCGGATTTCAGGAGGCCCACGAGGAGATCAAGCAGCTTGGGAACATTCTGTATGTGCGAGTCAGAGGTATGCTTTGTGCAACAGCAGCGTATGAGTGCACGCTTTGCTGATATATCTACGTTGTAAGACATCATAGGTCCAAACGAGACTTTCGTCAAACAGTCATCAACCTTTCCTAAACGATTCTCCGATTACCCTTCGAAGGACACGCAGGAGCGAGCAGAGCTATCGAAGAAGATCCTTCGACAAGCATTGGAAGTCGAATGTGGAGTCAAAATAACACCAGAGGTCATTACAAGCTACCAGAATCTGTACGGCCTGGGCTCACATGATCTATCGGCGATGAGGGAGCTCCTTGGTGTTCCGGAAGGAGTTATAGGTGCATCACTTGGAAGTGAATTCTGGAATGTTCTCTTCAAGTTCCCGGGATACACATTGTCGTACGAGTCCGGGTTCTACAACGTTCCTTCGTTCGACGCACACATTGAGGTCTATGGAGAAGATAAGTCCGTGCTCATACATTGGGACAGTCCATACATCCGCGGTCTGCCCGTCACGATCACTACGAAGCAGCGGGTGGATGGTGGAGGCTTCGCAGAGACCGTGATTCGTAAGACGTACGAAGACCCTTTCATTCGAGAGCTGAAGGAGCTACATGCTGCGATAATGGAGGGAAGACCAGCGAAGACGTCGGCAGAGGATGCCGTCAAGGACATTCAGATCTGGCAAATGGTGATGAAATCTGCCATAGACTTGTGAAAAAGCGATTTGGTTGACTTATGTACACTCTTGTTGATCGAATACGTTTCTTTGTGCTTCGAGCACAGCATACTACGCGAAAACCGACTTTCTTTGAACTTGTTGCACACCAACCAGCCCGATCAAGTTCCTTAGGTTGGTGGCGACCTATTCCACCTTGGCATCCGCTGGACTCATCACGCTCCTCTTTCCTTTCCGTCGAGCTTCAACTTCCTCCGGAGGCATGGTCGTGCCTAGTAGATCATCCTGTAACAGCAAGTCAGTGTGCCATATCTATAGTTCATCGGTGAAGCTTGCGAAATTACCCAGATCGTCAGATAAACTTGCGAAAAGTTGTACTTCATGCCCCAACTCTGGTGGTGGACATCGTGGAAGTCTGTTGTATTCCCAGATACGTAGTTGAAAGGATTGTACGGGAATCTGTAGCCACTGTGATCGTTCACAGACTTGATGATGGACAGACTAGCGAACCACGTTGCTGCCAAGGTGGAGAGGCCACTGATGTAGAAGGTGAGTGTTGTTCCGATCGTGTCCACGATGAATGCTTCGACAAGACTGCTGTATAGTGCACCGTAAGAGTAAGGGACATAAAGGCGGTGATGAACGGCGTGGACGTGTTCTGTATGGCCGAAGATCAGTGTATGATCTTTCAACGGAAAAGGTCTCTTGCTCCGACTTACTGTACAAGAACTTGTTGGAGTGAAAGATACGATGCCATAGATACTGCCAAAAGTCTGCGAAGACAATCGCGCATGCAGATTGCAGCACAAGTGTACCGATTTCTGGAGTAGTCCATACGGTTCTCTGCTTGGTACGGTCTCCATAAAGGTTGTTAAAAGACTCATTCGTTTGCACCCAGTGTATATCGTCGTTGACAGGTTCAAAAGCCTCGCCAGCGCCGGGCAACCCCCCTGCATCAGACTGGGAAGAAGAGATCATCCATTCAATAAGGAAGGCGAAGGCCACCTGGATAGCTTGTTGTGCAAGAACTTGACGAAATACTTGAGGTAGAGTCGCTCTGTTTCGTTTCTTCGCAGCCTCCAAATCATGAATCTTGTACTTTTGAAACCACCTTTGGCAGTCGAACAGGTGGAAGATGCTTGCACTCAGCCAGTATGCTGCAATGGGCATCACCAAAAGGAGGTAGAAGTCTCTCGACTCTGGCATCATGGAGGCTCTGTCCATCCCTGCGGTAAGGCTGAATTCCAGGTATGAAGCAAAAGACCAACAGCGCACTGAGAAGTCCGGGGGCTAGTAGTCGCAAATGATGCCTCAACAGTCACCATCGGTTCCAGGGTTCAAAATGGTCAGACACCTTCAATGCCGATCTCCAGCCTTGGATGCTAGTTCTTCCGTGATCAGAATAGACCAGGAAAAGCTCGTGCTCGCGGACGTCATCAGCATTGTTCTAGCATGCAGTTCGGCGCAATCGCGTTGTCCCGCGTCGGAAATAGACTCTTATGCAGTGCGATGGCGGTAAGTAGTGCCAGCAATGTGAAGGATGTAGATTGCATGCAGACGATGCTAGTCGTGCAGATGCATTTGTTGAGACTAAGTGGATGTGCACCACTCGAGTGATTACGACTGTTGGCCATGTTAATTCATTCCCATCACCCTATTAGTTCATTGGTATCTCGCTGCGACGCGTTGATATGCTCGTGTTTATATTTACTTGATATTAATGCAAAAGAACATCAATCCTTCCAAATTAGAGGCGTTTATTTCCAATAAAGAAGCATGAACATGACAATTCATGGACCAGTTTCAATGCACAGAGAGTGTTCGCCAACCCAGCGATTGCCGGATGATTGTTTTGTAATTTTTCTAGCAGACTAACCTCCCTTCACTGCTCGCAAAGCATGCAGCACAATCTTCTCATAGCCGACTACAGCTTCAAACAACTCATCCTCCATGAGTCCCTCATGGTCAGTGTGAGCGACGAATATTGACCCAGGACCGTACAGGTAGCGCTTTTGTCCCTTCACAGTCTTGCCAAGCCATGGAATATCGCTCCCGTAGTTCACTGGCATGACCTCGAAACCTGGTACATCAGCGTCCAGGTCAATTGGTCCATAACTTTTGATGCTGCTGAAATCGAGCTTGACAACCTCCGCAGGATCCATATTAGGTCTCAGGAACGGTGTTACTGCATCATGGACAGCAGCAGTCATGACAGATTGAATCTCCACTGGCGTACCAGCAGCAATACGGACTGCGATGCCAGCGGACGCACTTTCAGGCACAACATTTAGAGCCACACCACCACTCAGTAGACCGAAGTTCAGTGTCGTTTTGCCGTACTTCTCGCTCTGCGGAAGATGGTCGCCAAGCAAACGGAGGCGTTCAGTAGCTGCTATTAGCAGATCCGTTGCACTAAGACCCAACCAAGGATAGCCTGAGTGTGCTGCGCGGCCTTTGGTACGAATATTGAGCACCATGATGCCCTTGTGTCCAACGACAAGCTTACCCTCCGTAGGCTCACCGAAGATGACGGTCTGCGGTCGCAGTTGCAATTTGTTAGCCAACTGCATTCCAATACCTGAGTGAACAATCAGCATGTGATGACACCTTCGACTCACTTTTGTCTCACTGACCGCCAACCTCTTCGCCTACGACGAAAAGCAGAGAGACATCATCCGGAGAAACTCGTGAGCTGGAAACAAGTCGGTTCACTGCAAGAACCTGCGCTGCCAAACTGCCTTTGTCGTCCACAGAGCCACGACCGCTAATAAAGCCATCATCGCGACGTTCATATGGCAGAAATGGGGGAACCTTTCCTCACAGTCAGACTCGGAAGGATTCTCGCATCGTTCATACAGGCGTAGGGAAGAGTGGAGGCAACATTTACCGTGTCAAGGTGGCTGGTTAGCATCACTTTTGCGTCCCTCTTGTGACCAGGCCATGCGAGCAGATTGAATCGCTCGGGCTGTTGGGATGGTCCTGGAACATACTGCTTCTCGACATTGAAGCCCTGAGATTGAAGACTGTTGGCAAGCCGTTCGCCGATATGTCTCTCATTTCCGGAGATGGATTCGATATCAACAAGACTTTTATGAAAGGCGATGAGATCCGGTGTGAAGTTGAGGTGTCTTTGTGTACCGTAGGTCTTGGTGAGCGGACGTTGGAGTATTGCTACCTTCAGGTTGGATAAAGGTCGGTTCGCAACTCGGCACAAAAGTCCCATGATCGCCAGCGATGTCGCCTATGATGGTGAATGTTTGGGGTTCAGAAGGTTGGGCAATCATTAATACAACGACTCAGTATGTGTCTTTCAAATTGACAATATCGGTTCCGCCCTCGCCAAACATTTTCACATTTGCTATCGAACCAAATTTCCAAGCCTCTGTAGTAGATCTATGCCGAATATAGGCTTTGCAAAGGTTAACACAAGGCTTTGCCAAATCGGGACATTCCAAGGATTCAACTGACGCTCATTGGTCACTGGACGCAGCCTGTTCCGAGAACCCAGGGACACAATCCCTGTTCAGTCTTTTAGACCTGCGGGTCTTAGCTGCAGGAGAGCCGGAGGTGCTCCCGCATCCTCTTCCAATGGCTTCAGCTCCGTGACTTACACCGCACCTCAGCAACTTTTTCGTACGACAGTCTCCACCCGCATCTGATGCAGAGCATCTCCGCCGACAGGGATACGTCAAGGACTCAAGGGTTTTGAATGCGAGAAGGTAAGAAAAGTGGCCTGCAACCGGATCGAGAGTGGGCTGACAAGGATATAGAGTGATGTTCGAAAGATCATCTTTTCAGATCCACTGCCAGGATTCAGTGCTCGCACGCGCTATAATCGGACATATGATGCGTCAATGAGCTCTTCACCGCTGTTTTCTCGACAATCTTGACGATGCTGTTGCCCAGCATTGA
Source organism: Pseudocercospora macadamiae (assembly GCA_012978405.1). NCBI lineage: Eukaryota > Fungi > Ascomycota > Dothideomycetes > Mycosphaerellales > Mycosphaerellaceae > Pseudocercospora > Pseudocercospora macadamiae. The sequence goes on from WRNY01000036.1 coordinate 48,715, forward strand.
AGAATTTGATGAGAATGGGTTCTGATTGACGATGTGCATGCCTCTTCCGCATTTTCCAGTAGCGGACCGGGATTATCCAGAATCATATTCTTTCTTTCTCCATCGTTCTACTGGGACGTCTCGCGCTCGCTGACCGCTCCGGCACACCCTGACACCATGGACTATTGCTCGTGCGTCAAATACCTTTCTGCCAAGGCGGGCTCCCTAATTCATTGTGAAAAGTCTAGGTCACTCTGGACTCAAGATATCACGCATTGTGCTCGGCTGCATGTCCTTTGGATCTCCACAATGGCAGCCGTGGATTATGAAGTCAGAAGCGGCTCTGCCGCTGCTGAAGCATGCCTTTGACTTGGGAATCAATACCTGGGATACTGCGGACGTGTACAGTCATGGCGAGTCCGAAACGATCATTGGAGATGCTATCAAACACTACAGATTGCCTAGACAGAAGCTGGTCCTTATGACGAAGTGCTATTTTCCAGTGTCTGAAGGTGGCGACCAGCCTGGCTTCAATATGTTCATCAAGAATGATGGCCCTCATGTGAACTGTATGGGGCTTTCAAGAAAGCACATCTTCGACGCTGTGGACAGTAGCACCAGTCGTCTGCAAACCTACATCGATGTGCTACAAATCCATCGCCTGGATAGAGAAACAGATAAGACGGAGATCATGCGCGCTTTGAACGATGTGATTGTGTCAGGAAAAGGTGTGGCTTCTACGATTACAAACAAGATAGTGACATTGGCTGAACGATATATGCAGTGCGCTACATAGGTGCCTCGTCAATGGCAGCCTGGGAGTTTCAAATGCTCCAAAATATCGCAGAGAAAAATGGATGGCATAAGTTCATCTCAATGCAGAACTATCACAATCTAATCTTCCGGGAAGAAGAACGTGAGATGATCCCATACTGCAAGGCAACCGGCGTGGGCTTGATGCCATGGTCACCGATCGCACGAGGTGCACTTGCTCGACCATACAACGACAGGAATGGATCTCATCGAGAACAAACCGATCCACTTGTCAGTCAGAGAGCTCGCTCGTCGAGTGCTGACGAGGAAATCATCAATCGCGTAGAGCAACTTGCGCTGAAGTATGATGTGAGCATGGCTTGTATCGCAACAGCTTGGAACATATTTCGTGGGGACTGCCCAATTGTCGGGTTGAACAGTACAGCTCGCATGACGGAAATGGTTCAAGGTCTTTCATTTCGACTTTCCGAGGACGATGCTACGTATCTCGAAGAGCCATATGTAGCCAAGTCAGTCACTGGCTACTGATATCTTTGTTCTGCATAATACGTTGAACGGCAGGTCTTTTCATCAAGCGCTGGTGCCATTCACGGTAGCGTGGATATTGCTGTAGCAGTCTGAGAGCCTCTTCTTTCCCAACAACCTCCTCTATCACAGAACCAGTTAGCATCAGCTGTATATGTGAAATTCAAGTGACTTGCCAACTTTATTGTTCCAAGGGACGAAAACCAAATCTGCAAATGTGCACTTGTCGCCCACAAGGTAGCAGGCGTCGCTCTTCTCCAGGTAGTGCTCCAAGATACTCGCAATCCGTACAACATCGTCCGAGAATCTTTTGATCACGCTTGGCACTTTCTCCGGGTGCTGGTTTGAGAACCATGCTTTCAGTGAGAAGAAGGGACTTTGTGCACCCATCTGATATGCAAGCCATTGCTGGCACATCCACCAGTCCTGCGTGTTTGGAGCGCAGTGAAGCTTTCTCTCCTGGTCATACGTTTGAATAAGATATTCGACGATGGCAAGTGATTCCCACAGTGTGATATTGTTCTTGCGGTCGCTGAGAATGATCATTCCAGTGTTCTTGTCCTCTACTGGTGGCACTCCACCATCTTGACCGTTCTGTTGTGACGCCCCATTCTGTATGATCTTAACAGTAAAGGGTAGACCAAGCTCTTCTAGTATTATGCCAACTTTCTGTGGATTAGGTCCCTGCTTGGGTCAAAGTCTCGTTCAGACAATTGAACGAAGAATTTACTTACAGGATCTTGGATTTGTAGAATCATACTTTCCGTGACCTGTGTCTTCTCATTACTTTGAGAAAAGAGCATCTTTCCCATTCTGTTGCGGAGCCCAGGGATGCTGTTGCGTTTTGAGGGATAGCTGAGGGCATGAAAGCAAGCTGCTGAGCGAAGTATAGCACAATTTGGCAGAATTAATGGGCCGAGCTGAATCTGGGAACGGATTCGAATGGAATTACACAAAAGGTGTGCCATGGTGCCGACATTCTCATAGATGTAAAGTGACGCTGGGAGACTCAATATATATATATATATATAGACAAGCTCCCCACCTTCAACGAACTCGTCTTATCGATAGAAGGGTCTATTGCTGCCCGCAGGTCCAACTACCTATTTTCGGTCGAACGTACAGGTTCGGAGTGCCACAAAATCCGGTTTGTTAGCGTTCCGAAAGCGACGCCTCGGGCTGAAGCATTTCAACGAAGGTTAAAAGATTGCATCCCCAACTAAGATTCTACAGGACTGAATTCTAGGACAGTCACGAGCGATTTCTTCTATATGTGTCGTACCGAAGCTATTGATTTTGCGGCCCTTGTCGAGCGATCGGGCTTGCCTTCACCAGCAGCTTGCCAGACTTCGGACCACCAACGTAGCCTTCCATGTGCTCAATGCCTTCATCATCGACGATCTTTGTCTCGAAGTTGGAGTATACGAGGACTAGCACATACTTCATCACTGTTGGGTCGAGAACCATTAGTGTATGCATTTCGAGTCGATGGCAAGGATACAACAACTCACCGAGCAAGGCAAAATGACTCCCAAGACACATTCTAGCCCCCGAGCTGAATGCCCAAAACCATCTCAACCTCTGATCTGACTCCGTATCTCCTACTGGTTGCAGCCATCTATCTGGGTGCCATTGTAGTGGTTCGGGAAATACATTAGAGTTGTGGTGCAAGAATCGTGCATAAGATTGCACTCTGTAGCCTCCCGGAATATTCTCATAGGTTCCCAATTTACTAAGCTTGCCATAAGGTGTCACTCGAGCTTGACCACCCGCAACGACAGGATGTACTCGTAATGTCTCCATAATGACAGCATGAAGTAGTGGAAGCCTGTCAACCACGCTCGTGGCCGGCAAAGCTGCAACTGAGTCTGCGTAGACTTCTGAACCGAGAGATTGGCATTCGTGTCGTAAGCGTTGTTGCATATCCGGGTCGCGCGAGAGCTCCCAAATCGCATAGGTCAAGGTAATGGACAGTGTCTCATCCGACGCATGGATCTGATCTCCCACCTCGGCCGCGATCTCGAACATCTGTGGCGAGCAAGATATCGGTTTTTGGAGAACTCCCTCCCGGACCACTTCGACAGATCGAATAGCACTGATACCTTCCTTGTCAAGAGAACGCTTGAATTGTCGATATACAGTCGGGTCTTCCTCGGGTCGTGATACTGCCTCTGCCTTCGGATCGACAAGCGCGTTCTCGGTGCGATCGCACATCTTCAGACAGAATGCGTGAAGAGCCTCCAAACTCTGGTAGCGGTGAATTGGGACGATACCAACTCGTTCGAGAAATGAGACCACTCCGGGAAATTCGTGAAGCCAAAACAAGGTTTCGTACGGTCGACCATTGTGTATCTCTCCAATGCACCACTCGTGCTCGCTCTTGTCATTCAGAAAGTTCGTTCCGTTGCCCACTCCAAATGTGTATCCTGTCACAAGATCGAGAGCCAAAGCCGAGAAGAGAGGCATGGTGTTGAACGGTCGCTGATCCTTTGCGAAGCCGTTCACCAGGGAGAGAAAGCGGTGGCGAATGATTCGATCGATCAAACCCATCACGGCAGGCGAATGATGAAGATAAGACTTCGAATAAATGTGTGTGATACGTCTTTTACGTATGCCATGAGATATTGCATCCAGACTCGACGACAAATTCTGTCTACCGCAGTCCTCATAGACACGATAGTAATAGTGGCGATCGAAGTTCTTGCCGTACACGGTCTTGACGCCATCATCGACACAATTGACGGAGAGTTCGTGCGGACCTAGTCGTATGACATCTCCATACTTCTGGTGGGCAGCGAAGACAGTGGTGTTCTCTTTGTCCTGGAAACGAATCCATAGCATGTAAAGAGCCGAGAATTTCGCGAACGGATGGACTGCCGGGATATTGGCCACTGGGCTCAGGAGCAGAGGGTAGAGTATGTAATTGTAGAATGCGGCAACGCAGAGAACAACGACTGTGAGTAGAATTAAAGCCATTGCATCGCATAGACAGTCTTTGAAGCGATTGAGAAATCGTCGAAATCCGGGCGTAGCTTACTCCCTGACAAGAGCCAAGTAGTCTTGTCGATGCATGATGTCGAACGCGTACGTTTACACCGCCCTCTTTTGCATTCATCTTGCCATGGTCTTCGGCGGGCCCAAGTGTTGATCTGCCTAAACTTGAGGAAGTGTGCAGAAACCAATTTGTGGCGTTTTAACTGCATGCAAATGAGAACATTTCTCAAGCTGCAGCACAACCTGCATTAGTGCCGCGTGACCGGGGTCGAAGCCTGAAACATGCATTGCTTGGTGCTACTGCAGTTACATGGTCATCAGAATCGGGGATGCGGGATCTTCACAGCCCTGCAAAGACCGGTTCATCACCGGGACGAAATCTTGTCACTCACTCACGGACGCATTCAGCGAGCGACTCTCTCATCTTACCCACCGCCACAGTGTGTTGGAAGGACAATGGCGCCTCGCAACACTTTACAGCGACGGCAACAAAGATCTCCGGAAGCATGGAGCCATTCGTCTGCGCATGGCTCCGAGGACTTGGAAAACACCACCAAGCAGACGTCGTATGAAATTCTCGAAGAAAAGAATCCATCCAAATCTTTTCCAACAAGGTCACCAATACTCGCAGCTTCCGTCCACGGAGCCGTCTGCTTGAGCTGGCTGGTCTATCTGACCATCAGGTTCCAGACATGCCTCGAAATGCGTCGCTGGAATATCTGGCTACTTCTCATCTGTGAATTCATCTTCGCCACTCCCGAGCTATTTCAGATCATGGAACTCAGTCTATGGTTCATTCCTGGCAGGAAATTAGCTCCAAGGCCACTTTACCGTCTTACTGGAGACGATGCACCGTCTGTACACATCTTTATCACCATGTGTGGCGAAGACCTGGATATCATCATGGACACCGTCACTGCTGCTGCTATCCAGGACTATCCAAGACACTGTTATAGAGTGTTCGTTCTTGATGATGCGAATGATTCCAGGGTGAAGGTTGAGATTGAGAATCTCAACAAAAAGGAGTGTCAAAGACTTGGAATCCAGCCAGTAGTCTACCTCACTCGTCCGAAGAAGTCTGGTGTTCGGCATTATTACAAAGCTGGTAACTTGGACTTCGGAATTCGCACAAGTAGAGAACAATATGGTGGTTCAGAATTCATAGCTGGTCTGGACGCCGATATGATACCAGAGGCCGACTGGCTGCAACGACTAGTCCCTCATCTGGTAAATGGTCCTCCTGATCTGGCACTGGTGAGCCCGCCACAGTATTTCTACATTGTTTCCGAGCCTGACGTCCTCGCTCAAGATGCGAGCGTTCTTCAACAAGTCTTGGAGCCCGTTCGTGATCGTGTTGGGTGCAGCATGTGCCATGGTTCTGGATACGTTATGCGTCGGAAGGCATTAGAATCGATAGGTGGTTGGCCACTAGTCAATATTGGAGAAGATATACTGTGTTCGTATCTACTCAATCGGGCTGGGTGGCAGACGGCTTTCATCGAGGACAAGCTCACGTTTGGCCTGATTCCTGAGTCTTTCCATGCGTACGTTTCGCAGAGAATGCGTTGGGTGTGTTTCCAAGTTTTTCACATCATGATAGGTCAACCACTGATTCTTCTCACAGACGGCAGGAAACCTCCTCTCTGCCAGGAAATTCCACTTCTTTCTCCCGTTTCTGGATCGCTCGAGGATTACAAATGTCCAGATGTTCCATGGATGGATGCAGTCGGTCAAGACACTTGCATGGGTCGCTCTTATAGTTCCGATTCTGGTCCTTCCGATCTATCTTCCCCTGGTAGGCACGCGAGAGCCTTCCGGGATGAGTTTTGGTGACCAAAAGATCGTATGGTATGCGTATACTGTCGCATGGACCGTTTCCAAGCTCTGGAAACGAATGTTCTTTGGCCATGTTGGAAGTGCAAATGTTTTGAATTTGGCCAACAATCGTCTCTGGATCACGCCGTATATCGTTCGTTCCTTCTATCAATCACTCTGGCTGGACTTGGCAGAAACAGAATTTGAAATCTCCGGCACATTCGAATCGCCAATCGACGAGAGATCTGACAGAACTAAAATCTGGAAGAGGATGACGAATCCTCTTGTGTTAATACATTCTCTTTACTGGGCAGTCGCGTCTGCTGGGTTCTTCGCATTGATCATTGGCCTCTTACGTGGGAATATCTTTCGGGGCCAGTCACGTACATACTTCCATACCGGAGTGACATTATGCCTTTTCCAGATCGTTTGGGCCGCTTCCGTTCCAGTCAGGTATATGTTGAACCCTCCAGGTGGTGTCAGCAGGCGCAAGCATCTTACTAAAGATGACTCTGGGGCGATTAGGGTAGCGAACAAGACTTGGGTCAAGCGTAGCGATAATTGGATGTTTGTTAAAGATGTGCTCGAACTTCTTCTTGTTGTCCTGTATGGGTACGTTTAGAACGTAGTAAACGGATCGGCTTTGTAGGTCGCAACATCTCAACGTTTCCGCATGTGCGCTGGCTGTAGATAACTTTATATCGAAGCAGTCGTATTACCCACAAGTTCCGGATGCTCGGACAAATGTAACCAGAAATCCAGCTCGAAATTCTCCAGTGCGTTCTGCTGCTCAGCTGTCGAAGCTAGCCAAGGATCCAGTTCATCGTTGCTGACCAGCAGGTCCTGTGCAGGAGGATGATGCAGTTCTTTTGCAAAAGGCGTCAAGACTCTACCAAGGATACCTTTGACTGTTTCTGTGGCTCCTGAGAGAAGAGCGTAATTCGGTTCTCCATGATCGATCAAGACACCGCTTTCTAGGTGTGCTACTAGGACGCTAAGATCTTGAATGACTTGGGAAATTGACGTTTCGCCATCGCTCATGGCGATCGAGCGGTTGAGTAATGAGAGACAGATTATGCCGGCGGCTGGCAGGCCATAGTATGCGATCTATAGTCTGTGGGTCAGTGAGGTTGGAGTGAGCAGGTCTCGTGGCATCAAATCTTACCTTCCAGACCATGCCCGTACCAGAGTTCGCAAGATGCTGCTTCATCACTATCGCCTCCGCGGCGACGTGGAGCATCTTGGCAGAGATCTTGACGAGCTCCACGCCAGGATCCGAAGCGCGAGGGAGTAGTGTCACTTCAAGTAGGAACAGAATATGGAGGTGATTAAGCCTAGCGCTGACGAGGAAGTCTCGTTCCACTGGTGATCGACTGTTGCAGAGATACAACGGACTGTCAAGGCGATGGTGGTTAGGTAGCGACTGCCACAAGACTAGGGCTTTAGCCGATATGTCCCTGAAGTCGTCAGCTTTGGCTCTTCCAACGACAGCAAGGGTCAGGCCTAGAGACTGACTGTGCTTTCGCCACCTTAGCCTGTTGATCAAAATTCTTAGTCAAGTCCAAAACCTGCTCCTTGAGCAAAGCGCAAGACGCTGTCCACCAGGTCTCCAAGACGTAATCGAACCGATCGTCGAGGGAGGATGGCAGTACACCCGGCTGTAACTCTGCAGTCCCCAGCGCTGGAATGCTGAGGCCGGCAATGATTCTTTCGATCTGGCAGTACTTCTGACTGATTCGGGGTGGCCGCCCGAGGAAGATCGAGACATTCTTGTCCGCCGAGTATGCTCGCGCAAACGCTGCTCGTCTCAGGTTTTGCAGGAACGGGGGAGTGTCAAGGTCGAGGTCCGCTTGTTCATGATAGCCCAATGCGAACAGCGAGCTCGCGACGTCGCCTAGTCGTCTCCAGGAATTGTAGCCTGATGGTCAGCTAAGATCGTGAGAAGGAGTTTACAGTACCTACTTTGGTCACCATCGATCATGGAGTGTGCTATGAAATTTTCATACTGCAGCAAGAGCAAAAGATCATACATGCAGTCGAGTGAGAGTGCGACCTCGAGACAGTGATCTGCATAACTGAGCGCGAGTCTCTGTAGCTTGCGGCGCTCCTCCCTCGTACTAAACAGTGTTCCAAAGCAGTCAAAGTCAGTGGCGGCGCGTGTCACAGCCACGAAGAACAGCCCAAGCGCTTCCCAGCATGTCTCGTCTCCGGTGATCTGAGAACAAAATTGCTCAAAAGTAGTACTAGCAGTCACGATCCACGGCCGGCAGGAAGAAGTGAAGAGCATTTTCGACAGGTCCACAGCAGAGCGATTGCCTTTGTGGAGGAGCTCATCAATTGCATTCGTGCAAGGCACAACAAGTGATCCCGCCAGAGCTATGTTCGTCCCGGTGGCGGTCCAGGCATTTACCATCTTCACGCATGTGGGAATGTGGAATGCAGTGGGAATCTTCTTGATGAAGACAGACTCTTGGTGGATTTGCGATGGATCAACGCGACAATCGTAGTCTTCAGCAGGCATTGGATCTCCATTGAGGGCAGCAGGCGTGTTGTCTCCACTGCTGGCTGTGAGATGTTCGAAAATCGCAGTATGGCTTGTGCTTCCTAGGTAGCCTGAGTTGGGATAAGTGCGAGAGGTTGGTGCACTGGTCGGTATTGGCGTCTCTGGCTCGAAGGAGATTTCTCCATGGTCTTCAATCTCTGGAGGTAACGTGCGCCGTCGCTTGAATGGCCTTTCTCGATATTGACAGCTCTCTGTTCGGTTGGCCTCCACGCAACGACCACACACCGGCTTGGCGTGGTCACATGAAACCTTTGACAGCCTACATGGCTCACAAGCAGCAAGCCTCACCGGCATGTTGTTCACCGCTTGTTGGTTTCACAAGGCTGCTGTCCGCGCCTTTCCGAATTGGTCCCCACTCCTCCAAAACTCCGAAGTCGTCTTCTATGCATGCGCATGTTGCCTTTGCATAATGGGCGTGGAGGTTCTTGGACGATCTGTGCGTAAGAATAATGGGAGAGAAAGATTGTTTGTGTCAGGCGATCAACAATGAACACGCCGAAGTCGCCGAAATTAAGATTGAATGCCAAGACTTTCTGCCTGAGGACGCCGCCTCGTCTATCGTTCTTTCCGACATTCGATCGCAACATTTCAAGTTTCTGATTCATCGCACATCCAACACCATATCAAACCATCCATCGCCATATCTCGTGCATCGACTGGGACCACGACACTCATATCCAAAAGACTCATAATATGGCACGAGATGAGCTCGGGCTATCAAGGCCACGCGATCTACTGTCGGAAAGTCCTTCAGTCGCTGGAGATAAGCCGCCATGAGCTGTCGTCCAAGACCAGTTCTTTGACACTTGGGTGAAATGGCGAGCGTATGCAAGCATACCGTCCGGCCTGCCTGGTCATGTCCAATGCTTGTGCAACCAGCGCTTTTGTCTTTCGGCATGTCCACCGCGTTATTCGTCACAGCGTGATCTGACGTTCTTGTGGCACTGATCTGGCCCACAAGTTCCCAGTACTCTTCATTCTCGGCCGCGATGAACATTCCCAAGGAAAGCTCCGACGACTCCCTTAGTCGATACTGGTACTGCAACGAACATCAGCGGCTGCTCCCCGACATCGTTACTCTCATTGCCTACCTTCTCCAAGCTGGCCCTCTCCGACGGTGCGAATGTTGCTAGCTCCAGAGCGTAGCATGATGGACCATCGTCAGCCGACAATGGTCTTAATTCAACCTTGAGGTCTTTCTGGGACTTCTTGATCAGGTCTGGTGAGCGGCACTCAGACCTTATGCTGTCTACTTGAACGATTGGCTTTCGAGAGATCATGACTGCTATCTCTGAGGAAAATGAAGTTGGTGATGGAATGAGTACGATCACAGGATGCTGTCAGCGTTCTAAGGTGTAGTCACGAGCCATGGCTTCATTCCGGGATTCATATGGTTGGGACGATTTACGCCGAACACTCCGTTGGGTCAGAACGGAATCGAATGCCGACAAACGTAATTGCATTCCATCTCTTTGGCTACAGGACTCGTGTTGCCTTCGCGAGCCAGTCCTTTCACATCGTTCACGACACATGGCAGCAGAAGTGCTCCTCCAGACTGTCGATTGGTTGGTATTGTCCCAATGAAGCAGAGATCGACACTGCTGGACTCGCAACTCTTCAACTCACAAGGTTCCCTTGTCCATCGCGCCTTTCATTCTTCTTGCACAATATGACAATCCCGTTGAAAGCTCTCGAGGCCTGAACTGATGGCAGCATTGAGATACTCGCCGCAACCAAGTACCCTTTGCACCCTTATATCGTATTAAAGCTACTGAGACGTAGGTTTAGGCTAGTTCAAGCGAAATGCAGCTGAGCCAACCACCCGACTTCAGCCACTCAGACACGTGTAGTGACAACGGCGCGTTGGTGCTGAGCGCGACGCGGCGATGGAGACCGCCTTGTGCACACGATGGTTTCCATCATCCAGCTGATGCCTTCATAACAGAGAAGAGAATTTGGAGTCTGCAATGTCCGACCAAGCAGAGACCTCAGTCGCAGGTGGCGAACACATCCCGAAGAAGCTCATCGTGTGCTGCGATGGAACATGGAGAAACAGCGCCAGTGGCATATTCCAGGGAACAGGCCTCTCCTGGATATGGCGGGGTGAAGAACAGGTTAGCACAAACGTCACAAGAATCTCACAGGCCATCAAAACCACGGACAGCAAAGGCAGGCAGCAGATTGTTCTCTACCAAGCGGGTGTGGGTAGCGAAGGCAATCTCATCGAGCGCGTAATCGGGGGAGCACTTGGGGTCGGCTTGGCTGCCAATATCCGGTCGGCATACTCTTTTATCGCAAATAACTGGGTCGTCGGCGACGAGATCTTTCTTATTGGCTTCTCAAGGGGAGCTTTTACAGCACGATCCATTGGAGGCGTGATTGGTGACTTTGGCCTACTAACAACGGACGGACAAGAGCACCTGGTGGACATCCTCGAGGACTGGGAAAATGCCGGCTCTGAGGGATACAAGACTTTGCTTGGAAAAGAATTGCCTGACTTCACAGTCAAGACCGGAGTTGCAGACCCAAAAGTTTACGTGTCGCAATACCGCGAAGGCCTGCAACAGCTTGGGTTCACCCGCAAGGATGTCATCCCCATCAAAGCCATCGCCGTGTGGGAAACAGTTGGCTCGTTGGGTATTCCTGTCAATCCTTTCTTCCAGCGACTTGGCTTTCCTTTAGTACTTCGCAAATATCGCTTTTACAACGCCGACCTGGGAAGCAATGTGGAGAATGCTTTCCAAGCACTGGCGCTGGACGAAGCGCGAAGTGCATATCGCCCAGCAATATGGCAGAAACCTGCTGGTGTCAAAGCAAACCTGAAGCAGACGTGGTTTCCTGGCGTGCATTCAAACATCGGCGGCGGTTTACCAGACACCGGTCTTTCTGATATCACTCTGGCCTGGATGATGTCAAACTTGGCGCCGTTTCTCGACTTTACGCCCAACTACGTCGTGAAACAGCACGAGAAGAATCGAAAGTTTCTTATCAAGGCGAAAGTACCAGAGTCGGGCTTCAAATGGGCGGCAAGCCAGTTGAAGAGCACCTCCTCCGGAATTCGGGCTTTACTTGGCATTACATGGCGACACCCTGGGAGATATCACGTCTTGAATAAGAAGACTTTGACGGTCATTAAGGACAAACCACTTCAAGATACCAATGAGCACATTCACGTCGCGGTTCGATCTCGGGAGCTTACTGGTGGCTTGAACGGGAAAGACCAAATGGCGCCTTATAAGCCAAAGGCATTCAAGAAGGAAGACTATGAGCTTGTGGATTCAGGAGCAGAGCCTGGCAAAGCTAGTTGGCGATACGTTGGCAAGGAAGCGCCATTCACAGGAGAAGTGCTTCCAGAGGACGAGCTTGGAATTTTCGAACGAGAGATTTTTCAGGATTATGTGAGCAATGTGACTGCTTGATAAGATACCCAATCCAAATCCTATAATCAAATACGAGAACCGTTAGCCACAGCGCACTAACTTTAGACACCACGTTTCCCTTCAGGGAGTTGAACTTATATAGTTCCCTGCTTGGAATTCAACTCACAATAGAAAGCCTTGAGCTACACAAGGTACACACAGGAACGGAATTTGCCCTCTGAGAGATAAGAACTGGGTAGGAGTAAGTACATAAGCGGTAAAGAAATCTCCACAGCCCCTCGATACTTTCAATATCGGGACCCGAAGCAAATTTCAAGATGGACACTCCAGAAACATTTGCCAAGCTTCAAGGAGACAAAAATCAAAAAGCACCATATATGTGCGTGCGGTCGATATCCCACATCCACCATCCTCAAAAACAAAAATATGCTGAACCCACTCTTCATCCTTCACCTCGCCCTCCCACCCAACCCCAAACCAGTCTATAAAGCCATAACCCTCCACGCCTATTCCGACTCCACCTGCAGCACCTCCGCCTCCGTCGGCGAAGAAATCTACAGCTATCTTAACCGCTGTGTCGCAACTCCCGACGTCTTTACAAATTTCTATCTCCATGAGAAAGTTTTGACAGATGTGGAAATTCAGAAGGCGATAAAAAGAGGTAGGCTCCGCAGCTGAGCAAAGAAGGCGAATACGCTGACTTGCTATGAAGAAATCGTTTGTACGTATAAGTTTTGGGAGAATGATAAGTGTGATGGAGAACCGGTTTTTGGGAAGGGGGAGGATGAGGTTGAGGATTTGAAATGTATTGATGTTGGGGGGAAGGTGAGGAGTTTTGGGTTATTTTGTGCTGGGGCGCTGGAGGGGATGAGGGAGATTGATGAAATGCCCGATCCAGAAGTCAAAGAATAGTTGGTTGCAGCACGCTTACTTTGAAGCGGTAGCACATTGATCGAACTGAGTCCCTACCTACAGCTGTTGACAGTCTTCTACGACGATCTATTGACAAGCACTTTTGAGCCATGGCTGTCAAAGAAAGTCGCCTACCTGCATCGATCAAAGGGACTTGTGAGGAAGTACGGTCCGAGCGCGCCTCACTAGTGAGTCATTACAGTCACTCACGCAGGATTTTACATGTGAAAGCCGGAACGAGCCGTCGGATGTGGAGATGGGGAATGCAAGCATCGGGAAAAGTAGCAGGATGAATTTTTAAATCGAATTCGCAGACCAACCACTTTGCTTTCATTTCATGCAAATCTCCGTCTCTCGGATACCATCCCGGCATCAAGGGAGAAACTCGTCGTAAAGCTAGTTATACAATGCAGTATCAGGCTCATGTCGCCTTTCTCGTCTCTCGTCTCTCATCGCTCATAGTGCCATCGCGTATGTGGTTGGTCTCATTCGCACACAAGCAGTAGGCCGCATACTTAAGCCTGGAAAGCGACCGTAGCCTTACCAGCACCCGTAACCTTGCCCGAGCCAGAGCTCTTGGCGATAGCCTTGACAGACTTCTCAGCTCCAACGACGGACTCACCGATCTTGATCTTAGAAAGCTCATCCATCATCCAAGCGGTGTCGTAAGTGCGGAGCACGGTAAGAGTCTCGATGAGGCGCTTAGCCATGCGCTCCTTCTCGCCCTGAACGAAGCTGCATCCAACATTAGTAACCGCCTCAAGTCTCATGATAGCTGTCTTGTACTCACTGATCGACCGCAGTCATCTGAATCGTATTGAAATTCTCAAACCCGCCCTCATTCAACTGCATGCAGGTACCATCACTATCGCCCTGGACGTTACGACAGTTGTTGCCGTCGTTGGTAAAGCAAGTGAAAGCGCCGTTGGTATAGCAGTACGTAATCTCAGTGCCTGACGGGACGAAGATGGAGACGTGCTTGTTGGCTGCGAACTCGCCGAGCCAGGTGGCGTAGGTGTCTGGTGTAGACGAAGTACCGTCACCACAGAGGGAAGACGAGACACCGCCGTTGGTGTAGTAGCCGCAGCCGACGCCGGAGGCAGTGTCGTTGCCGATGGTAATGCAGGGGGAAGAGCCGCTGCCCCAGTAGGCGAAGTAGGCGGCGCCGGTGGGGGAGCAGTCGCCGTTGTTGTAGACGGTGGCTTGCCAGGCGGAGGCTGGGGCGACGAGGGCGATCGCGCCGGTGAGGGCGGTGAGGGTCTTGGTGGAGAGCATTTTGACGGTTGCGTCGAGGATGTTGGAGTTTGGGGTACTTGAGGAAGACTGAGACGGTCGAGGTTGTTCGGAGGTCTTGGTGGTGTGTTAGGTTGAGGTCGGTTGAGAAAGACTTTGGCCGGTCGAGTGTGTTCGGGCGTCGTAGTGGTGTGTCTTGCTGAGAAGAAAAGTCGGTGTTGAAGGTGAGCTCAAGTACTTCATCGACACGGCGCTAGCGGCTAGTGTCCGTGCACCTGTCATATGCGTCCGAGCGTCTTGCAGTAAGCCTCACTTCGGGGCGGGGCGGACCTGTTACGATTGCTCTTCTCAGGCCCAGCCTCTTTCACTTTGAATCACTGCGCCTCGCACTGGAGCGTCAAGTCACCATGTGGAATTGTGACCTTCGAGAGTAAGTACTGAGATCATTGACTCCGGTTACGAAGCTGGTTGAAATTCGTCTGAATCAAATTACACTATACATGTAGTGTAGCTTCGTAGCAGACTCACCGCAGCTCCTGGGTCCAATAACGTGAGCACTTACGAAGGACATGTCTTCCCTCACTCTCAGCGCGCCAACTGCAAGCCATGGGTCTTAGATCTGCCCCCAGCTTCCACTTTCCGCTGCATTTCTAACTCCACCTTTCACCAAACCTTCCCACCAACCAGTACATGCCTCGCCGCAGTCGCCGTCCCCATACACTCCTCCACCTTAGTCTCGTTCACCTGATCCCAGCACTGAAAGCTCACCGGCAGTCGATCATCCATGATAAGCTCTGACTTATCCCAGCAATGTCCAGGCTGAAAGTTCTCTGATTTGCCGATACATTGGTCGCTGGAGGCGTATAGATTGCACTCGGTATCGCATGGAACGCCAAAGGACATCATGTGAAAGGTGACGAAATCTCTCGGGAAGATGTTGATCATGTTCTCACAGTTGTGTTGTGTGAAGCCGCCGTCGTTTGAGTACTCGCAGTCGGGAGAGGATTCGTTTCGGCCCATGGCGAAGCAGGCGGAAGAGGTTTCTTCGGGGAGGATGTTGGCGTAGGAGAAGTAGCTGACGGGGATGTCTTGGTGGTTGAGTTCGTCGTAGAAGTCGCCGCAGTCGGTTGTGTCGTAGACGGCTACGGACCAGGCGGCAGATGATGGAATAAGAGCCAGAAGTAGGATGGTGACGGTCTTGAAGAGATACACTAGTCGAGGTCAGCGTGGTATCATATCTGCGAAGGCGGTAACTTACTCGTGACTCGAGCTTCCTTAATCGAGAGTCGGATATCCTATGCGCTTTTATAGCTGTTTCAGGTATAGATATTGGTCGGTAGCTTGCAAATACAGTGCGAGCGCGTTGTCTAGTATGTGTTCGGATGTTGTCGACGACATGATGGTGAAGGCGCACGCTGCGGCCATAGTCCTTGCAATGCGCGATGTTCACATGCTGCAAGTGAAGCCCTTCGTGCTTTGGCACATGTGACCGAGTTCGTGAGTGTGAAAAGGATGATGGCGGTCGTAGCTTTTCTGATGGAGTTCACGACTGCAGGTTCATAGCGTCAAGCAATGTGTCCGTCATCATCCAATCAACAGGGGAAGTGGTCCAATGGTAAGATACTCACGCAGCAGCACTTGGGTGCGCCTGGGGGTGCCGTCGTTCGACAAGGAGCGACGCGTGAAGTGATGCTGGTTCAACTCCAGCCTTCTCCAAGGTGTTCTTTTTGCACTGCAATTGATGCATAATCGAATGCCGTAGCATAAGGTAGAGATCGGAGCTGGAGGTATCGCTTGTGATAATGTCCATGTAGGTATTCGTAGCAATGGAAAGAAAGGAGAAGCGTTTCGGCAGTAGTTCGAATCAGAGCCGCTCCGAACGCAGGGCAGGTACGACGCGCTGGAAGTTGACGATGGTGGAGAACGATGGCTACGTGACCTGGAGTGGCCCTGCGAAGAAACTGGTGCTTATTACATATCCTATATGCCTCATACATGCTTCCGGGTTCTGACCGTACTTTCAATGCTTCCTCAACCCCCGAGAAATAAAACGCCATTTCCACGCCCTGTGAATTACAGCTATCTCGTCCACTTCTTACTCTTCATCACCGAAGTGATGGCATGTCTGATGATGATTCCAGCCTTCTCCGTTTCCTTCTTTGTCAAGCCAGTAGTGACGCAGACTTTGATCGCGGGTTGGGCCTGCCACTCCTTCTCGAGGTCTTTCGGGGAGACGCCTAGCGCCTGAGGCATGGTCTTGAGGCGTGTGATGAGCACGCCGTTGTTGAGAGCCTACATATGTTCGTTAGTCATTCATTCCACAGCGCGCAGAGGTTGCGCCACTCACCTCGTCCACACAGTCCTGCAGAACGGCTTCCTGCTCCGCTCTGCTGAACCCGCGATCCTGAATATGTTGATCCTTGAGCACAAGCAACATGACAGGGTTCTCTGGTGAGCTGGTACACCGTACCCAATCACTTCTCGGGTCTAACTGTGCGCGCATTGTCCTGATGTTTTCGCGTAAGTTCTGAATGATGGCAGGCTCCTCTTGTAGTATCGTGACAGTCTCCGATGCAGTCGTGGCCAGAAAAGCGGGAAGCGCGGCGGAGAAGGTATATGCTGCAGCAGAAAGGCGCTGATGTTCAACCACTTCCTCTGTGCCCGCACAGAAGCCTCCACCGCTGGACATGGCACCAGCGAGACCACCAATGATCATGTCAACATTGTTTGGGTCCACGTTCTGTTGTTCGGTCACGCCCTTGCCTGTTCGTCCAAGAATGCCATACGACCAAGTCTCGTCCAGAATGATGCGGAACTTGTACTTGAACTTCATCTCGATGATCTTGGGCAAATCCACGACGTCGCCAACGTTCTCGAATAGGCCTTCTGTCACGATGAAGCGTCGCGTCAATGGCTTTCCTTGGCCTGCCTTGACCACCTTTTGCAGTATGCGCTCCAGATCCTCCATATCGTTGTGCTCGTACCAGTGCACCGTACTTCGGGAGATCTGAAGACCTTTGCGGACGGGATAGTTGACTGCCTTGTCTGCCACAATGATGTCGCCTCTTTTACTGAATGCGGGAATGACACTGCTGATGGTCGAGAAGCTTTGGGCGTAGATGATGGCGGCTGGCACGCCCAAGTGCGCTGCGATGTCTGCCTCGCTCTTCATGTGCACGTCCTGGGTGCCGTAAAAGCCGGGTGGCGAGCATGGTCCCACCCCATAGGTGCGCACAGTGTTGACGGCCTTGTTGGTCAGGTCTTGGTTGGCGGCGAAGTTGTAGTGGTTGTAGCTGGCGAGATTGGTGACAGTGCGGCCATTAGTGAGCTTGGCTTTGGGACCTGCGGGGCCGGCGATGATGGGTCGTTTCTCGTTCTCGTGTCGCTCGAAATCCGTCTCTTCGCAGGCCAAAGGCTCGGGCGCCCACTCGTCGACCAATTCGTCAATCTCATACTCGCTCAGCGGTATGTTCTTGCCCTTTTTGGTGCTGTATGTCGGTGTGAGGAAGTATTTCACGGCGAAGAGGAACAGGAACAGCTCGACGACGCTTCGCACGGGGTCGTTCTGGTAGGAAGATCGGATGTATCGTATTACAATGGACGAGCCGGGAATCTTTTGTAAGGAGGCGGCCACATTGTCGATGAAGGCGAGCGCCGTCGTCGGCAGCTCGCCGCTCTGAAGGGACGCGAGAGTCGTGTTCATGGTCGCAAGGTCTGTACTTTGTTCCGCTGTCGATATCGCATTTCCTGCTGTCCGATCCAGTCCACACACAATTCCTCCTCTATTCCAAGATTCGATGTCACCTCACAGTCGCGACTTCCGGAAGACAGCGCAATGACGGCTGACAGCCGCTTGTCCCTGCATTAGCGAGTGCCAAGACTTGCCCCGAGTCGAGCATCACTTCACCAGCCATCAATTCAATTCGATACACCTTCTACCTTCGATACTCTCATCATCAACATCGTTTGTCCACATGTCTGGCACTGCATCAAAATGGTGGCAATGGCTCGATGGAAGGCGCTGACATGTTGCTCGACCAGGTCTCCCTCCAGCTCGGCCTTCGCTGCTCCCGTAACAGCCACTTTTACGTGGCAACTACAGGCATACCATCATTCCAAGAGACGGAGTGACGCCCGATAGCAGCATGTGAAAGGTCCGAGGCAATATACTGACTCGGTCAATGCGATGCGACTGCCAGTCCTTCTCGGTGCTGAAGGATGCAGCACACCTCTTGAGTCAGCTCGGCGCCGTCAGTACCATCACAAGGCAGTCGAATTCTTCGCACTTATAAAGATCGAGTGCGAGGAGAGTAAGATCAACATGTAGAGCTTCCTGATAGAACCTTTCCGAGATGACTGATACCTTTTCAAACAAGCAGAACAATGATGCAATCCCACAGGACGGCGAAGTGCACATCACCTGGGGCCATACATTTCGCTGGACTCCCGACCACATTTCTCGGAAGCAGTACGACCACCTCAGAACGACTTATGATCAGCTAGCTGAAGAGTGTCTTGACATTCTTGAACAGAAGTTCGCCCAAAAGTCATCTTCTCCTATCGATCCATATTTACTCCTCGAGAAACATCACCAGGAAGAAGCCAAGCTCTCCCAAATGTGGTCAGAAGTAACTAGCACTCCACCTTGGGTGGATTGGGAACAGATCAAGAGAGGCCAAGACGTCTACTACAGGTACGGAGCAGCTACCATCAACGGACTTGCATATCAAAGTCTCATTGGAGGCACTGGAAGCAGTGGAGATGTGTCTGAGACGCTTTCTCGGACAGGTGGATTTGCGGTGAAGACAGCCCGCAAGAGACTGCTCGAAACTCAGCAATTCAGTCTGCAGGTCACAGAATCGCTAGCATCAATCAGACCTGGTGGAGCTGGGTTCGCGACGGCAATACGAGTTCGCTTTCTGCATGCGAAAGTGCGTCGTCGGATCATGCAGCTTACCTCTGTTCGTCCATCATACTATTCCGTCGAGAAACATGGCGTACCGGTCAACGACGCAGACTGTATTGGAACCATTGCTGCTTTCTCATCCAACCTCATTTGGCAAGCGCTCCCGCGACAAGGCATTCATTTGCGCCATCAGGAGATCGAGGACTATCTCGCGCTCTGGCGACTCGTCGGACACTATATGGGCGTTCCAACTGATTGGTTCTCAACACCTGAGAAAGCGAAAGCGACCATGGAGACGAATCTGCTGTACGGCTACAATCCCACTCCGACATCGAAAATTCTTGCCTGGAATATGATAAAAGCACTTGAAGACCAGCCGCCTCTTCACCCCTCCAGAGCTTTGATTGAGGTCAATTTTCGTTGGCTCAACGGGCATGAGCTTGCCGATGCAATGGACATCCGTCGACCTAATTTCTATTACTGGTGTTTGACGGCAGGGCAGACTTTACTGTTCGCTTCAATCTGCTACATTAATCGAAATGTACCTGTACTTGACAGGTGGCAGATAACTACGTTCCGTCGCGAGCTTTGGTCGATCGTCCTCGATGAGAAGCGCTCTGGGCTTGGCAAGCTGTCTATGTTCGATTTTAAATATATTCCCAACTTTGGTGTTGAGACCCGCGGTGATGGCGAGTTGCAAAAGCCAGCTGGAATATTTTGGACAGCGGATCGAAGAGCCTTGTTCACGCTGCTTGTGCCATTCGTTGGCATGTTTACAGTTGCATGGGCAACACTGCGCGGTCTGAGATTCTTCTCGGGCATGTAATGACTGCAATGTGAGACGGCCTGCGACTGGGACATCATTTGTGGTATATTCAAAGACCAAGCTGCACAACTTGGCAGCCTTATTAGGTACACACTTTCAACAAAACTCCAAACCACGTGCTTCGTCACATGTTTCTGTACATGGTTGGACCGCTCGTATCGATACGAAGGGAGCTCGTTTAAGTTGTGCATGCTTACGTACGCGGGAATGGGAATATCCTTGTCTCTATCCAAGGTAGCTCTAGTTGGTCACAAGCGACTTCACCTTCCTCACTCACTCGATCACACAATCACGATGAAAGGCGCCACAGCTCCCGACTCCAAAACAAAACTAGAACGCAAGCGAGAGACCGATCGGAAAGCACAACGAGCAAGTCGAGCCAAGACGAAAGCCTACATCGCCTTCCTCGAGAGCCAAGCTTCATCCCTCAGCGAGGATCCGGATAATGGAGACCTAAATCAAAAACTAAAAGCTCAATGGGAAGAGAACCAAAAACTTCGAAACACCCTACAAGGCATCGAATCACTGATCAAAGATGTCCTCGCACAACAAAAGCCATCCGATGAGCCAAACCCATTAACAAATGGATCCCCATCATCAAGCAGCCATACACATTCCGCCTTCCTAGACCCATCCGGAAGTCTCCTCCCTCCAGAACCCTCTCCATCCTCAGACCTGATCTGCTCATCCACCGGCTCCCGCGACTACTTCACAATTTTGTCCTCCGCTCTAGAATTCATGGAACTCCTCGGAGCCGACCTTCCCACACCCGACATGGCATCTGACGAAGACATCACAATCCGCGCAGTCCTACACGGCTGGGAAAGCATCCCAGAATCAAAATTAGACATCGGCTGGCGCACTCTTCGCCTCGTCGATACCGGCCTCTTCCACCTTTCCGGCCCAGTCGAACGCATCGCAATCCTCCGAGTCCAACGCGCCATGTTCCTTACTTCCTCTCCAAATCGTATCGGTTTGCATCCGAGGCAGAGACTGCCGAATTATATGCTGCCAACCCCTCTCCAACTGTCTTGCATTCCACATGCAAGATTAGTCGACTACTTTTCCTGGCCAAGTATCCGAGATTACTTATTACTCAACGACATAGCTTATGCTCCAGAATTTATCTCTGCGCAATTTGCAAAAGACGTCGGGTTTGCTTGGGGGTGGGACGTTAGGGACTTGGCTAAGAAGAGTTTCGGAACTGGGAAGTATGCTTTTAGTAAGGAGTTCGATGAGGCGTATGCGAGTTTGGACAGCTGGTATTTTAGAGGGGAGGGGACGGCGGGGAGGTTTCCGAGGACGAGA
The DNA here is from genome assembly GCA_012978405.1 of Pseudocercospora macadamiae. NCBI lineage: Eukaryota > Fungi > Ascomycota > Dothideomycetes > Mycosphaerellales > Mycosphaerellaceae > Pseudocercospora > Pseudocercospora macadamiae. The sequence goes on from WRNY01000036.1 coordinate 69,930, forward strand.
GGATGTATTGCGCAGGAGGCGGAGGTAGAGGTGGGGTTAGAGGGATTGGAGGGGTTAATTGAGAATGATAGAGATGGGTTGGGAGGGAATGCGAATCTGTTGGATGAGGTTTGGGATGGAGGGGTAGAGATGGTTTTGTAATAGGATGATCTGAACGAAGCTAAAAAGATTTTGGCTGTCATGATTGCGTTGATCTAGTTGAATAGTATACATGCCCTGAAGCCAGTCTTGTCTCTACCTTCCAGCCTTCGCAACCGCCGTCTCCTATTCATCGAACTACCATCAGCATCTCCACTCACATGTTTCTTGGTAACATTACAACTCACACATGGAAACGATCCATAACTTCCACAAACGAGATATCCAACCTGGCCTGTAATCAATCGAATCAGAGACAGTCGTCTTATGCTAGGATGGTATAGATACTCACAATCACATGCGTATCGATTACCATCTGGACACCATGTGACGCATTCGTTGTCCTGAGATTGACTGATTAGTAATGATGATGGCTTAGAGGGTAGATTGGGGGCGTACGCGTTCTTCGAGAAGACCGAGACGCTCGGCTTGTACTCTGGTAGGTGAAAAGGCGGCTTTGGCGCTCATGGCCGCTAGGAGAATGGTGGAGAGGATGGTAGGGAGATGCATTATCGATCTAATGCTGCTGTGCGTAAAAGAGTTCTAGATTTGGGGCTGATAGTGATGCAGAGAATGCGGAGTTTGTTTCTATAGAGGACGATATGAGATGCGCTGGATCTTGTTTCTAGTACCTCTGAGATACTGCTAGCAAGGGTGGATTGTCGTGCACGGCTAAACTTGATGAACGATGAGCGTTCGTCTGGATATTAGTAGTAGAAATAGGGCTGATAGGAGACAATCTCATTCTGTTTCATATGTTCCTGCGCGATGCGAGGCTGAAGCAATGACTAAAAGAGCCGGATCTGCGCTGGCTTCACACCAGGACATCGAGCCGATTATTTTCCGAGATGACGGATTCATCAGAATGTCACTCTCAACATCAAGCACAAAACGACGCCAGTGAGGGCGGATAGAAGCAACCAAGTCTTCGAATTCATTCAAACAATATACCCTTCCGTAAACTCACTCTTCCCATATTTCCAATCATAATCCATCGCTTTCGCAATTCCCAAAGCCTTCTCCATAGAAAACAATTCACTGGTAATCCACAACGCAGCATCAATACCACAACTCACCCCTCCAGCAGTAACTACTCGTACCCCAGAATCCCTCTTCCCAACATTAACCCACCTCTTCCGAACAATAGTGGTGTTCGTATCTTTGGCTTTACAAATCTCTCGTAAAGTATCAATATAAGCCCAATGACACGTCGCCGTCTTTCCCTCAAATAATCCCAAAGTTCCCAGGAATCCAGCTCCAGTACATACCGAAAGTAACCACCTCTCTCTCCCATCCGGGTTAAGATCCGCGAACGTCTTCAAAACTAGCAGCAGGTTATGGTCTTCTTCGATCGCGGCATGGACGTTAGCTACCATTGCTCCTGGCATTACCAAGATATCGAATCGATTCAGTTCCATGCTGCCGTCTGGTTTCGGGGTTAAAAGTTCTAGGAGTGAGATGTCGCGTTTTAGGGTAATGCCTTCGGATGATGTGACTGTGTCGTGAGAAGATGCTACTGTGATGCGTCGTTCGTTTCCGGGGATTTGGGAACTTCCGAAGACTTCGCTGGGTCCGGTGAGGTCCATGACATTGAGGCCGGCGAAGACTAGGGCTAGGATTTCTAGTCTTTTTGGGGTAGACATTGTGATGGTGTTGATGGGTGGAATTGTTGCAAATTAAGGATTTGACTGGGCAGTTGGTCGGATCTTGTTCAGTGCAGTATTATGTTCTGATTTCTGCTGGCGTCAGTGATTCTTTTGTATGTTGTTACTTCGGAAGGGCGCAACAGCTCTGCTTCTCGCAGACTTGAGGGTTTGGACAGGGGTCTTGTGCAACCCTAATCCTGCCGATGTAGGTGGTCCAGCAGATTCTTGCCTTCACGATATTCACGCTCCAAATCTACCTAGACGACTCATTCTGAATCATAGATGGCTTGCTTGTTGTTGCACTCCCTCTGGGTGGAGTCACCGGGACAATCCTGACTTGATCGAGCGAATCGCGATATTCGTATCGCCGGAAGTTTGAGAAGGTTTGAGCTGAATAGACGCTTCCGCGATTGCTCTCGCACACAAATCTCATCAAAGAGAGCCGTATGATACTATGCATCCGGTTCCAAGGCGTCGATGTGATGAAAGATCGCAATCGCGAAGAGTGCATTGAAGAAGATCAAGAGCGAGGGAAGCGAGATGTTCATTTCCAAGGTCTTGGACGAGACTTCGGCCCGACAAATGCCCGAGGCGATCAGTTCAAGGTGTGCAGTCGTGCAACTCGTGTCTGAACAGGACGTTATTATACCTACCACTGTTATCATTACGGTCGAGGAAGAAAGATGAGAGCGTGCTGTTGATAGTGACAGCGTCAGGGAGAGGAGAGACGCGCCAGATTTGAGTTCTGCAGCGATTCAAAGCCGATTTGCACTTCGTCATCACTTTCACGTCCCTTTCCCAACATTCGGAGCCGTCACATCGTCATCATCAACTTCAGACCTCATCTAGCGGACACGAAGAAGATCTATTTCTCAAAGTGAGCTTTACGACAATTGTCCAAGACAGCGAAGAGGGATGGAGATTCCTAGATTGAACAAGTTCGGGGAAACTTCGGCCACGAGGAATGAGTCTATATAATCAATCTGGTTTGCTCCAGCCAATAGACGGCGCGGTTGGGTTAATCAGCATTCACCTTGCCTTTTACCAGATGAATCCTTGGCCCACCGCAACCAGCCGCTTTCTCAATCTTTGGAACTCCAAGATCGCAAGCCGAACTTTTTGCACTTTTTTTTTGCACTTCTTTTGCACTTCTTCCACCACATCCTCTCGCAACTGCTGATCAGCCATTGCAGCGCAGTGCAAATGCCCGTGCATCTACTATGTTATGGCCCATCTCAAAGACTCAATGGCACTGTCAGAGCCAGTAACAATATGCTTCCAAGCAGCGACGAGCGCCTTCAACGTACCTACTCGAACGCATGCGACGCTGGAATGTGATGCGTGCAATCGCAACCACATCAAGAAGATGTGCTCCATGTCTTTTTGCTCTGCGACTCAAAGTCGATGCAATGTGATTGACATGTCCTTTCTAGATAGCTTTGTGGATGGATGTCCGCCAAGTCGTGATTCACATCCGTGGTTGACACTGTGTGAGAAGTGCAATAGCGGCTGAGCTGAGAAGGTTGCCCAGATGGGACCGGCGGCCCACTCACTCTATCTATTGATACCACTGCCGTTCAAAATCTCCATCGACTCCACGCGAGCCGACTCCGGTGTCCAAACTCGTGTATGACTGTGGTTGTGGTTGCCTTGGACTGACTCAGAGTAGTACCTTCCTGTCCTTAGACAAAACACCCCTCCAACGGGCACCTGCATTCGACAAACGACAAACGGTCGCGTGTAAACCCAGGCGGCACACTGCATCGCTGCAATCAGGACATTCTTCCAAGCCAACTCTGCAGTCTATCAACAGCAACGCAGCGCAACAGCGATACCGACTCAATTTCATTCCTCCGGTGAAGGAGCCACTACCCAACATGGCAGAAGTCAAGAATTCGATGCTCCAGTCCAAATTTCCGGTCCTCACTCCAGTGATACCAGAGATGAAGCTGGCCCGCGCCGATTTCGACAAGTACGTGGCTGGCCTGGTCGGATATCATCCAGACACCGTAACCGTCACCCCATCACAGTCCACCGCCGCGAAAGACGCCGAAAAGAAGGAGGATTATCAAGTGGCAAAGTCAGCGTTCATGACTGGGCTGCTTGCTGATGATGCCGCTGTTTCACACCTCGAAGGTCACGAGGGTAGTATGCTAACGGAGAATGGCGATGTCGCTTACTCCGACTCTCGTTCACCTCTGGTAGACTTGTTCTATGAGCTGGAGAATGGCATCTCTGGCAGCCGCCTGCAGAAAGTCCTCGAAAAGGCCTGGAAAGTCGACCGTGATGCCACGCTCAAGATCATCTGGAATGCGCGCTCGATCCACCTGGGCAAGAGCGACCGCCACAGCTTCTACCGAGCGATTGGCTGGCTTTACCACAATCATCCAGCAACCCTCATCGTCAACCTTCCCTGGCTTGTTCGACCAATCATTCGTAAGAAGCTTCGAAAGGCTGAGAACAAGAAGGACGCATCGGCCACCGATAAGATCGAAGAGAAGCTGGAAGACATTGAGATCGTCCAAGAGGTAGACTACGATAGTGGCTTCACACTCGCGGACGACGAGATGGCAGCGGTACCGGGCGAGTCACAACCCAAGAAGCGCAAGATCTTCGAAGATCGAAAGGTTTCAGAGTTCGATATCAAGCACGGTACTTCTCATGGTTACTGGAAGGATCTGCTCAATATCCTGGCGCTGGCAGCCAACGATAAGCTGTCTGTCAATGGTGACATACGCTCCGTCTTGAACCCCGAACAGCCGACTGGTAAGCCTTACCGAAGGAACTGGACCGCTGGCCGCAAGAAGGACACCGACCTGGAGCGTCACAAAGTCGCCATGTCCAAACTTGCCGAGGACAAGACCTACAAGGCGCTTCACATGACGGTGGCCCGTTTGTTCGCAGATCAGCTGAAGGTAGACGTTGACCGCCTTCAGTCCGGCAACATCGCTGACGCTAAGAGCATAACGCTCTGTGGCAAGTGGGCTCCATCCAACAAGGGCATGCATGACAAGCATACCTGCATCGTCAGTTCTATCGCCGAATTGCTGTATCCTTTTGATGGCGATTGCTGCACCGATGCCCCAGCTGATCGCGTGTTTCATTTGCAGCACGCTCGCAATTCGTACCAAAAATATACGCTGTCGAGACTTCGAAAGTACCTCGAAGTGGTGGAACGTGACATCAGCTCGAACAAGTTCGAGAATATCAAATACGATCGCGTACCTTCGCTTGCGATGCAGCAACACACGCCACTGTTCGTCAAGAAAGATAAGGAGCGTTTCGAGGGCTACATCGAAAAAGTCGCCACAGGTCAAGCAAGCATCTCGGGTGCCGTGTTGCTCCCATCAACTCTGATCGCTCAGGCGAGGAACGGGGCAGAGTTTCGCGCTCAGAAGGCTCCGAGGAACAAGTGTCCAGGAATTACCCGCCACATCCAAGACAAAGTCGCCACTGGCCAATGGAACACTCTCGTACAACGTATCAAGGACTCTGGTGATTTGGAATCGAGCATCGCTGTATGCGATGTCTCCGGGTCCATGTCTTCGCCACGCTTCCCAGACGGGACATGCCCCATGGACAGCTCAATTGGGCTTTCGCTTCTCATCGCCGAGGTCACGAAGCCACCGTTTGGCGGTGCTTTCATCACGTTCTCGGAGGATCCTGAGGTCGTCAAGGTGGGTGGCCCAGATGACAAGCGCACGTTGAAGGAGAAAGTCCGCCACATCGAGGACAGCAATTGGGGAATGACCACCGATTTCGAAGCTGTCTTCACGAGACTCATCCTGCCCATGGCCTTGAGGAACAAGCTGAAGCAAGAAGACATGGTGAAGCAAGTCTTTGTCTTCTCCGATATGCACTTCAATAGCGCAGCTCAAGATCCCGGCACTGGCCGATATTCGCCGACGGCATCCGAGCACAACAATCGCTGGTCAACGTCTTACGAACGCATCAAAGCGGAGTACCAGAAGCATGGATACGAAATGCCAAAACTCATCTTCTGGAACCTTGCTGGCGGTCATCATGATCGTGCTCGTTCTCCTGTTCCTGGCTCGGACGATGCTGGGACCGAGAACGTAGCTCCGAAACCCGTCGATGCTTACGAAGAGAACACCACTCTCGTGAGTGGCTACAGTCAAGGTCAGCTCAAGATGTTCTTGGATGGTGGTGGCTTCGAGGATCCTGAGGAAGAGGAAGTGATTGAGACGAAGGACGAAGAGACTGGTGAGGTTATGGTCGAGAAGAAGAAGAATGCTCGTGATGACCCGCTTGCCATGGTCAAGAAGGCGATCAGCCATGAAGCTTATCGTATGCTGAAGGTGGTTGATTGAAGTGCAAATTGATAAGCTGTCGTCTCTGCGACATGTCAGCTCAACCTTACGCTCATGCACCTGAGACTTTCAGTTCGCGACCCTCGCTTAGAGTTCCGCTCGATGAACGGAAGGAATGGATATGAGTGAAGATGAGGATGAGATATGAAGATTTCTGTTACGAGTATTCCAGGTTACAGCGTAGCATCGTGGGACAGTACGATTGCGAAGACCCTGGCTGGACTGGGGCGGACACATTGGAAACTTCCAGGTTGCATAGCCAAATTCAGATAGTGCATGAATCAGCTATCTCTTCAGACTTGGGTATCTCTGTAATCACGTCTACGCTACCATCCAATGCCGTCACTCCCCAACCGCCGCTATGCATAACCATACATCCAAACACGCCTCATTTCTTCCCTTTCTTCTTCCCCTTCCCACCGCCACCTCCCGGTACAGTCTTTAGCGAAGCATGTTTTGGATTTGATTTGAGGTGATCGAACAGTTTGGTCTTTGAACCAAAACTTGCATCGCAGCCTTGACATTTGTGTCCTGATTCTGATGCTGATGCTTGTTCACTCGTAGTCGCGGCTGCTGCAGCAGCTTTTTTAGCTCGTTTTTGTGCTGCTTTGCCTAGTTTCCTCTGGGCTGGCTGTTGGGATGATTCGTCTTCTGATGTGGGTGTGTCGAGGGTTGTGGATGCGAGGCGAGCTTCGATTGTGGCTCGGGAGGCGTAGTCTTCGTTTTCGGAGTCTGAATCTGAGGGTGTTGAGGTGGGTGTTGGGTTTTTGCTGTTGCTTTGCTCGGGTTCGTCGCCATTTGCGTTCTTCTCGCACTCGTGGTCTGAGTCTACCACATCGGAAAATTGCGCTTCGTCTTCTGGCTCTTCACGATCGTCTTGAGGAGCTCGAGCATCGTGGTCTTCCACCTCGGCAACGATGTCTTCAAGCATAGCCTCCTCTTCTTCTTCCTCCTCGTCTCGGTCTGCGTCTGGCGTCACAGCACCGCTCGAAATAGGTTCTTCATCAAGATGAAGATGAGCATTTTGCTTTCGCATCCTCTTTTGCAGTTCCTTGATTGCTTTTTGGTGCTTTTTACTTTTCTCATGAGCATCCATTTGCTTTTCGCTCTTGAAAATCTTGTTGCATGCCACACACTCGAAAACTTCTTCCTCCACTTCAGATTCAGAGAATGTGCCTTCAAGCTCATCTTCTGCTGGATCCCTTGACTTCGTCCACTCAGGAACAGCTTCATTCATCTTGGCAGCGTTAAGCTCCTGTGCTCTCTTTCGCTGCGCTGCCGCTGCGTCTCGTAGAGCCTTTTGTCGTTCCTCTTCCGACTGAGTGTTGGGAATAAAGCGTGGATCTCGCTTTTTCACGAATTGAACCAGAGACCGTACAGCCTCGTTGAACTCAGCCTTAGCAGCTTTGCGGATCTTTGCATTTTCTTCCTCCATCCGCCTCCGCACAAATCTGTCTGGCGCTTCAGAGATTCTGTACTTATCACACCACGAGAATGACTTGACAGTGGCAAAGCTGCCCCAGGATGCATAAAAACTTCGGACCACGTCTTGATACTCATCGTCTCTATGGCCAAATGTGGGATATTCGCGAACATCAGCATTCTCCCAGTCAGCTGCAATCTCTTCCTCTTTGGCAAGGCGCTCGAATGTCTCCCGCAAGAAGCCAAAGAAACCAGATGGGGCATCCGAGAACTCGACATTCTTGTTGAATTTACCTATGATTCTTGCTAGGTCATCGGCGCTTGTGACTTTGACGTCGTGGTACATTGGAGCACTGCCATCACCCGGATCGCCGCCTCTGAGAATGGCAGATTCATGGCTATCGTACCATGCTCGTTCTTGAGGATCGGAGAGAACTTCATATGCAGATTGGACTTCTGAGAATGTCTTGGTAGCTTCTTCTTCGTTGCCATAATTGCGATCTGGATGGAGTTCCAAGGCTTTTTTCCTGTAGGCTTTCTTGATCTCTTCTTCCGTAGCGCTGCGCTCGATCCCTAGCAGCACGTAGTAGCTCGTCTTGACCTCCACAGCAGCGCCCGCGCCGCCATCGGAAGACGATTGGCCCTGCCCCATCGCTAAGCCTTTCTTCAGAAGACGCGACTCGATGTCGTTGTGGTGTTTGCCGAGCCAAATTCGGAACGGGATAGCGCCACCAAGGATTATTATGTCAGCTAGTATCACATGACTCGTGCAGAGCAGGGATGCCGTTTCCCTGCCATCGTTGTTTCCATTCCACCTGCCCTTACAATCTACACAATTGAGTTTACGAAGTGGAAGTAGTCCTCGCTAGGCTGTACCACACCGGAGATGGTGCGATTAATCACGACTTGCAGCATTTGAAGACCTGAAATCAGCAGACGTCGAATCTGCAGGACCCACGATATCCAAGCATCTTCAAGCCGTTGTATGGACATTCGTAAAGGCTCTCAATACTGGACGGCCCATCGGAGAAGATGCAACATACACGAGACATATTGACTCGGACTTCGTGTCAAAGTCAGCGCACCCTGGGACTTGGGAACATTAAGCTGGCAAGAGTACTGGAAGCTGTTCCCGACAGGCATGGAATCAGCGCAGAACTACCAGATGCTCGTGCACTCTATGGGCGTGCAGGTCCATGACGGAATATATTCTGATATCTTTGTTAATCTCAAGGTTAATGGAGAAGCCCTGAGCTCGAGGCGTCAAGGCATGGCAGTTTTCCGATTTCAGAATACCAAGGACATCGAAGACAACAAGGATCCGGATGGCTGGCGCCTTCTTCGCTGCGAAGGACTGGATGGTATAGGATTCTAGGTGGAAGCTGACAAGACATTAAATGTATTCTTTGGACCATTTGAGATGTCGCCTCGGCCCCTGCAAAATGACTTCTCGCTTGTTGATAGTTATGCAGGATCTGGCTAGCTGCATGGTCACATCCCGTCACAATGCACGAACGGACTGCTGTGCCACATATAGCTTCTCGCCCCACATTGGTCGACTTCCATACCACTTTCGACTTCATCTGGCTACTTGAAAGGCACAGTCTTCGATATGGCGCTTGACAGCATTCCTTGGATTGCGGCACTGCAGACTGCTGTGGCCGGCACAATTGTTTATCTGTTGGGCACAGCCATCTACAATCGGTTCTTTCACCCTTTGAGACACTTTCCTGGTCCTTTCTGGGCGTCTATCACGACGTTATGGTACTGGAGGTCTGTGCGATATGCCATCGGGGACAATTACCAGCTCGCAATACATGAGAAATACGGTCCGATGGTTCGTATAGCTCCGGATACAATCACAATATCAGACGCTTCAGCAGTGGAGACCATCTATGGACCGCGCAATGAGCAGGGTCTTTTCAAGAAGGCCAACTTCTACTCGGGATTCAGCCCACACCTTGGGGCACGATGCGACTCGTTCACTGAGCAAGATCCTGTCAAGCACGCTGAGAGACGTCGGATCCAAGCGCCATTGTACACACAAGGTGCAATTTCAGCTTACGAGCCGTGCGTCGACCGTGTTGTGGATCTGTTCGCTGCCCAAATGGATCGCTTCGTTGAGTCACAAGAAGTCTTCGATCTCAGCAAATGGATGCACAAGTACGCCTTCGATGTCATTGGTGAGATCTTTTACGGCAAGGAGGGCGGTTTTGGAATGATAAGAGATAATGTGGATTACAATGGTTGGTGCAAGTGCCTCGAGACAATGTCCGAGATTGGTGCTGCCATGACCTATATGCCAAAGCTACTCGTTCCATTTTGGCTCGTGTCTGAAATGATCTTCGGAGGCGCAGACGCGAGAGCCGGGATTGCCAACATGGAAAAGGTCAAGAAAGACGCTGCCCAAGCTACAAAAGAACGCTTAGCGGAAAGAAGCGCAAAGACGGAGGCTGCCACCCGGCCAGATATGCTGAACAAGCTGCTTGACATTGTAGATACCAAAGGCGCGGAGATCAGATGGAGTGCACTCGACGTGACTACCGAACTCTGGGCCATCATCTGGGCTGGAAGCGATACTACCGCTATTTCGCTCGTCTCAGCCATGTATCACCTGCACAAGTATCCGGACACGTTGATCACACTACGCAAAGAGCTTGCCAACGCCATCAGTGGCGGAACACTTACCTTACCGATACGGTACAACGATGCTGTCAAATTGCCGTACCTGAACGCAGTCATCCAAGAAGCAATGCGTATTTGTCCTGCGTTAGGACCTGGTCTCCCTCGAGTTGTACCAGCCGCCGGTGCCCGTATTTGCGGTCAATACATTGCTGGCGGATCGACCGTCACCATGAATCAGCTCACCGTACACATGGACAAGAATGTTTTGGGAGACGATGCGGAAATCTTCAGACCGGAACGTTGGCTGGCCGACAAACAGCAAGCAGCGAAAATGGCGAGGCATGAATTATCATTTGGGTATGGTAGCAGAGTGTGTATTGGCAAGCACATCACGAGGATCGAGATGTTCAAACTGGTGCCGACGCTTCTGAATTTGTTTGATTTCGAATTTGATAAGCCGGATCGGACGTGGAAGGTTCATGCTGGGTGGTTTCAGCGACAAAGGGATGTGTTCATGAGGGTCAGGAGGAGATGAGCTGCTATGGAGGATGCTGAAATCGCCAAAGAAGTATTGAGGCACGTCTCGAGCATCCGTCGATCGTCACGTAGTCTGATGGAAGGTTGGGGGTGTAGTATCGGCCCAAATTGTATCTCTGAGTTCTTGGGGGAAACTTGCGCCTCTGCGAAGCATAAGGTCACGCAGGAACTTAGAGATGCGATTTGGGACGTTACTACACCTCCAACCTTTCATCAGACTACGTGACAATCGACGAATCATACCGGCCACCTGTACAGCTGCAAATCGATACAAAAAGAGATGCTTTCGCCAAAGCGAATCCGCAACCCGCGCGATCCGCACCCCTTTTATCATACATGTCCGTATTTGGATGCGTTACCTCGGTTACGTCATGGTATAGACCTCAGACCTCAGACTTCAGCTTCCGCTCCCAACAACTTCATTATCACAAGTCATATCTTGACACAAAGATCATCATCAGTCATCATGGCAGCTTCAATCCTCGACCTAACTCGCAACTACGTAAGCTAACAAAACCCTCAAATCCGACGCGATTAGTGATCTAACCATCATACCACTCCCAGTCCCTCTACACAATCCCAGCAGCATGGATGTTAGCATTCATCCCTCACGCCTACGCCTCCTCACTCGGGAAATTCAACAATAAGTCCCCAAGAACATATACTCAAGATGTTGAGGGGGATCAGAGTATTGATAAAGGTAGGTGATCGTAGGCCGCCGAAAATCTATGTCTAACGTCGCGCAGCAACCAAAGCAACCATCATCCGAGCCGAAGGAGCTCAACAAAATGGGTTCGAGAATCTCGGACTCTTTGCTTCTGCGGTTGTGATTGGGAATGTTGCGAATTTGGACAATTGGACGCTGAATGCCTTGAGTGCTGGGTATTTGGCCAGCAGGGTCGCATATAATTTGCTCTATATTAATGGGACGAGTGATGCTATGGGTAAGTCTGTACAGACGTTTTGGGTTGGCTTGTGCAATGCTGATTCTATGAAAAGCGGGCGCGAGAAGTGCATCTTTCCTCACTGGAATTGGGATCATCTGGACCTTGTTCATCAAGAGCGGGAATGTGCTTAAGGATCGGTTGTAGAGGAAAGAAAGCTTCGGGAAAGCGATAGAATAGATCGTGCTATGGAAGGGAAGATGAGAATGAGATGCTGTCAGAATTGCATTTCTAGAATGCCTAAGTTTCCACTGCTCTGGGTCGAGGATATTGATATTCCTGCCACGGCTTAGACTCATCGAGGCACATCTGGCCTACGCAGAATTTCTGAAGTCTATGCGCCTTGTCGTGGCACCACTTCCCTCCCGCTACGCATTCGTCACAGATGTCAAACTCCACGTCCTTGGAACAAGAATCAAAGCAACGCAGCCCATGAGCCCTTTCAAATTTCTTACACAAGACACACGTAGCAGCTCGTCTTCCCGATGTGAAAAAGGTCGAGTTGTCATGTTCTCGAGCGAGAATGCCCCCGATAGTCTGTGGTTCCTTGATGATGTCGGACGCGAAGTGTTCGAGCAACAAGCATCCGCTGAGGGCCATCTCGAATCTCCGTGCAGAGCCAGTGTATGCACGCATGGTGCGTGACGACGAAGGAATCTCGATAACTTGAATCTCACCTTTCAACAACTTTGCACCAGTTAGGCCCACGTCCACATCTGATTTTTCCATTTCTCTCATTCGAATCCAAGCTCGTGTAGCGCGTCGCACAAGTCGCTCGTAACAATCATGTACCTCCTGCGGAACATTCTTGGATGTCTTGCGTAACGCCGACAGCAGTAGCTTTGCTCTTGATGGCCAATATCTTCCGTGAGCGAGCGCCCGCGTTAAGAATGTCTCGTGTCTACCGTCTTCGAGAGTCGTGTCTGCGTTTCGACCTAACATTAGGATGGCAACATCGAACTGCCCAAACTCAACAGCACGATGTAATGGTGTCCGTCTATGGTCGTCTTTGCCATTCACATCAACGCCGTAGTCGAGCAGCAGTCCCGTGAGCCTCAGAATTTGCTTCTTGCTGGCTTCCCCTTCGGGATATTGTTGCATCGCTAGGTGTAGCGCGTTGTTGCCCTCCGAATCTATCGCAGTTGGGAGTGCGCCAAATCGCAGTAGAGCTTCACTTATGTCACTATCAGTCGAATACAAAAGCGGTGGTCTCATTTCCAGGTCGAGAACGTTTGGTTTACTGCCGGCTTCGAGAAGCAGAGTCACGGCAGGGAAGTGACCATGATGAACAGCTCGGGCAAGTGGAGTGCTGCCATCATTATCCTGAATGTCGACACTGCCACCGAGCTGGAGCAGCGAATTGATTGTATGCGAGTCCCCGGAAGCAGCAGCCTCTGATAAGGGCGTGCGACCATAGATGTTTTTCGAATCAAATTCACAGCAACTCTTGCACAGAATCAGTCGCACAGTATCCGTGGCGTTGAACCTTATACCATAATGTAGAGGCGTGTCCCCCACATCGTCTGCCTGAGATGTTTTCTGGGAGCCATTGGTTGATGTTTCGAACAAATGGCTGAGGTCATAGCGGGCGAAAAAGTGCCAAGCTGTCGTTCCGCCAGGACTCGGTACTATCTCGGAGAAATCTACTCTGGCCTGAACGACCTGTCTCGCTGCCCAAAGTCCTGTTGCACGAGCAAATTCTTGGACGGTAAAATGAGCCAGTGCCCCGATTGCGTTGTTGTCACTGCTTCTATCCACGTCCTGAGCGTGTTCGCCACAGTACCGAAATGCGTAGAAAAGCAGTCCATGGGACATGTTCCGCCGCATTGGGTGCATTGCGTGCTGAACATCTGGCTGCCGCTGAAGTAAACAGTACGTGAGGCACGTCTGAGCTAGAAGGAGGTCCGATCCAGGTAGCCAAGTAAGGTGATTAGCCTGAAGATACTCATGTGCGGTTTTGTGGACCAGACGTATGACATCGCTCCTTTCGTCGATGATCAGCAGGCCCTGGCACGAAGCGAGGACATCCTCGATCTCAGGAATTCCTTCTGGATTGAACGCTTGGTCCCCAACCTGAACGGTCAGTGCGCATTGCAACGAAGACGGGCTCAGAAGAGTTCTTGCCCGAACGATCCACTTCAGCGCTGCAATAGCGAGCGTGCGTTTCCTCGTGGGCTGGCCATTGATCCTCTCCATCGCACTATGATAGGCACTTTCATAATTACTTGCCGATACGTTGTTCAGAATCTCCGCCAGATCCCTCGGTGTCCCTGCATTATCTGTGTAAAAGTCCATCAAAAGTCGAGCCAGCAGGAACCTGGAGGCCTGAGTGAGCACAATCCATAAGCGTAGCAATATCACTTCTTACATCCCGTCGCAGACGTTAACAATGCTAGCAATTGCTTTTTGCATGATTTCAGGTTTCTTGCGAATAGACAGCGAGAAATCATCTAGACGATCCGCGAGATAGACTCGAATATCAGTCAAATCAGCGGAGATTGGTTTGAACGTGCTCTTGACCGTGAAGTGCCCCTGGAGATGTGGTAGTTCGCGCGAGGTTATGAGAAAGTTCACCTTATGATCTTCTCGCAATTTCCACGCTAAATCGATTAGCTGTTTCTGAACGCTGGGCGAATGATCTTGAGCCTCATCTAGCGCATCAATGACGATATGTACGCTCTTATAGAGCGCCAGTGATGTCCGTAGAATGTGGCGAGCTTCCTCCTCTGTCAATTGCGTTTTCCCTTTCTCATGATTCTCCCACAGCTGGGTGAGCTGCTGCTGTGCGCTGCGTCGAATTGCGGTCAATTGTCGAACGATGCTCAGTACGAAATGCACGATATTTTGATCCTTCTGGCGTCTGTGATCGCAATAAAAGAAGGCCACCGCATGATCCGTCGGCAAGTGTTCTTGCAGGTGTTTTATGACCAAGCTGGCAATGACGGTTTTGCCACATCCCTGGTGGCCAGGGCAATACAGAATGGCACCATGAGCTGGTCTGGCCCAATCGAGGTACTCTGCACTGTGCAGAAACCAGTTCCCCGTATGTTCCCGCCGTTTAGGGAGCTTGTCTTGAAGCTGCTTTTCGTAAGACACAGAGCAGATCCATTCAAGCATGTCATTGAATTCTTGATTTTCAGCGTTTATCGTCAGCATTTGAACGCCATCGCGGATCCACAGAATCTGATTACTGCCAACAGTTAGCAGGCGTCAGTCCAGGTCCAAGCTTGGCAAACGCCGTACGTGTTCGCCTTCTGTAACATCCGGTCTATTCCGGTTTCCGCGTGATAGATATCCTCGAGAATGGTCTTCACGTCTCCTTTCGTTAGATTCCAAGTGAGGGCCTGCCACCATTTCGCGAGCCCGTGCTTTTCGATGGGATACAGCTTGTCGTTCAGTCGTTGAATGGCTTTCGCGCATTGCTCCAAGGTGTGCTCGCTGCTCTCCATAGATTCCAGATCTGAGCGCCAAGCGGCACTTGTAACGTCATCTCTGTCAATTACAAAAAGCTGCAAGTTATCAAGTCTGTGCTTCATACGGCAGACCTCATCTAGAAGTTCCCTGCGTTCTTTTGGAGCATTCTTGACACCCTGGAGATATATCACGGTCTTGGAGACCATCTCAAGCACCGTCAGAACGCTGACAACTGCACCAAAGGGGTCCATATCTGCGAAAATCCGGTTGCTCCGTCTGTGGTTGCTGTCTGTGAGGTGTGTCCCTGCTCTGGATGATATCAGGTTTCAAGCGGCTGAGATGCTGTGTAACCTCATTATCGCCAGCTCACGACGCGAGCTAAGCCACATGGCTACAGCTTGCGGCCACTGTTCCATTGTGTTCGGCTTCGCATCCATTCGAGTTGTTTGGCTTGTGCTCCCATGTGAAGATGAGTCTCCCGCTGCTAGTTATCCTCATGTGCTATGCTTGTAAGCAATGCTGGAAGGAGCGATTACTCTTCCGCCCCATTTCGAGTGCACGCTTTTGCCGCTGGCGAACGTGCCGATTGCTCCGCCTTCGTACTCCAGTAGCAACGATGCCATCAGCGCTGCGCGTAGAAAACCATCAACACTGATGTGATGTACGAGGAGCGAGACAGTCGGTAGAAGGCAGCTTCCATTCTAGGAATAGATGCAGCGAGCTATAGTTTTTCGGTGCATGAAGCGATGTCGGGAGCAAGGATGTGTGGACGGCAGGGCTGGTCCGAGAAGTGGGAACCGATCTGAGGAAAGAGATCCATCACAACTTCCGCCTCCGCTCCGCGTAAGTCAAGGGGAGAACTTCAGTAGTAAAAGGCAGAGGAAGAAAAGCGTCCAGTCGCCAGCGGAGCCCGAAGAAGCAAGATGTTCTCTCTCAAGGAGGAAGGTATCGGGAGGTTGTACATGTCCTCGGCATGAAGTAAAAGAAGACTAGTCAGGATTAATCAAATTCATCGTACAAAATAGCGTGATTTGATGGCCTGCCGCCTGTTCGGAGAAAGGACGAGCTCCAGATGGCAAGAGAGTTCTTAGAGTTCCTCGGCGTTGGCGCTTCCAAAAGTAAACTTTCGCTCCTCAGACAGCGTTTTGTCACCACTTTGAGCCCTACTTTCTAGACTGTCAACTTTGTTACGCACTCCAGACTGGCACACGACGACAGCAGCATCCGAGTTCTTTTTGTTCAGTGCATCAGCGTTTGAGCGGGAAAAATACGAGCAGACAAAGACGGTCGGCCAGGGTGACGATCTCACCATCTGATAACAAGTTATCAGATCTTCCAGCGCTCGCTTGCTCGCTCGCCCAGGAAAGCCCAACTTTCACGCCATCATCATACACTTTCGCTCCTCGCATGTCGACCTCGTCCACACCGCTCGCAACCGTGGAGTCGATTGTTGCGCAGCCGCGCGCAATGGCCGCGCACGATAAATTGGTCCTGGAAGAGGCAGAGGAATATGAGTAGGTCGCCTGCGCATCGATTGTGTACGACTTCCGGTCTGATGGCATTGATTGCAGCTATGAGTCGCTCCCGCCCAACTTCTCCCTCGCCGCCAACATGGCCGCCGGCGCCTTTGCTGGCATTGCGGTAAGGACGTCAAGCACGTAAAGGGGCGAGCAATGCTGACGCCGATGCAGGAACACTCGGTCATGTATCCTATTGACCTGCTCAAGGTACACTCATGAACCTCGGACCACCCAGCCACGACGATATACTAATGCTTTTACCAGACACGTATGCAGGTCGTCAACGCGAACCCAGCGGCCATGTACAGCGGCATCGGAAATGCCATTGCGACAATCTCGAGAGTGGAGGGCTACATGTCATTATGGCGAGGACTGTCCTCGGTAGTGGTGGGAGCTGGTGCGCGGAATCACGGACATGCTGCCAGCCAAGCCAGGCGCTGACAGGAAGATACAGGACCTGCCCACGCAGTATATTTTGCCACGTACGAGGCTGTGAAGCAGGCAATGGGTGGCAATGCCTCTGGACACCACCCCATCGCCGCAGGTCAGCGCTCACTCCCAGCCACCTCCGCACGAAATTCCTACTAATATTCTACAGCCTCTAGTGGAGCCTGCGCGACCATCGCCAGTGATGCCTTTATGAATCCATTCGATGTCATCAAGCAGAGAATGCAGCTACACGGCTCGACCTACAGATCCATCGTCGACTGCGCAAAGCAGGTCTTCAGAAATGAAGGCCTCCGCGCTTTTTACGTATCCTACCCAACGACACTCACCATGACAGTGCCCTTCACTGCTCTCCAGTTCACCGCCTACGAATCCCTTACGAAGGTCATGCAACGAAGACGCGCGCCAGGATACGATCCATTAACGCATTGTACAGCTGGTGGACTTGCTGGAGGAGTTGCTGCCGCCGCGACCACTCCACTCGATGTGGTGAAGACTTTGCTGCAGACACGAGGCACTTCGAGCGACCCCGAGATCCGGACATGCCGTGGTCTTTTCCCAGCCGCGAGCATAATATGGCGGAGGGAAGGTGCAAAGGGTTTCTTCCGAGGAATGAAGCCACGTGTGATAACTGCAGCACCAAGTACCGCGGTCTGCTGGTCAGCATATGAGCTGGCAAAGGCGTACTTCATCCGGGTCAGAGAGGAGTCATGAACAGGCAGTGGCACCTTCGGACACATCTGAAAGGAAGAGCTGGAAATGCCGACGCGGGACCAGTCCGCATCAAGAGGAGGCCAGTGCTTGGGGTCGAGTAGCCCCGAACACGAATACGGAGTTAGGCGAACACTGGAACTCAAAAAGTTGCTTCCCGAGCATTGCCTGCCGGGGAGTGTTCTCGACATCTTCTGGGAAGCACAGACAGCTTCCAAAGTCTGTCCGCCGAGACTCAGGACTGGGTTGAGAAGCGGGCATGACTTGATCTCGCAAGCGCGAGTACAGTCTGATTCATTATTTGCATGGCGAGGCGTTTGGGTACTATTATGGACAAAGGAAGACCAGATTTGGCGCTATTCGGGCACGATACCACGCCGAGGCATCCACGAAGGATCTGACTTCGACACCCACCGCAAGCATCTTGGTTTTGGCAATGTGTAATAGAACTTACTATCTGGACTGTCACGAACAAGTCGAGATGGAAATGCAAATGTGTACATAATCGCGAAAAAATCTCTTGCCATCAATGGCGCCTACATAAGTCGATCTCTTTCCTCCCCGGCTTTCAGACCTATTCACAATCAATAGGTGAGCTATGAATCAGCCAGCGCATTAAGTATTTGAGAATATTCCCAAGTTCCCTAGACGAGTCAGCAGCCCAATCAACCCGGCTAAAAGGAGAAAAGCAAGAAAGTTGCCGCAGAGGCACTCAATGTACCGATAGCGATGGCCACGGTACGGCTGTTGTACTACCACTTCATTTGGAAATCTACTCAGAACACGCGAAATGTCGATTAGTGATATCATGATTTTAGCGAGAACAGTTTTGAAGGAGAAGTCAGAATACGGAAAGACGAGGTTAGAGGAAGGGCAACGCTCATGAATGCTAGGTAGAACTTCTGGACCTCGCGATCAGGGTACCGGTACTGTCTCCTCCTTAGTTAAGACGAAGGGCTTGCCGTGATTGTCTTGTTCAGCTCCTCCGCCGAAAGACGAGTGTTCTCTACGAGTTCATACACCTCAGACCCCCTGCGCTTCTTCACAGACTGGGAGGATACACCCAAGCCCAGATGGAAAGATGCACAAACAAAACTTTAGATTGTGACTAGAATGATCATTTCTGGGACATCTCAATTTCAAGCTCATTAATCCCATTCCGCGAATTCCGACAATTGCCTCCGTTTTTCTCATGCCTGCCCGTATCTCTATTATCTATCTTTTTCGTGGGTATCATTATTCAATCAATCAAATCACCGCGCCTCACAAGACGTGCCTCTTCATGTAGACGAAGCCAGAATTCTCCTCCTCGCACCCACTCCCACTACGCAGCCTGCATCAAAAGCAACTTCCTCAACTCCCCAAACTTAACCGGTTTCGGCAAAAAAACATCAATCCCACTCGTCTCCGCCTCTTCCCTCGCCTTCTCACTAGCAAGTCCCGTAAGCGCAATAATCATCGTCCTCTTTATACCCGCTTCTTTCTCAAACTCTCTTATTCTCCTTGTAGCTTCCATCCCATCCATTATCGGCATCGAGATATCCATAAGGACGAAATCGAAAAGTTGGGAACTGGGGAGGGAGGAGATGGAATTTCGGTAGAGGTCGAGAGCTTCTTGTCCGTTTTCGGCTTCTTGGTAGGTGAATTTGCATTTGGTCATGAACATTACTAGGAGTTGGCGGTTGATTTTGTTGTCGTCGACGAGGAGGAGGTGGTGGGGTTTGGCAGTGGTTGGGGATGTTGGAGATGAAGAATTTCGATATAAGGTGCCGGTAGGGTCAAGTTCTTCTTTTGTTGGGGATCGTAGTGAGGGAGTTAGGGGGTCTAGAGGTGTGGTTGCTGGGTATGATAGGGCTGAGCTGACGCTGTTTCGTAGGTCGTTGCCGCGTGATGCTGGTGGTGGCATTTCGTTTGCTGGAGTTGTTGGCTGCGTGGAGAAATCTGAGGGTGCGGAGCCAGAGGTCTCTTCGCCTGATGTTGTATCTGATGAGGATGGCCTGCTTTCGTCTTGACGTGCTCGGAACTCTTCTGCTCGCTGCAAGCAGTGTACGAATGCTTTTGCTAGTTTCCTTGGTCCACATCTGTGACACACATTAGTTACTCGGATTCCTGGTGACTTTATACAGACTCACGGCTGAGGCATGACTTCCACAATTTTACCCAGCTTCCGGAGTGTCTCCTGTTGATGCCTGGTCATGGTGATTGCATCTTGGTCGTTTTCGCACACAATGACTATGGGAACGAGTCTTTGAGAATGTGTGGGATGGCCCTCCCGATGATGATGATCTGCAAGTTTCTCAAGAGGTGGAGGCTCCCCAAAGAGATACAAGTCTGCATCTTCAACATCCATGTCGGTTGATCTCGTCACTTTCATACCAAACCAGCTAGTACACACTTCTCTCATAGTTTGGTGGAATCGTGCAACCCGATGTGTAGGCACAAGGCAGTGGTCCTGATCAGCTGGATCCAGTATCACAAGGTGCTTGCCTTTCGTTGTACGCTCGATCAATAGCATTTCTGGGTCCGGCACAGGGAGTCCTTGCGCATCAAGTTCTTGCTGCACGTTCGACGCCACTAGACTGAGCTGCACATCGATCTCCGTCCCCACGCCTTGTTCAGATCGGACCTGGACGCTACCTCCTAGGCTATCCACAATTTGCTTGACAATGCTGAGCCCTAATCCAGTCCCGGGTTGAAACGGGTCCTCCTGACTGAATGGTACAAATAGCCGGTCGCGCTGAAAGCACTCTGACATGCCTTTGCCGGAGTCGACGACACGGATGAGTGCGTTGATTTTGGAACTATCGCTGCTTTCTTCTGCACGAAGTGACACAGCAACGAAACCTGAGGAGGTGTACTTGAGAGCATTTCCCAGCAAGTTCATCACGATCCGGCGTAGAGCTCCAGGCTGAATCCGTACGATCCAGGACCGCCGAGGGCTTATGTCCAACAGCACAGATACACCATCTCGAGTATCACTCTGAGCATCGGGAAGCGGATCTTTAACCGCTGTAAGACCGTCCATTGATCCGCTTCGCTCATGTGTTGGCGTCGCTAAAGCCTTCACGCCAGGTAGTTTCTTGAAGGTGTGCCCAGCAGTCACTGCCTCTGCGACCTCTTCCACAAGGATCCCGAGATCGACATCGGCTGTCATATTCAAGCTTTCTAGGGTAGAGTCTGATGTCAAGTTCACTGGCTTGTTCTGCCTTGCACGACGTCTCATTTGCGCCCGTCCCAGCTTGTTGATCTTGCTGTAGTCCAGGACATGGTTCAAAGTATCGAGTAGCGTCTTGCCGCAAGTAACGATAGATGTGACCAGACCAGCCTGATAGGCATCAGCCGTCGTATCCATCAAAAATTCTGCCGCCCCGAGGATTCCGTGAAGAGGTGACCGAAGTTCATGGCTCATTGAGGCAATAAAAGTTGTCTTGGCGGCCTCGTTGCGCTGCATGTTCATGCGAATGACCTCGCCAATGATGCAATTACTGAAAGCTCTCAAGTGTGATAGATCGGCATCAAGCGCAATGCGTCCAACAACAGTCGACCAGAGGAAGCAACCGGCAACCAACTTCTCTTCCGCATGGTCATACAGTGGCAGAAATACCACGGTTTTGGCTCCAGGAATTTTCTTGAGGAGTTCCTTGTGATCCATTTGTCGTCGCCGATTGCGAGCTTTGGCTTTAGAGATTGGGCTCTCATGTATATTCGTAGACTGCTCGGTCTCTCGCTCGCTCGCGCTCTCTTCTTCGGAAGAAATACCCTTGCCCTCATCGTTGAAAGAGAAGGTACGGCCTTGTGGAAAGAGTGCGAAGTACATGTCTAGCGTACCCACAGTCAACGCTTTGCCATCCTCGATCGCTTTTCGGGCCTGTTGGTCGGCTACTGAAAACGCCATGAGCTTACATGGGCGGGTAGACGGGGAGCTGTCAGAATCTGAGGTGCCGGTTTCCATTCGATCCGAGTCGGAAGCAGGTGATGGTTGTGAATTGCGATCATTTAGGGTGTCATAGTTGCTCGCCGGTTGTTTCAACGTAGCATTCCGCGCAGGATCAGCTGCAGCCGCAAAGATCGCACAGCCGTCAGCTATAGTGGAGTCACGCAAAATTTCGGCGGCAGATGCAAACATCCTCGACATGCCATCAGGTCTGTTCGATTGATTGTGGATGTTTCGCGAGGAGAATCTTTTGGCCATAGTCGGTCGGGCCGTGTCAGACTGCGAAAAAGAGCCTCTCTGCTCATTGGGTGTAGTATTGCGGCTCTTCTCGTCGTCTGGTCCATCTCGCAGAACTGAGCAGTCATCGATGAACTGCGCCATCCCTCTGACTATCCTCTCGCCCTTGAAACGATCGACTCTGTCTCTTGCCCACTCTAAATGCTCCATAATTGACTGTGCTACCTCCTGCATGTATCTGAGCTCATCTGCACGCAGTCCATCTCTTGGTGTCTCATCTGATAAGGCCAACACACCGATCATGTAGCCAGTCCGGCTTTGCAGAGGGACTCCTGCATAAAAGCGCACTCCAGGCTCTTGCTCTACGTACGGCCGCGTGCGGAACCGATCGTCCATGGTCGCGTCATTGACTATCATGCCATTGGCATTGTACACCTTCCCATCGATCTCAGGCGCGGAGCAAGTCGAGAACATGGCATGTTCGCACATGGCGTCTGAGCGTGCAAGGATAGAGCTGCCCAGCCATAGCTCATCGCCATCCGTCGCGAAGCCTCCAGTAGTAGAATGTGTTCGCGTGGCCTCAGCAAGAATATATTGATTGGTGGAGTCGATCAAGGAGACCATACATCGGCGAGCGTCTAGTCGTATGGCGACAAGCTGGGCGAAGGCTGTGAGAGTTCGGTCGCGGCTGGCAATCGGTTCATAGCCTTGCTTCTGCAGGTCAAGTTGCGCAAGGCTGTCGACATGCTTAGCGACATTGAGCGAGCTGCCGTGCGCAGCGAGCCATGGCTGGTAATAGCGCTGTGCTTCTCGTTCTTGGAGGGACCACATCGTATCTGTTCTGTATGCCAGTCAATTTGCCGACGCAGCGGCGTTAGAAAAGGTGTCGATTGGGCCTATGGCATGGTCTGTGTAGGAAATCAAAATCAAGGTTGCTAGGAGAATGCGAAGAGGTGTTTCGCAGTGGCACAGATGCGGGCCGAGCAAGGCCAGCGAACGCATGTGCTATGCACGCGTCCAATTGTGCATACTTGGCCACTTGCATCTCTAGCCGACCAGTGGATGCGACTGCGACAAGCGAGAAGAAAAGCCTTCCTATTTGCCGGCCGCGGAAGCCGATGTGGATGATGCGTGCCTGTATGTGCCTTCTGCAAGGAGGTCTTGATAGTGCTTGCTCAGAAGTACGTCAAATGTCGCACCAAGCCGCCTCGGGTATTTCAGTGCCCATATTCGGCGTAGAATCCCCGCTGAAGAGCCATGGGGACGGCATACTCTGCTGCACGAGGCGGCGGAAGGGTTGTCGCAGCTGCAGGCATTTAGATGTGAGCATTCGGGATGACCATGGAAGAGGAGAGAAGGTGACGTTGGAAGTTCTCGGGTGAGAAGGAATTTAACTTTGGCCAAACCCTGCCTTCCACCTTCCACCCTACACCCACCAAGAGATGTCCACGGCAGGTCATCAGACTTGACAGGGCCAAACATCGTGCTGCTCTCGACACCTTGATGCATGCATAGATCTTCAGAGGTCTCCGCATAGTGGAGTAGGGAGCTCTCTTCACCTGCATCCACCTACATGTAGATTGAGCTCGCAACCAAAGCGAGCAGTCGGAGAAGTGTACTAGATGATACTCTATCAAATATACCTGTATGGACCCATGAGAAGTAGGCAGTGTCAGAGCTCATCCCGAACCAACTCCAAGATTACAACTCCTTCACTTCTTCTAACACCCACTGACATCACCCAGAACGCAGCAGAACTTCGCACCATGTCCACTCTCATGGCCACAATACGCATACCCTCGCTATGCAAACCATAGTCAGCATCGCTCTCGTACCACTTTGTACTCCAACTTACACACTTCTCCGAATGATAATCACAGTCCCCCACGCCATAGCACTCACAATAACCATACGGAGCTCCGTTTCCACACGAGTACGGTTCACTGCTACTATGTGCTAAGCCATAGCAATTCGGCTGGCAGGAAAGGCCTTGCTCAGTGCAGCAATCGCTGTTGGATCCGCAGCCTGCGCCTTGGGGATCGCAGTTTCCGGGTTTGCCTGGTTCGAACTTCGTTAGTAGAGGGGAGTCGAAATTTGATACTATATGTGTGAGCATACCTTCACATTGTCCGGCGCAGACGAATTGGCCTGAATCACAATCTTTTCCGCAAGAACCGTTACAGCAATCTGCGCTTCCTTTGTAGCAGATTAGGCCTTCGCCGTCGCAGCGTTTGTTGAGAAGTTGAATAGATCCTAGAGGATAGCGTTTTTGCATGTGGTCTGCGCGGGACTGCATGGCTCCAGTGAGAGGAAAGCCGTTGCGACTCAAAGAGGCTGAAGCTGGAGGTGTCGCAACGAGCATGGTGAGTAGAACGAGCTTAGACGTTGTTGCATTTGCTTGGGAACTTGTCGTGCTCTCAAGTCAGTCAGATATGATCGAGGTATGAGCGTAAATATGTATTTTCTCCCCCTTTGCACTTTGCCGATCTAGAAAATGCAGAGTATCATGTTGGTAATTTCAGGCTTCGATGAATTGGAGTATGCGGGAGATGCTTCATCCGCGCCGAATGTGAAACTATTGCCAGTTAGAGTAGCCGTGTATTGCAAGTTGGTCGCGGGTGTTTGATATAGTTTTGTGGTGAGCCCTAAGCCCTAAATCTTATGACACGACTATACCGAATGATCACTTGTGACATAGATCATTGCGACCTCTAGACGGAGTGTTTTGAACTCGGTTGCCATACGTATACAATCTCCAACGAAGTCGCCGATTGTTGCGTAGTTGTAGCTTCGAAATGTGACATTGCAGGTGACTTGAACTGGTCATCGCAGCCGGCCATGCCGTAAATTGTGACTTTGCAATCGAGACTTCGAGATTGTCGCTGAACTTCAAATTGCAGTCGCCCGATTCTCATCTCGCATTGTAGGGCGGAATGCTCATGTGACAGTGTCAGCGGGATGAGGAGGAAGCGCAGATCGTTGGAGCAGCACAGCTCTGGCGTAGTCGGTCCTCTGAATCTCGTTTAGTGGCCGAGCCGGCTGGCAGACTATAACACATATAACAGAAAGATGCTATTGCGCCCTCAACGGAATGGTCACGATCTTCTCGCTCAATCGACGACTGCCGTGGACAAGATTGAGCGGGAAATTTTGTGTTTATAGAACTGTGTGACGTTGCCTTCTCCCCGGCGTACAACGTCTTGATGTGTTTGAATGGTTCTGTGCGAAGACATTTGCTTTGCTTCAGAAGTCAGTGGAGATCCCATCAAGTGTCGCGTACCTCCTGCTCAGGATAGAGATACTGGTCAACCCAGACTGCAGAGGAAGCTGATTCAGAAGTATATGCCTCAGAGAATATTTCCCATGCAGCGACCCCGCTGACACGAATACACATTCGAAATGCACGCAAGAGCCCGTGATATGTGTGCTTGTGAATGGAGCGAGGTGAGGTGAGGTAAAGTGAAGTTCTAGCTGGGCCATTTAAACTTCGTGCTGGCCTGTGCTTTGACAAGGGTACGCGCTTCGCGTCCCAATCGCGATTCTGCCTGGCTCTTGATATCAAATGAACATTTTCTGAACATATCGATCAACGACACACCGCGGCCACCAGCGCCGCCGCCGCCGTGATGGCGTCACGAAAGCGCTCCCGAGAAGCGCACGATGTCGACGGCGAGTCGGAGATCGAAATCGAGAGTGCGAGCTCCAGCTTCCGCATGAACGAGCAACACACCAAACGAACGCGGGTCGCACTCGCCCAGGCCGCCGGAGCGTCGGTCGTGTCGGACGAAGAAGACTACCTCATGAGCGATACGAACAATATTGACGAGATCTCCGACGATGATGATGGCGGCAATCACAATCCGGACGTGGAGTACAGTCTCAGGCAGGACTCCAGCGACGACGACCGCGAAGAGGACGGCATCGACGAGCTTCGTGCGACGCAATTTGTGCATAGGCAGCTCAAAGAGCACCGCGAGAACATTGCTGCGGACCATGGCGTCATCGAGGAGATCTACTGTACCAACTTCATGTGCCACTCCAAGCTGCGCGTCAAACTCGGCCCTTTGATCAACTTCATCATCGGCCACAACGGTAGTGGCAAGAGTGCGGTCCTGACTGCACTGCAAGTATGTCTTGGCACCAAGGCCTCAGACACCTCACGTGCGAAAGGCCTGAAGTCACTTGTCAAGGAAGGCACCGAATCAGCGACCGTCGGCGTCACCATCAAGAACGAAGGCGAAAGCGCTTATAAGCCGGAACTCTACGGACGATGCATTGCTGTGGAGCGCAATTTCACCAAGAGTGGTTCAAGCGGATTCAAGCTCATAAGTGCTCCCGGTGCCAATGGCAAAGGCGTTATCATCTCTAGAAAGAAGGCTGATCTCGATGACTTGCTGGACTATTTCAGTCTCCAGATGGACAATCCCATCAACGTGTTGACACAAGACAAGGCTCGTGCTTTCTTGTCGAACAGCACACCAACGGAGAAGTACAAGTTCTTCATGAAGGGGACGCAGTTGGAGATCCTCCACGGCGACTACAACATAATGGAGGAATACCTCGATACCATGAACACGAAGCTGGGCCAGAACGAGGACAACATCAAAGAGCTGAAGGGAAAGCTTGAAGAAGCCGAGCGTAGGAAGCAGCAAGCCGACAGCTCCCGCAGACTGCACTCAAAGATCATGGAGACTTCGCGTGAATGGGCCTGGTCTCAGGTCGAGGCCGAAGAGCAGGATTTGGAAGAGTACGAGAAAGATGTTGAGAAAAACAGAGGTAGCCTCACAGAAGCTGAGCAAGCAGCCGAAGCAGCCTCCAACCAGTATGACAGTCAAGAACAGGCCGTTGAGGCGCAGAGCCGTGCTATCGAGGAACACCAGCGAGCACTGGAACCATTGAAAGAAGCGCACGGCGCTGTCAAGGAGAAGTTTGATCTCAACACCAAGGCTCTCCTGGAATTGAAATCAGAAGAGCGCTCTATCAAGGACACCTTCAATTCGGCGAAGAGGAGTATTGCTCGAACAAGCAGTGAGATCGCAACCGAGCGTGAGCGATTGGCGGGTGAGCATGGCGAGGTGCACACTCGACGGTTGGAAGAGCTTGATCAGCTTAAAGACCTGGCTGTGGACGCGGATCGGGCTCTGAAAGATCATGACGATGGACTAGCCGACCTCAGAGCGGCCTCTGAAGCTGCTAAACAAAGCTTCATGAGTGCCAAAGATCCTGTAGCCGCCGCTAGAGAAGACCATGACCGGCAGAAATCGCATTTGAATCGACTTCAACGGGATCAAGGCAATAAGTGGGGTCCATACGCCCGCAACATGGATAAACTCTGCCAGGAGATTGACAGAGAGACTCGATGGCGCAAGAAGCCGGTGGGCCCGATGGGCATGTTCGTGCATATAACCAAGCCGCAGTGGTCGTCCATCGTCGAAACAACATGCGGTGGTGTGCTAAGTTCTTTCGCCGTGACTTGCAAGTACGATCAGAACATTTTCGATACTATCGCCAACAGAGTCGGCGTCAGGGTTACTTCATACATCACCGACGATTCTCCGATCGATACAAGCAACAATGAGCCCGAAGAGGGCGTTGACACTATCTTGCGTATATTGACAATCGAAAAGGACATTATCCGAAATACCCTCATCATCAACAATATGATCGACCAAACTGTGCTGTTTGAGAAGAGAGAAGATGGCAGAAGATTTATGTACGACAACGGCCGACCACGCAATGTCTCTGCTACCATCACAATGACCCCCGGCGATCAGAACTGGGGCAGTCGATGGGACTACACTCGCACCGGGGACCAGAAGGTTGGGCCGGTGAGAGCTTGGAATGGTGCAGCCAGAATGAAGGCCGACCGGAAAGAAGAAATTCGCCTACAGCAGGATCGTGTCCAATCCGCCCAGAGCCGACTAAGCCAAGCTGAGCAACGAGTCACGGAGCTGCAGAACGAGTCAAACAAGGCACAGCAAGCAGTCGTTGCACATCAGCGTAGACAAAGACAGCTCAAGGAGGCATCACAGAGAGCAGAAGACAACATCCAGGCTAAGCAATCCGAGATTGATGCCAATCAACCCCAAGATGGTCGACTTCAAGAGCTCGAGCGCCAGCTAGAGGAAGCTATGGAGGATAAGAAGAATGCAGAACAACACTTGGAGGATGCAGCAACGAAAGGAGTGAGCTTGGATACCACGGCTCGCGAGCTCAAGGATGAGGTCGAGGCTGCCGCCGATGAGATGGACAGGGTAAAACGATTGATCGAGAAGGCTGAACGCAAGAAAGTGGATGTGGACAATTCCCGGGGAGAAGCCCTGCGAAAGAAGAACGAGGCATATGATCATGTCGACTGGTGGAAGAATCAGGTTGCGCGACTGGAGGAGAAGGTGACTGACCAGAAAAAGCGGGTCGAGGAGTACGAGCTACAGGCGCAAGGGGTGTCTCAGGAGCGCGTTCCAGTGACCAAAGCTCCTCAAGTGCTTGAAGACCTAATCGAAAAATTGAAGAAGCAGTGGGAACGGCAGCAAGCAGCGCAACGAGGCACAGCAGATGAAATCATTGAAGAATGGCAAAAGGCTCAGCAGACGTACGCCAAAGCTAAGAAAGACAGCCGGGACATGAAACGATTCGCAGATGTGAGTACTTCTTGACGCACAACCAAGCAGTAACGGCAATCGCTAACATGACCTCTAGAATTTGATGCAAACCCTCGCCGAACGACAACGCCGATGGGGACTGTTCCGCGGCCACATCTCTATGCGCACACGCATCAACTTCAGCTACCTACTCACCGAGCGCAAATTCCGTGGCCGTCTCACCTTCAATCACACCGACAAGACTTTGGACCTCCAC
The DNA here is from genome assembly GCA_012978405.1 of Pseudocercospora macadamiae. Taxonomy (NCBI): domain Eukaryota; kingdom Fungi; phylum Ascomycota; class Dothideomycetes; order Mycosphaerellales; family Mycosphaerellaceae; genus Pseudocercospora; species Pseudocercospora macadamiae. The sequence goes on from WRNY01000036.1 coordinate 98,694, forward strand.
ATCGAGCCCGACATGACCAAAGCCTCTGACGCCGGCCGACAAACCAAGACGCTAAGTGGTGGTGAAAAGTCCTTCTCGACAATTTGCTTGCTGCTCAGTATTTGGGAAGCCATGGGCTCGCCGATTCGTTGTCTTGATGAATTCGATGTCTTTATGGATAGCGTCAATCGTGCGCAATCTATGAGGATGATGATTGAGACTGCGAGAAGGTCGGTGGGGAGGCAGTTCATTTTGATTACGCCGCAGGCTATGGGGAATGTTGAGATTCATGATGATGTTACGATTCACAAGTGAGTACCTGCAGACATAAATACTTGGATGAGTGCTGACCAAATCTCAGGATGAGTGATCCGGAACGCGGGAGGGAAGCTGGTCAACAGGCGCTTAATTTTGGTCAGGCTTGAGGAGGAGGAATTTGATGTTGGTTCTTGAAGAATCACGGTTTGCTTCACTGACGCTACGACACTTATCTGCTTCGTATGATACCCTTGTAGTATGAACGTCACTGTGTAGTGCTCCGTACTGCGTTCGTCTTCGCTGTCCCACCGTGTGCCAGTACGCATCTTCGTGTATCCAGTATCTTCTTCACAAACCGTCGTAATTCATCCGTGTATTGTCGTACTCACCATAACTACCAAGCGACGACTCAAAAATCCATTGGATTTGCAAGTGCATCGGAACCTTGTCTCTCTGCGCGGCAGCGAATTTCTTCGCTTCCTCCTCGTCCTCATAGCCCACGGCTTCAAAGTCTCCATATTCGTTGTAGTGACAGCAATAGTAACACGTTATTATTTCCTCGTCCGAGAGCTCGTCCCAAATATAGGTGCGCTCTTCCCCATCGACCTTGACGATGCCATTTTCTTTGTCAATGGTGTGTACATCCGTTCTCCTTGGGTCGCCCTGTCCTCCGGGCCAGTACGTGATGCTGAGGTTCTGCACGTTGCTCAGATCGGCCAGTGAGAGTCCTGACAAGAAGTGCGACAAGTCCTCGGAGTTGTCGCCGCTGTCGAAGTCGAGAGAAAACTCAGTCTCCTTCCAGTACCTCCGATAAGCATCCTTGTAAATGCCTTTGGCCTCGTGATATATTTGGCTGCAGGTTCTCAAGATGCTTTTTTGAGGTGGCTCGGCGGAGAAGAGATCCACAGGAGACTTGCTGTTGGGGTTGAAAGCCATATATGAAACTTTGCCGTCGGAGGAGAAAGCCATCTCGTAGATCTCGTTGCGCATTTCGGCGGGTAGCTTTTCGAGGAACGGACACGGAGCCGGTAGTTCAGATCCAGCTAGCGGTGCCGCGATCGTCAGCGGCGGCGGCGTCGCCACGGTTGAGTCACCCATGATTGGGACCCTGTTATGCGTTAGTTGTGCACCCGAAAGAGAAGTAAATGAGGGTGTTGTACCTAAGGTGTTTGATGGCGGCGAGGGTGATGACTTCAAGGAAGTTGGCGAAGCTCGAAGAGAAGTTTGGTGTGGGGCCCGTTGCCAAGCTTTCACATGCGAATTGGGACCACAAATAGGGCAGGAGGGAAGCTTTTCGCTATCTCTACCCAGACCCTCGTTGATTGAGGTCAAATCGTCGGTGGGGTATTATGTGCGCGCCTTTTTCTCGTATAGCACTTGCCGTAGACACTGCTACCTGCCTGACCCAACACTGTGGTACCTGATTCTATGGTTCTCGATCCAGCTTGAGCTCTTTCAGGCGCTCTGACTATGATATACCCGAGATTTGAAAGGCTTGAAACTCGTCATCACTGGGTAAAGGAAGTCGCAAAGTAGGTGGAAGCAGTCACAAACCACAACTGGAAGGTACTATGGATGCGTGCGGAAAGAGCTTGGCGTGAATGTAGCTATGAATCTCAATGGCCTCCCTTACCCAGGTAGTGCTCTCACCGGAGACGTGCAGTCCCCGTACAACCCTCGTGCTACGCTGATCTTTGGGATCTAATAGACTTCTCGAGCTTTCACACCCATCGACCTCTTGCCGTTCTCCTTCTCTCTATGACAACTGATCGAGCGAGTGATAGGCGTGTGTTGACTTTACTGCCTAGCCCTAGATTCTTCAGCACGCGCTTCAAGTTCTGTAGCATGTTAGCTCGTATCTTCATGGATTCAGAATCTCGTTTACGCACCTGCCCATCGAATATAACGTCTGAATGCACGATCACAGAATGCATCTAGGACCAAGTGCAATGGGACTCTGACCCTCTCCGCGGTAGCGAGAGCCCTTGTGGTTTCCTCGTCGTCGCGTGCCATCAAGAGGACATCTCCACCGCCGCCACAGTGACGGTATCGTGAGCAGAGGTAGTGTGCTCGACTCAATCCGTAGCCACCGTCGTTGGGAAAGAATCTTGCATAGAGGTATGATGTCCACCTGGTCGTGTAGCCTCTTCGAAAGACTTCCTCGACTCTGATGATGTCGCCGTCTAAGATGCGCACGTGGTTGACGAAATTGCCCACGTGGTTCTCGGAGGTGCAGGTGATATCCAAATGTCTCAGATTGTCAAGATCGGCACATGACAGTCTTGGTACATTCGGCAGACGTTCGTTCTCCATGGTGATGGAGAACTCAGTATCCCTCCAGTAGCTGCGATAGGCATCCTTGTACATGGCCTTAGCTTCGCGATGAATCTGTTTGCAGGTCCCTGGCAATGCCTTCTGCGGTGGCTTCGCGGCGAAGAGATCAACAGTAGCTTCACTGTCGGAGAGGAATGTGAGCTCGTAGATGTTGTTGCGAAGCTCGGTGGGTAATTTCTTGAGGAACGGGCAAGAAGATTGCACTTCGTTTGGTGAGATCTCGGTTGCGGGAGCCGTGGTTGGTGGTACTTCGGATGGTGAAGGCGATGTTGCTCGACCAGTGGGCGGCGCTGTGGTGAGCAGCATACTTGAGAGCAAGTCCTCCATGCCTGCAATCCTGATCAGCGTCAATTGTGTATTCGAGTGATTGTAAGGCAAAATGAGATACCTGAATAAGTGGTGGGGAGCTTGATGACTTTGAGAGAATTGTCGGAGCTCAAAGAGAGATTTAGTGTGGAGTCCGTTGCCAAGCTTTCACATGCGAAAATGAATCACCAGCGTCGCGAGCGGAAACCTTGTGGATCAAAGTGACGCAATTTCTGAAGTGGGGCTGGGGTTGGGATATTTCGGGTTCTCAGCAACGACATAGTCACGAAGGAAAGCGCTCGAATGCCATTTTGAAGCTGAAAACACCCGGAGTTACATCGTTGTTTTCAGTGGCATTGATATCTGCCTGGATCTAGAATTCATCATGCCAGACGCCTGCAAGCCCAGAATACCCAGCTCGCATATCTGTTCTATGAGAAACCCATGTCCTTCAAGCTCTTCGCTCTACCTTGCGTCCTTCTTCATAGCAGCTCTCTCGCACCAAGTTGCTGGGACCGCTACGCACAGAGCGTGGTATGCTCTAGTTAATGTTAGTAGGTTCCTTTGTGAATTGAGACAATCTTCGTTTCACGTACTTGCCATGTATGACTGACTAGCCATGGTAATCGCGCAGCCTTCTCCAACGGCGGTACAATGCCTCGATACTGACTTTCTCCGGCACCTCGACACCCGGCGAGAGATACCAGATCAAATGTATCAGCTGCAAATGTTGTGGTACATGTTGACTCAATGGTTTGCTGGCGAGTCCTTGGAAGAAGATGTCGCCATCAGGAAAGGGCAGGCAGGTGAAGTAGACGATTCCCATGTTATTCGGATGCTCGTATTGAGTGACCGAGTCCTTCCAAAACCACCTAACATCGATGCGGAGATGCTTCACGTTGTCCAGGTCCGCGGGCGAGAACTTCGACATCGCGGCCCATAGATGCTTCTCATCGTAGAGATGTTCCTTGCGAATGACGAACTTAGTTTCCTTCCAATTCTTTCGATATGCCTCGAAGTAGATTCCTGTCGCTTCCTTGTACACCTGACGACACGTCGCTAGCAAGGCCTTGCGCTGCGGCGGCTTAGCGTCGATGAGGTTGACAGGCGTATCAGGTTCGTGATCTGGAGAGAACGCGAGTTCGTAGATGTCGTTGCGCAGTTCGCCTGGTAGCTTGTCGAGGAAAGGACATGGTGGCTTCGAGCCGCTATTGCTCTGCGGCGTCGCCGCGGACGAGTCTGCCATGTTGCAACACTGGCAAGTGTCAGTGGTTGGTGTAATGGGAAAGTCAAAAAGTTGGCGTTGCGAGAGTGACGCGCTTGTCGGCGAAGAAAGAAGTGAGCTTCCGAAAAGGAGCTAGTGTGTGGCTAATGCCAAGCTTTCACATGCGGTTCAAAAAGTGATGCCGCTACAACGTTCTACTTCAACACTTGTGGCACTTATCGGGCGCGAGAAGAATGGCAGTCAAATGCGAGGATGAAACTGACGAAATCTATCTGACAAATTCCTCAACTTTCTCCTTACCACTAGAAAGTTTGGTATCTGAGCATCTACGTGACGAGCGAGCATTACACTCCGTGCCAGCTTGCTGATCCACCCTGAATGCAAACGCACACTCTGTATGCACTGAATGCGACATTTTTCCAAGTCTCTTTGGCACTTTCCCTTGCCCAGCGGAATCGTAACCTCACTCGAAACCATCTTTCGCGTCACATTGGCAGCCAAATGTCAATGCGTATACAGCCGTCGCTTAGTTCCTTCTGGAGCACAAACCTCGGAGGTGAGCTCGATACTCACACGTTGACCACATGCATATACCGAATGAGCTCCTTCACCTGAAGATGCAACGGCACCTGGCCATTTTCCACGACCACGCGCATCGCATCCTCCTCTGTGAATTGTATCTCCATCTTGGCTTGATTCTTGCGATGAGGCTTCCAGATGACGTATGAAGTCCACACAAGACCCAGAGGAACTTGTCTTACCTCAAACTTGAAAACTGGTTCGTGCCAAATGAGTATTCGTTCCGAGTTGCCATGCGTTTTGTGATGGATGGATGAGGTGCTTGATGTTGTCGATGTTCGCCGCAGAATATCTCGACAATTTCCCCAGTATGTGCTGTTTGTTCTTTCTGACTTCCTCCACACGAAAAAAAAATTCAGTCTTCTCCCAGTATCTCCGATTGGCGTCTTGATAGATGGCCTTCGTCTCGCGATGAACCCGACGGCAGGTCATTAGCAGGGCTTTCTGAGGTGGCTTGGCGGAGAAGAGATCCACAGGACCGCATCCATCGCCAGGAAGAAACGCAAGCTCATAGATTTCGTTACGAAGCTCGCCAGGTATCTTGTCCAGGAGTAGGCACGCTCCATTGGCCGGTGGAACGGTCGCGATCGGTACCGCCACTGGCGGCTCGAAGGCCTTGCGACCCACTTTCATCTTGGTTGAACCCAGACAAGGCAAAAGCCAATTTTGATGTTTGTGTGGTGCCGCTGATGAGATCGACAATGTTTGTGGAAGCTTCGAAAAGAACTCGAGCTTAGCACGGACCCGCTGCCAAGCCTTCACATGCGAAGTGTAGAAAGTAACACCACAAGCGGCGCCACCGAACTTCCTAGACGCAGACGGTGACATAGTAGGTACCAGAACAGGGTCGGGCTTTGAGATCCTTCATACAATCTTGAGGAGACAATTGAACCGAGATAGCTATTCTCGAGACATCGAATCTGATCTACCAGAGAGCAGCCACCTACGGTATTCAAGTTTCGGCGTGAGACTCCGGGACTTTGTGGTCTAGCGCAGCGTCCTGAGCCACTCGTCATCCACTTCTCACAAGTCACCGCTCGGTACTGACGATCATTGAGACCCCAACTAGGAAGTACACCATATCAGTCCGGCCCTTCTTGGCTTTCTAACATTCCTTCCTAGACACCAACCCGGTAGTTTCGGCGCATGGGGAGAGCCCGAACTTATTGCTAAGGGATTCGATCTGCCTGCCGCCCGAGGGTAGATGCTGTTTCCGATTAGCCGCTCTACGTGACTGGTCTTGCTAGGCCCTCCAGGAAGTCAAACGGAAGGAACCATTGTATCGAGTTTATGGTACTCATTCTCCAGGCGGCGACATTCAGAATCCGTCATCTACATAATGAAATATTAACGTGCTCCGTACCAGCTTTCTTTCAAGGTCTCTTGGTGACCATGTTCAGCCTTCGTGCACAGTATATTGAAGCGCGTGTCCTCCCAATGACTCTCCTCTCGCTGTGCAGCGATTATGCCCGGCCGTTGCGGACCTCAAGGCAGTCCTTCGTGTTACTGTGGCCGCGCAAAGTTGTCAATGGCATGGTGCATGGTAGAATGATTGAGAGGGACTGCGTTCGAGGAATGTGAGGTCGGGAGGATCGGATGAGTCCTACCCGCGGAGCCGGGCGAACGCGGACGCTTCATGAAATATTGATTGAACACGCCAGTAATATTTGAAGCCTCAAGTCCCGCTTGATTTCGCTGCCGTCACTCCCAACCTGACGCGTCTGTACTTCTTCCAATTTTCAAGACACGTCCATTCGACGAATGACGCGATCAAGAATCAACGACATTATGTCTCGCCACAATGACCACGCCCGCTGTGCCATACCAATACACTCCGCTGCCTTCACCAAGACATATCCGAATCTTGATTCTGCGGCTTTCCGAGAGCGTGAGCAACAGTATCACCTGCCATCTGGAGACAGTAAATTTGGACGATAATGCTGGATATACTGCACTCTCCTATACATGGGCTTTGGAAGATGGCGATGACTCACTCAGTCAAATTCTCGATATCCAAGGCCGAATCCTGCCTATCACTAAGAATCTAAGCTTGGCATTGGGACATTTGATTCGCAGTGAGACTGGTGGAGAAATGAGGCTATGGGTCGACGCTGTTTGTATCAATCAGCAAGATGACGACGAGAAATCTTACCAAGTTGCGATGATGGCCGACATATACAAGTACGCCACCAATACCGTAGTGTGGGTCGGTGACGAGGTTGACGACGATGCTGGACATGGATTAGGGCTGCTTTTTGAACGCGTCTCCAAAATTGCGCTGTACGACGACAATGGTGAAGAGACTGTCAGTGACCTGGCATTGCACGCGCTTCTAAGCTCTGGCAATGGCGATCTATGCCAAGCGGATCAGGCGGACAGTCTTTGTCATTGCGGAACTCCCTTGATGTATTCCAAAGCAAGACTCCAGTCAGAGATACTAATCGGATATGATGACATTGATCGCTGGGAGGTGCAGATACTCGTCCTGTACGAGCTATTCAGAGCAAACGAAGACCTGTTGACCGAGGTAACGAGAAGACTCGAAGCTTTCTTCGAGCTCTGGTACAGGCGGTACTGGGACAGGAGATGGATCATACAAGAAGTAGGGATGTCCAAGAGCGTGACAGTTCACGCAGGTTCTATGCAATTTCATCCAGATGCATTCGCGCGCTGTGTGACATGGTTCCGTGCTGTTCGGTCCACCGTCTTCAACGCCTTCAGCCGATTGACAGAAGACGACAATCACCCACCTGCACCTGCTATGCACAAGCTGATCAGAGAACTCCGCGGGTGGTCGAGCAATATGAAGCTAGACCAGACATTTGCTTCGTACATTCACGAGTCGGACTGGCGCGAAGTACCGACAAATGGTCCCAGCGCAAGCGAAGAGACCAAGTTGTTACGAATCTTAGTCAAACATCAAGACCAGGAATGTCGTGACCCACGAGACATACTCTACGCTTTGCTTAGTTTGGTGGCAGTGGACTGGATCAACCCTGACTATCATATCAGCGCAGTCGAGGTATATATCAAGTTCGCCAGAGGCTTGGTCGAGCGGGGACTGAGTACCTGGATATTCAGAAATCTGCATTGGTACAAGACCAACTTGAGTCCGCTCTCAAATGAGACGCTGCCGTCTTGGGTTCCAGACTTACGACAACGGACTTGGAAGCCGTATCTGGACGCGAATGAGCTCTTGCCGAAAGACGCAGTAATCATTCACGACGACCAAAACATTACACTCAAAGTCTACGTCTTAGGACACGTACAGTGGATCAACAGATACCTTAATCGCATATATCTGATTTCTGAAAATGGAACAGACAGGAGGGAGTATGCTTACTTTACAGGTAATGATATGTACATGCCTACCGCCGGTGTTGAAGACGGCGACATGATCTGCTCATTCTGGAGAACTTCGGCTGAGACTACTCTGGACTTCTTGTTGCTGTTGCGTGCAGTGCCAGGACGGAACGCCATGTTCAGGATTCTTCATACAATCCTGAGCAAGCAACTTAATCCACAAAGCTATTCGCAGAACATTGAATATGATTTGCCCGAGAGTAGTCATCGGAGTTTGCGAATTGTATGACGCTCGGGACGATTACGACGACACGTATTTGTCCATTCATCCACTCGAAACGGCGGAGATTGTGAAAGTTTTCGAGGCTTCACCTGTGCGAGTCACGCTCCGTTCCGTCGACTGCGACGCATTGGAAGTACTTATATTGAACAAAGGAGCGCACGTGGAGAACAATTTCCGGAGTCGCCTGAAGACAGGAAAGGAAAAGAACCAGAAGATGTTGACGGCATGAACGGGATCTCGGGCGGAGTACTGGAGCCACGCGACCTAAAGTTGATGAAGACATATGCGCAGAATCAGCACCTGAATGAGCTATTCACAAGTGAACTGGCAGTTGATGCAGCTGCTGGCGTGTTAATCGCCGTACAGAACTATGCTGCTTGCAACACCGCCGATCACCTGCAAAAGCTGCGGAACAGTGGCCTTCTGTTTCACGATTGGAAACACATGACTCGATGTCGCCACCAGGCTATGAGTGGCTTACGTGAAATTTGGAAACACAGCATTACGGTCCCGGGAAGTGAGCACTAACCTCAATGAAGGCGAGAGCATCTCGTGTAATTCATATAAGCCACGGGACTAGAAGCTAATCGAGACAGTCGTGCACGAGCAGGCTCACGAGAGGCACAACACAAGTGATCATGTTGCTGATACTCGCCTACGCAGGAAATACGCGATGCTTCTGCAACGAACAGGCTCCTTCGGTAGGCCAGCACTCGCGTGAGATTCAGGAACTTGATGGTCGTGCGGAAACGCTCACATAGAAGGCAGCTCAAGGAGCGACTCTCGACCGCGGAAGCCAGGAGCTAACCGCTATGCTAGCGAGGATCCGGCTTCGCCAGCTTGCAGGGTCTCAATGGAGATAGGTAATGATGGACATACTGCCGGTCACACTCTGGAGAAGCACATTCTACAAGGCTTGGCGCATGTGCTTTCAATCTGCAGTTTGCGTCGCGGATGAATTCCTCGGAGAAGCAAAACATTGCTCTCGGCTTGCCGAGTGACAACGAAGAAGTATCGCCCGATCAAAGAGAGAATGTCCCGCGATCGATCGCCCGTGTCACGACAACGTAGCGGGCTTCAAAGGCTTTTTGGTTGGTTCCACTGGCTCTGTCCAAAGTATCTGGATTACAAAATCTCTGATTGGTGCTGCGAGCCAATTCATCTGAGGACAGCGCCAAGACAACATTCTGGCTTGATATAATCTACGGATTCCCTTTCGTAACAGTCACTCATTGCGTTACCTTTCTTTCGGGAATTCAACCACATTCAAAACATTTGAACATCTTGAAGCACACGTCTCGCCATGACCGGTCCGAAACTCTCACCTGATCGTCTACCAAACGACTGGTACGAACGGTTTGGCGCACGATTGATCAAAGAGTGTATCAACAATAGCTGGGAGTCATGGCCAAGTTGGCATGAACGTCAATCCATTTATCACACTCGCTTCCTCATGCATGGAGTCGACACTTGGAACGCAAAAGCCGATAGAAGCATTCTCACTGGGAATGAATCTAGCAAACCATTTGATCTCGGCTACGCCTACCATTTCTTCAACAAGAGCGCAGTACTCTACATGACGCTGGGTGGACACCCTTCCCAGAACTGGCGAATCAATAGTTTGACATATCCTGTAAGCTATGACGAATGGATACCTATCGCGTACAAGACATGGGCTGAAGAATGCGGTTATCGTGAAAGATTCGATGCACGGTTCGCTTTGGCACCATATCAACTCTCAGTCAAGTATGACCAAGATCTCAGAAGAGCAGTCGGGTTGGGTGAACCTCCAGATGGACCTCTTGAGGAAATCGTCAGCCGCCTGATTGCATTTCATATCAATCACTGCGATAGGATACATGCTCGGGCAATTAAAGCAGCTGGGGTTGCGACCAGGGACGACGAGGCTACAATCAAAGGCCTCGGATATCAAGAAGGCCGTGCTGCACGAGCCAACGCTCACTACTCTTCATTGGCTCCGACATGCAGAGCGGTCCTTCTGATCGGGCGAGATGGAATGGTCAAATCACTGCCCGTACTCATGGTACTCACAGGACACAACCAAGACATGAAAGCAGGGTCACCAACATTCGACGCCGTGCCTCCAGAGGCAATCATGTCCAAGAGAGCTGATCACATCATCGAGGTGTCACTACAGACTGCTATTCGCTACTTGCGACAGCTGGAAAGGAAGGAAGAGGCAGCGAACGAGGAATACCGGAGGAGAAATGATACACGCCGGGAAGCGATATACAGCGACATCATCGAAGACGCACACGAGGAGATGGAAGACTTGCTCAAGGCTATCAATAAACAGGGCGAGGCATATGATCTGAGGCTTCACGCGTTGTCTCCTATGAGGTCGGCCTGGAGGCGAATCGTCGAGGATGAGAAAGAGTTCAACATTCTAGAAGTCACAAAAACTTTGCGACGGAATCAAAACACTGGGTAGGAATTTTCTGGCAATGATTAGATATGCATAGATCGACGGAATATTTTAGCTGGGAGGAGCTGTCTCGGAACAGTTCCTCTGATACTCGCACAAGGCCAGAGCCTTGAGTTTCACCTCAGTACCACAGACTTCCACGAGGCGTCTGAAAGAAGACGAGTAGGGGTGTGTTGAAAGATAAATGTCACATTTGGCCAAGACTGTGAATGTTTCAGTTTTCGGTATCGGATATGTCAGACAGGGGTCGCTCTCTTTCCACCTTCGCCACGCAACTTTAGACTCGCAACAACAAAACTTCACCAACGCCAACGCCATCACGTTGCAGTACTAAACATGGCCTCAAATACATGGCGATATCCACCCATTCCTACCCGTCAACACCCTAAGCCATACAATTGTCTCCGCCGACCAGCTCGCGGGACGGCAGTGAAGATCAGATGCGAGGACGCCCTTGGCCAAGATGCATCACCACTGTTCGCGCTACCCGCGGAAGTAAGGACTCTCATCTATGAGTATGTCGTAGGCTTTGGCGTCATTCATATCCGTGAAAGAGTCTGCGAGAAGCATGACAACTGGACCGTCATTCAACGCTATAAGAAGTTCGACATAGCAACGGAGAACCAGTATCGGTTCGTCGACTCTGTTACAAAACTGACATACTCGACATGTCAGATTCCGTATGAGTGGGAAGATCGATATGCGATCAGTAAGCGACCAGATGAGCACATTATTTGTCCAACACTGGACGAGGAGCTGAAGGAGTATACGAAAAAGCACAATCAATGTGTAAGCCATGTCCTTCGTGACTTCTCAAGCCGTGACTATACGGGAGGCTGCAGTCTCTCGCACCCTGAGAATCTGCAAGCCAATGGTTGTACCGCGTGTCGAGCACAGTACAATCGCTGGACGAATACTTATGGGCGGGCACCTAATGGATTGAAGAAACTTCATGCCACATCTGGTGTCGGATTGTCCTTCCTGCTATCCTGCAGGCAGGTATACAAAGAAGCGTGGCACCTGGCATTTTTGCAATACACGTTCGATTTCCCAAGCACCGAGATTTTGGCAAATTTCGGTCAACGACTTCTGTATCCGCATCAAACAGAGCTTATCCACGCCATACATTTGTGCGATGGGCCTCGGCTTCCACTTGAATCTAAAACAAGAGCGACGATACCATTCGATTACTTCCGTGGACTGCGAAAACTACGCATTTCCTTCTATGATGATGACGAACTTAACGAGAATGGCGCCTTTCCCCATCTCAGCGGGTACAACATTCTTATCAACTCAGGTCAATTGAGGTCGGTGGAGGTTATCAATAGCTATGATAACGATCCGTACGGCCAGGAACTCAAGAGTGAGAATCGATTGCTTGCCGAGTGGATTGAAGGCGCTCTACGCGGCAAGATAGAAGCCAAGGAGTCATAGTGTGCTCCAAATTCCGAAAGGTGTGGCATTACTGGCCCGATCATGCACCAGAATCCTCGACACAGTATCACTGGACTCTCTCGGTACAATGTTGTGCCAAACCCATCGTTCAGGTTTGTCGACTGGATGTCCACGAGAGGGGTTGATGGCCGGCTTGTCATCGGCTACTGTGGATCTTGTCTTAGCGTCCAAACCAGGCTATCTTCGCCTACGGAGGGCCCGCTCTCCATTTATCATGGTTATTGCGAGCTCCCCGCGATGCTTTTAGAACTACATACGCACACCATGCTTCCACTCTTCGTAGCCCTCCTGGTGGCTCCTCTGGCTTCCGCTCAACGAGTGATCCTGGGCAATCAAAATCGCACCAGTTACGCAGCAGCACACACGGCAGTCGATGTTCAGAATGGAGTATGCGCACCCCTAACTGTGGTCTACGCTCGTGGTACAAATGAGCCTGGCAATATTGGATCGGTGATTGGTCCACGAATGTTCTGGACATTTGCGAACTCGTTATACGGCAACATTGCACTACAAGGTGTCAACTATCCGGCAGATAGCTACGGCAATACAGTGAATGGAGCAACTGGAGCGCCATCAATGACTGCTCTGGCACTCAAGGCCAAAGAGCAATGCCCTGATACAAAGCTTGCTTTGATGGGATATAGTCAGGTATCGCGAATGCAACCATGACGATTTGTCAACAAGCTGCTGATCTCTTCTGTAAAGGGAGCATCTGTGACTCACTTTGCTCTGAATAATGGCTCTCTGCCTTCGGAGATTGTGGATGCTCTGGTCGTGTTTGGCGATCCTGGTAAGAGGCCAGACCCGCTGAGACCAAGTAATAAGGCTAACTCGTTCGACCTCACAGCACATTCTACCCACGGAAAGTTTGGTTCTGTGCCCGCAAGTTTAATCAAAGACTACTGCAACGAGGATGACCAAATATGTACCCAGAGCTCAGGCAACCGCACTGTCACAGGTGGGCACAAGGCGTACATGATCTCTGACGCTATCGAGGCTGTGTCATTTGTGCTCAACGTAACTGGTCTAGCCATTTAGTCGGTTCTGAGGCTACCTTATTCATACAGCTAAGCATCTACTTCTTCTCGGCCGTTAACCTCCCATGTCTCATCATCACCATACTTGAGAGTCATCGAAATACTCAACATGGCAACCTTCCTCTCCCAGCAAACGAACGATAGCTGCCCTACACGCATCAGCCAAACTTGGAGTACCACAACTAACAATCGCCAAACTTCCAGAACTCTTCTGTCTAGCCTCACGCATGACAGCTGGGATATTCGGCCGCCCAAAGTGGACGTTCCATCGGGATCTGTCGGCTTCACTCTTGCTGTGGCTACCCGCTTCGTTCGTCAGGTACAAGTCCATGCTGAAGCGAGGATTGTTGATGACACCCGCAAGCTCATGAGCACAGACATCGTCTGCCAGCCCGATCTGCGGCATTGCCCACACCAACTGGACTGAGGTCTGTCCATTGGGCAGGACCAGATAGGACTGCGAGATTGCCGCTGTAATTCCAGCACCACCAGCGATGACAAGGATATCGGAGAAGCGAGAGAGGTCCAATTTCTCTCCGTATGGTCCTTCGAGCAGGATGTTCATTTGCGGTGCTATGCCCTTCGCACTAGCCTTGGTGATCTGGTCTCGCAGACGAGCTGTCATACCACTATATGGCCGGACGAGGATTGTGTGTGTTGGCTTTTCGTCAAGACCGCAGTCCGATCCGAGGCGGCGAACCGCTGTCTGGATCTCGGTGTCCAAAGCCTTAGCACCCTTTTCGTCCGATATGGGAGAGATTGGTGTTGATGACATCGGAGTACCAGTGGCTTTGTAGTATGAGCAAAGTGTAAGTGGATGCGACTCGTATCCTCGGATGTTGCCAGGCATGTACATGTAATAAAAGTGTCCAGGCACAATCTTCTTGTTGGGGAAGAATCCTGTGACATCCAGACGGATCATGTCGCCGGCGGCGTTGTAAGTAGCCGGTGCTTTGACGTTCTTCGTGAATCGAGGGATGACGCTTATGTAGATAGTCCGAGCAAGGCGCAGGATACGATCGACGGACCAAATAGCGATACACGGCCACATCGACCAGTCAAACTCGTGGTCCCAATCTATGAGATGACTGAAACATTGTCAGTCACGTCTCGAGCATTTATACCTTTGTCGATACTTACTACCAAAGCATTGGAATGAACACAACCGAGAGCGCGATATGCGTCATCAAGAACAGATCGTAGAACTTCTCACGGAAATAATATGCGGAGAAGCCCAGCATGAGCGACATGACAATTGTGGCCTGGCTCAATGTCAGTCCAAGATTGAGGCAAGAATATAATGAGAGAACTCACGACAACTCCGGCCCAGAACCATCGTTCCGTCCAGCTCGTATTGTATTCTCTTCCTCCCGCCCAGATCTCAAACAAGGTCCAAGCAATGCTATGGATAACAGCATGCAAGCAAGCAAGTCTAGCAGTCCAGCGATGGAATTTCGAGTATGTCATATAACTCCAACCAGTCAGCCACAAGAACGGATCATTCCTAGCAGCGAAGACCCAAGTCGGTGGGAGAAGAGCGACGGCAAGCCAACCGGTTCGATCTCCGATGTATCGACTAATTTGCATCCTATCAGTCGTGTACCAAATATTGCCGTCGAAAATGTGGTAGCCTGGAAAGAGGAAGAGGATGTTCAGAAGGATGAAACTCCCGATAACGATACTTTCGAGGCGAGGTGGCAGTGTCCCACCAGCCAAGCCACCGATGGGTGCTTGACACTTTTCTCCGAAGGTTTCTGGGAGGATGAGACGTCGTCGGATCCAGAGCCAGAAGCTTGATGAACACATGGGTCGGGTTGGTGATTGTTTTCGATGGATGATGATCTGAGAGACACGATTGATCATCCCGATCACCATCACCAATCCCCAGAAACCGATGAGTACCCATGACATGTCTTTGATCATGAACCAGTGCTTGTAGAAAGCCCTTTCAGTCTTATGACCAAGACTTTGCCAGGCACGGGTTGGGACAACGTTATGATTCAATGGTGCGTCGACGGTGACTGCGATCGATGAGTTGCTGACCAGCGGAATGGCGTCGAGTTCCTCCTGAGATAGCCATAGTTCGTCGACGGTTGGGATAGTCGTGTGGTTCCCATATTGAAGACATTCTCCAGCGAGGAGATTTCGACCATGTTCGAATTCCGTTCGGGAACAATATTTTTGGGCACAGTGGTAGATTGAGTCGAGTTTGAGACGGTACATGCAGAACGAAACCCAGTAGTCCAGATCAGCATAACCCTTAGGCTGGTCCCAGGTGAGCATGTCGAGGACATCCCAGCAGCCATTGAAACACCAGTCCAGTTTTCCCGGGTCTTTGGTTGCTGTGGTAGGGGTAAAGAAGGTTGAAAGTAACGAGACAAGCGCAAGCGCGCGGATGGGTGCCAACATCGTGATTGAATTTCAAGACGAGGTAGTGAAGAAGAGTTTCGGTCACCTACTGGGAACGTTCACAAGGTTCTAATATGTTGTCGCCTGGGTTCTGACGACGTCAAGATCCCACTCGAGATCGTCCTGGATCGCATTCGGCCGTACAAAGGTACTACTTCGCCGTCGAGGCGGCCGACAGGATGAACAGCTCTTGACAAAACAGACACTGGCAATTTCAGAGTCAGAGCATTCTAGCATACGCAGATAGGTCCGGTGTACTCCATGACCTGACCGCCAAGCAGTACAAAAGGTGGGAGGCAATCGATGAAAGGTCACCAGATCAGATTAGATGGCATGAAGATACTTCGGATCTCGCCCGGTCCATGTCCTTGGCAGCACAGCTACCCAATCGGGAAGCTGTGAGGTATGGGCAGTGGCTGTTTTCACTGCTTAAGCTCAAAGGTTAAGTTGAAGGAAGCTCTCTCTTGGCACGTCGCTCTCGCTGACTTCCGCCAGAACCTTGATCGATAGTCAGTATGCTTGTCAGGCTTGTCTTCAATTGGCGTGGGCCGTCTCCGGTGGTACTGTCCAGTATTCACTTTGCGGGTCCTTATCAGATGGGGCTGGGTGGTGAACTTCGTCACTGAATGTAGACAGGACATCACAGGTCATGCGCGACACCAGGACTGCGGAAAGTGCCAGATACTTGTATCGGTAGTGGTCGGCTCGTTCTGCGAGTTTACAAACTCTGAGACGATGTGTTCGGACAGAAACTACAGCAAGAAGTGGAAAGTTTGGCAGGCCGTTCGAGGAATCTGGGCCCTCGAACATGCTCAACATTGTCGAAACTCTGCGCATCCAGATGAAAAGGTACCTCTACGCCGGCAACGATCGTACATGCAGTTCTCGCTTACCTCCACGTGGTCGCCATTCATGTACAAACTCAAGCGAACGTATCCGGCTCGATGTGAACTGGTTGGGCTGCGAGCAACTGGAGGGCGCCGTGGTGCTAGCTTCGGGGCGTTATCCGATAGTATTGAGGTCGTGATCGTGAAAGCTCTTCTGCAGGTAGCTATCGATCAGATCGACCACGAACGAATCAATTTCCGTGGATTGATCTTATCAAGCAATCTGATCCGACTGTAATGCTCCCATCTTTGTATCTCGAGCGACGACATTTGGGTTCCTGGAGCTGCAATTGTGACAGAAGCTGTACTTCTGCAGTATCCTGCCACGCCAAGCCGAACATAGACCTGTACCATGGAAAGATCTTCCTGGTCTTGTGCGCTTCGATCATCAAGATCCATGTCATTGCTCACAGTCTCTTGCACACCACATGCATTGTAGTTCGCGGTCAGAATCCTCCACTATTGTTTAGTCATGCATGCGAACCGATACGCGTGGGAGCGGCTTTAGCACTGATTCAATGTGTGCCAAGACAAAAGCAGCGTGCCAACCAAGAGCTATGCCGAGATGCCAATGGAGGTTTTCGTCTGAGTCACTCTCCCAGCTCTGAGAGACGAATGCCTCGTCAAGGAATCCGGAGAGAAGTGGGTAGCGATGAAGGCAATCCCAAGTCATGAGCTTGCACAGATAGTAGTGTGAGAAATCCCACTCGACAAAGACAAGACCTGCCGTTCGGTAAGATCCAAGAGCCCACGACGAGAGTTCCTGGGACCCTTTCTGAAAGTAAATGCATGCCTCAGTTGCTGCCGTAATGGTCAAATTGGCGAGCAAACGTTACCAAGATTGCTCAAGACCTCTCAATTACGTGACGAAGACGCATTTGGGTAGAATGCCGAGGAAGTCGCTATACCTCGTTGTCTCAACTATAACGGTCGCTGTTTTTGGGTTGACTCATCAGTCAAGTCAATTCCTTCGCCCTTTCTCCTCTTTGGCTCTCCATTCAGAAGGTTCCAGAGGAAGATGAAAGATGCGAGCATGAAGAGGTTGACGGGCATCCGCAATGTGCTCCCCATACTAGCGAAGACTGCCATAACCGATCCAATCATGTTGAACAATATCCGATCAGCAAGAGGAAGTTCAGCTTGCTTTTGATGAGCATCTTGGCTTCTGGCCTTGGTAGTTGCACCATCCCGCGCGACGAGAATAGTCTCCGATCGGTACTTCGATAGAGCGAGGAATGTGTCCTTGTGAGTGGGACTGACTCGCAGCCGCGGCGACGCTGCAGCATGTCCAACAGAGAACACTGTTCCAGCAAATGCAGAAACGAAATGCTGGCCCAGGCGCTTCTCCCAGTACACTTTGACCAGGTCGCGTGCAAGAAATCGGTCGGCGTTGGTGTAAGTTAGTTCTGCGGATGAATTCCGGTCTCTCAAGTCGAACCTGCGTCGCAGATTTAACGCCAGGTGCTCTTTAGGCTTGCTCTCCCGAACACAGTTTAACTCGGCAAACGTGTCTCTGATTGATGTGCCTGCTAAGTACTGATGCAACGGAAGCGTGATCTCTAAGCCAAGATTGGTCATGCGGTACGGCGTTGATCTTGCATTAGCGCTCTTGATTATATCACCACAGCCGGCAAAAGCAGACGGCGACATTGCTAGCAGGTCTCGACGATTTTGACTGGGAAGTTTGTCATCGTCCTGGTCCCAGCAGAAGATCGAATGGTCCGTGGACGTTTTGATGATCTCTTCTTGTAATCTGACAAATGCGCGCTGCCTCTCGCCATAAAGCATTGGCATGTTCACGTCAAATATCCCTAGCAGAGAGTAAGCTCGATCTTCAATCCGGGTTGCTGTACGATCAGCTGCCCAAGACATCCGCTGCGCAATACTGAAATCTTGCAGAGTCAGCTGTTTCGCTAGCAAGCGAGAGTCGATTCCGGTTGCGACGGACACATTTTCAAGCAAAACATGGTCTTCGAGCGAACCAATGTAGTTCCAGAATCTGTCGTAAAACTTGACCACTTGGGGCGCTAAAAGTTCTTGCAGTGTCCATGCTCGTGTGAACCAGCGACTGCCGCGAAATTGTTCCCAGCCACTTGAGACATCGAAGTCCGCAAGATGCACGTAGCAGACTTTGGCATCTGCATACCACAGGTACATGGAATTAATGGCTTCCGAAAGTTCGGCACTACTAGATTTGTCGATGCAACAGGAATCGATCCAGAGAAATTCGAGGCCATCGCGTTTCGCTTGCTTATTGGTGTACTCAATCTTATTCCATGCGGGAAGGGATGAAAGGTTGTTGCGGCTTCCATGTTTCAGATCGTCATATGTGATTTCGTGACCATCTTCGCGCCAGGTGTGACTCAAGATGGCGTACTCGCTTTTGTCCTTGCCCCGACGACGCGGACGCTTCGCAAAGGAGAGATCTCCAGTAGTCAACAGACGAAGACTGGACGATTCAGACTGATAAGATATGACGTTGTGATCTGGCTCCTCGTCGCGGTAGCTATAGTACTCGTGGAAGCATCTGGTTGTCGTGGCGCGTCGGAAGACCACGCGTGAAGTTCTATGAGGCAAAGCAACGGCATTACGGCCAGACAGATGTCGGTATGATGAGAAGATTGGCGTGAATGGAGTGTGCAGAATGCACATGTTGGAGTCTTGGCCATTGGAGCATGTCGGCCAAGGTGCCAAGGTTGCGACCAGGGAGGTGCCCGCACCTGGTCCGGAAGACACGTGACAGCCTTGGCGCTGACATCATTTGTTCATTCGTACACACGCTTCTCACCCGTGGACACCACTGACTGTGCTGCTTCCAATATTAAGATCCGGCTTTTCATTCACGGCGTCTAGTCACATCTGACGGACTTGATTCCATCCTGAAATTTAGATGTCGCTCACCATGAGCTCCTACCTATAATGCGTGCTATGCTCCTGGATGGCTTGTCACTGGGAGGCCGATGAGGCGAGCGTGTGCGGCCGCCCGACCTGAAGAAGGAAGGCGGCCGACACGATGGCCGCGGTGATACTTCTCTACCACTGATCAGATATCTCCAGCGCTATAGCTCAGATGTCTCAGCGACCCCAGAAACGACTCAAGCCGTGTGATGTTTCGAAGTCACTCGCAATCAGCGCGGATTCTGAATCATCCGGGTCACTTCCGCCCAAAGCTCAGCTCGTCTACCGTCCAGTACAACAAGGTCAGACTCGATTGCTTCGCCTTCATCGATCTACGGAATATGAGGCAGAGCTTGAGGGCGATCTTGCGAAAGTCGATTTGATCGACAGGGAAGGGGCCACGCTTATCGACGAACAACGACCCGTGACCTATGAATGTCTTTCATACTCATGGGGACAGTCTGCGCTCACAGGAAGCATCCTACTGAATGGTCAAATGCTAGCCATTTCTTCCACTCTCGCTGGATTCCTTCGACAATATCGGGAGCGCAATGCAGTCGCCTCGAAGTATGGACCAAAATGCGAGTGGCTCTGGGTCGATCAAATTTGTATCAATCAAAGGGACCCGGACGAGAAGTCTATGCAAGTCAAGAACATGATCACTATCTATTCGACAGCTAGTTCAGTCATCGCATGGCTTGGAGAAGCTATCGAGGCTACGCAGTATGCAGCATACACCCTTCGATACGATGGACTTCCGTCACCGACACCAGACCATCCGAAAATGGATGTAACGGTCTTCAATGGTCTCAAAAATCTGTACTCACGACCATGGCTTCGAAGAATATGGATTCGTCAAGAGGTCTGGGCTGCAAAATCGCTCTCAATTTGGTGCGGTTCCTCGACCGTAAATGCTTACATGTTCTTTGAAAGGCCAATCAAATTGCGCAGTATTCAATTTCGAGATAAAGAGTGTGAAGAACTTCCGGAGAACTTGAAGACATTGAAGCAGCTTGCATCCGACGAACGTCGCCGGCCCACCAAGAGCATTTTCGCCTTCCTGGTAGAGTTCACAGGCTGTGCAGCATCTGATCCACGAGATAGGATATACGCTCTCCTCGGGATGAGCTTAGAGCGAGATCTGTTGGAAGTAGACTATAGCAAATCTACCGGAGAGGTCTTCGCAGATCTGGCTCACCTGTGGTTTGAATTGGACAATTCCGAAAGGACACGGGTAACCGAGGGAATGAGTTCTAGAACAGAAGCTCTGAAGATTCTACCTAAAGAGAGAGTGCCAAGTGGTTCGGGCATATCTGATCTACCATCCTGGGTTCCAGATTGGAGATTGGGTGGTAACCATTGGAGATTCAGTGATGACCATGGGAGATTGAGTGGTGATTATTGGATTACCCCGATCCCATCTTGTCGGAATGGGTGGGACATCGAGGACCTGAACGAGCAGGTTTCACGCCATACTGTCGGTGATTGGCGCGTTCTTGAGTTGTATGGCTGGACTCTAGGTGTGGTATTATCGAATTACCCTCTACGCTTCTCCCGGGGGCCAACGGCTGCCGATGACGAAGGTCATCTTATCGATAGCCTGCAGGATCAATTGCAAGGCTGGGAATCTGATCGAGTATTCGCGATAGGCGATCTGCTGTGTTTTTTCGGGTTGGACCAGCTAGTTGAATCCTGCTATGTCGGAGATACCTGGCAGCCAACTGACAACTCTATCACTGTCGTTGTTTTGCGACCAGAAAAGCAAGAAACAGGCACAGGGACAGGCACGTTCCGCTATGTTACAAAATTTGCGCTAAGATCTCCCGGCTTCACAATGGACATGGCGTTCCAGCGCAAGTTTCCGATCTGGTGAAAGAATCTACAGAAATCGCTCGAATCCTTACAAACACACTCAACCTACATCATTCATCTGCATGCGCAGAGAATGATAGTGATTTGCGGAATGTGTCTAGATATTTGGCATCGTGCTCAGACTATGTTTTGAGCTGAATTGAACATACATGATACAAATTTCACGCCTCGAGAAGACCCAAGGATGTAGATTGTCTTCATTCATGCTATCATATCTCATTCTATCATCTACTTGTTATCAGTTCCAAACCATTACTCTCCCTCTGTCATCATTAGCCATCAATCATCCCAATCCTCATCTAATAACAAGGTCCAACAGCTCCACTCGCAGCCCCAGCCCCAATGCCAATAAGTCCCAAAATATTAATATTAATGCCCGCGGCTGCAGCATATCCGCATGCACAAGGTTGATATCCCCAATAAGATGGGCCACCACACTGCTTCTGCAGAGCAGCTTTGACGGAGTTGACGTCTCGTGCGGTGATTTCGCCTCGGGCTTCGAGGGCGGCGAGGGCCTGGGATGGATGTGTTAGTAGATGAAAGATTTGTTGTTTAGAGGACCTGGGGATGTATATACCTCTGGACTTGGATCAGCTCCGGAGAGGACTGGTTCTGGAAGAGCAGCAGCAGTGCTGAGGGCCAAGGTGGCGAGGGTGGCGAAGATGATGTTGAATTGCATTTTGATGGATGGGACTGATGTGATGAAGATGGAGACTGAGTTGTTGCTGGATGTGAGATGCTGTATTCTGCTGGATGTGAGATGCTGTATTCTGCTGGATGTTGGAGCTGGCTTGATGATGATGGCCTGAGAACGCGGGCATCATCTCGATATTTAAGGCCATTGTGAGCGCCTCAGTACCCGCGAGCTCCGCGAGGTCCGCGGTGCTGCATTGTCTGGTCGTGGTTAGAATGCTGCGTTTCTTGGTGTCTACGAATGTCAGAGGCTGGCTAGTTTGCTATTTTGATCTGAATGTCCGAATTAGGATGTGCTCAGCTTGCTATAGGCCGAGTTACCATGATGTCGGTACACTTCCAGAAGTCCCATAGTCAGGGTTCCGCCGACCTTCATCGTTTAGAAGACTTCCGGTTGAGGTCGGTGTAAGCTGTTCCACCAGATCTCTCAGGCATATGTCGTGTGCTTCGAAAGTCTAAATGAATTTGGCTTTTTGGAATGTCGTGGAAGACAAGGATGCGAAGCCGCAGCGAGAATACGACCAGGTCTGGGATTCACCATTATAGCAAGCCAAGGCATTGCTGACTGTTTACTGGATGAAAAACCGGACTTCGGGTCGTCGAGCTGCGCCATGCATAACTTGAATGCTTGATATTTTCTCAAAGTGCTGACTTGCATACTTCATGTGCCTGGATGGGCTGCGTTCCTCGTTCAATTCTGCTTTCGTGCATTTCCAAGGCAATTATGCAGCGCAAATAGTCACCGGTCAAGGCCACCAAGAATTATCCAAGAAGCAGAACGGGCAACTTGAATGGAAGGTGTCCGAAAAAGGTCGACGTTCCAGAACACGATGTGACGAAGTTGACGTTGTACATGTCATCGACTGGTCTGGTCTGGTCTGCCTGACGGAAGTGATAGGAACCGTCTCCTCGTGTGTTGAAATGGATGGCAAGGCACCTGGCTACAGTTCTTTGCATCTTGGACACTTGGTTGACATTCCTCGTTTGCCTCAGAAATGCTGGGTTAGGTCAAGGCCGATGCAACGCATTCGACCAAGCCAAGCCGAGAGTTTCCGAAAGTGGTCGATGACCCGGTAACGACGACACGGATGATGTGAGTCAATTGGCACTTTTGTGCTGCCGTCCAGATTCGATAGGTAGCGTCTCCGATCTCTTGTGTTGGAAGAGATGCCCAGCCTTTTGGACCTGATTCTTTGCAGCTGCGTCACTCAAGCCAGGTGCAACCCTGTGAAAGTGTTGTCAACCTCAGCCTCGCATCGACAGCAGACACCGCTCATTCCCACTTTGTCGCTGCTCCATTTCTTCTTTCTCGGCCAAATCTGCCTGTACCTTCTCCTCATCCTTCTTCCAAGTCCTCCTCGCAATCTCAAATGTATCCGAGACTCGAGCATAGCTGATCCCGCCCAGCTGTCCTAGAGGCCTCAGTACTTCAAGATCAATGTGACTTCGTTTGTCATCGATGGCATCTTCCCTAACCCAGAAGTTTGTGCCCTTGATGATAGCCAGTTTCCCATGCCCCTGCAGATCCACGACTTGTTTCAACTTGCCCTCAATCGAGAAAATACTCTCTTTGACTCTCGCTGGCTTGACTGTAGACGAAGATTCTTGCGTGAAGCCTGATATGTCCCACTCTGATACTCCATGTGGAGCGTCAATCGATGCGGCGTTTACTGCTTCGACCATGTGTTCGGAAACAGTATTGATGACGCATTCTCCAGTTTCTTCCAGATTTCGTAGTGTGTCTTTGGCAGCACCGTTCCGGCCTGAGAAACCGACGATGAATACTGGAGGATCGTGGTCGACCACTTGGAAGTAACTGAATGGTGCTAGATTGGGTTTGTTGTCTGCGCAGAGAGTGCTTATGAAGCCGATGGGGCGTGGAACGATGCCTGAAATCAAGAGGGAGTAGTTGTGAAACACGGGACGATCGTTCGCGAAGGGGTCGATTTCAATGTGTCTCTTATTGAGGGACCGTCCGGCGTCTGTCGCGCCTTGCCCGTACTTCCATTGTGGATCGGGGTGCTCCGTGATCGAGATTGGTCGAGCTGGTTTCCAAGGCGGTTTTGGGCCTTCTGTGCCTCCTATTGAACTGAAGTCTGCTGCACTGAGAGCTCTTGTGCTCTGAAAGCGCTTCGACATTCGAATCGAACTCTGTAATGATAGGTTTCGGGATTGCCTGACAGCACGTGAGAATGTGCTGCGACTTTGTTCTCGACCCACACTTACCGAAATAGATTTGCATGTGACCGCATCCTTCTGTAATTCCTCTAGAGGTCAGTATACTTGGATCGATGCATCTTCGGCAGCTATGTACAATGTGAAGGCATAGTCGGCATCTGAAGCCGCGCTGAGTAATGTTCGGTCATGGATGCCGAGTCGTAGAATAGTGACAAAGACATTGTTAACAAATGTGGAAATTGTGACCATGCATACTACCTCGCAGAATGGGCAATCATAAATATGGCAAGAACACTTGAGTAGCTGAAGCTGAGGTTCCGAGCTGGTGTTTAGGTCGACCGGCTGAGCAGACATGAGGCACATTTCTGGGATGATCTCGTCACTTCGGGACACTTCCGTTTCGGCATCTTGGTGTAGCCGTAGATATCGACCGGCGGATGATGGTCCTTATATGGATGAGGCATAGCGTAGATAAGATGTTGAATCGTGAACTCCTCAAAGAGGTGGAAGTCACTCTTCTGAAAGGCCAAGCTTTCCATGTATCCCGCTAGTGACAGACCCCTGTCAAAGTCTATCTTATCGCTGGTGATTTTCTTCCCAGCCACAGCCACTTCGATCTTACAAGCAACTGGACTTGAAGCACCATAATGGCAGACTACGACTCCGACCCGTCCGGCGGCGAGGATATAGAGACCAACGTTCTCCTCGGGTATGCCTCCAAAGAGCCGACAAGCGACGACTTCAGCCAGCTTGGCGGCCATCCGGTACGCAATCACGTCCATGTACACACATGAGAAAGAGCTTGGCTAAGAGATGGATGTGTAGTTATGGATCGATGGCAAGACTGCCCCCAATGGCGCGCTCGCCAAATGTAAAGTGTGCAACTCGTACATGAGTCTGCTCCTGCAACTCCACGCAGACCTTCCAGACCATTTCCCAGGCCATGAGCGAAAGCTATATATCTGGTCGTGTAGACGAAAGGCCTGCAGGCGGAAGGAAGGGAGTATCAGAGGATTCAGAGGAACAAGACAGTCACAAGCTACAGCGAGCGCTGTTTCAGAGAAGAAGGCCGCACAAAATGTAGTACCCACGACGGGACTAGGAGAATCGCTCTTCGGCGTCAACAAATCCACATCAAGTGCACAAGCAAATCCCTTCGCCTCCCCATCATCAGCGACCTCGAACCCAAATCCCTTCGCAAGCGCATCAAGCCTAGCAGCAAAACCACCCCAAAACCCCGAACCCATCTCAACCCTCACCCAAACCTTCGCAGAAAAGGCCAAAATATCTTCTCCTCCACCATCAAACGAACCTTATTCCCAAGAAGTCTGGCCCGAGCAATCTGCCTTCCCAAACCCCTACCCAGCATACTACCTCGACGCCGACAAAGAATACATCGACCCAGAACCACCTTCCGCACCAGCAAATCAAAACATCCGTATCGACAACGACGAAGGAGGCAGTGCGAGTAGTAACCAGGAACTCTTCGAAAGCAGCATGGATAAAACATTTCAGAAATTCGCAGATCGGCTTTCACAAAACCCAGAACAGGTTTTGAGGTATGAATTTGCTGGTCAGCCGCTGCTTTATAGTAGGAATGATGCCGTGGGGAAAATACTGGATCAAGGAAATGAGAAGGTGAAGGTGAAGAGTGGTGGATTGCCGAGATGTCAGAATTGTGGGGCAGAAAGAGTGTTTGAGATGCAACTTACACCTCATGCCATTACGGAGTTGGAAGCTGAGGAGGAAGGGTTGGATGGGATGGATTGGGGGACGATTCTTTTGGGGGTTTGTAGTAAAGATTGTCAGAAGAAGGGAGTTGAGAATGGTGAGGTGGGATATGTTGAAGAGTGGGTGGGTGTGCAGTGGGAAGAGTTGGCGAAGCATAAGTAAGTCATGATGGTGGGCAGTGGCGGAGAACAAGAAGCGCGATGTCGTTGCAAACATGGCTCATTCATGCAAGTACATAAGAGCGGGTATCTAGCCCCATAGCTCTACGCTCGACTCGTTCCAACCCTTGGCGAGCAAGCAAGCTACTTTTCATCCGCGCCATTCCCATATCCCGTCCGTAACGCCATCGCTTTCAATGCATGCATCCAGCCAGAAGTTTCCCCACACCACCCAGATGTGAGAAACGTTTAAGCCGGCTGCTCATAAGCCCTCTTAACCATCCTCCCAAACTGTCCAAAACTAACACTCTCCCTCTGCACCACACTCCTAGCCTCATTCTCCTTATTCAACGGCACACGCACCTTCTCCCCCTCAATAACCCACCCACAAACCTCCTTCACAAACCCCTCAAATTTCGCTCCACTCACATTCAACCAACCCTCCAGAACCTCTCTTCCAACTTCCTGCATACACTGACTAACAACCACAGCGATTCGAATCCTCATCGTATCCTCGAAACCCACCACATCTGCGCAGAGGTCGCTGTAGAGATCATCGGATTCGAACACGTCCCAGAATTCTCGGTAGGATGCGTTGTTGAGGTGAGTGTGTAGGATGGAGAGGTGTTGGACTGCTTCGGTTATTGAACCGCCGCCGGTGGGGGCGTCTTTTTGGAGCACGTAGGGTGGGAGCAGGGCGAGGCAGAGGCTGAAGTCGGGGGAGGGGAAGACTGTGAGGGCTTTGACGAGGACGTTGGTGGTTGTTTCGGCGTGGGAGAGGTGGGGGTTGAATTGGTATCTAAATAACGAAGAGTGGGTGTTAGCTGGAAAGCGCCTTCTTTGAAGTGGGAGGAGGGTTGAAGGGAGGTGGATGGATGTGATCAGATAGAGCTAATATAGAAGCTTCATCCGGCTCGGGTTCATTCGAGTCGTCGGGTAATAGGAAACGTTTTAAAAGTTCATTCATCATGTGATATCCATAACAATTGAGGCTGAATTGAACTCACAATTTCAGTAATGCCAGATTCGCATAGCAGTCGTAAGTCTGGTTTTCGCACTGCTGGGCAACGTATTCTTGGAACACGGTCGTCGTCTCGGGATTGTAGCGGTCGAGGCCGTTAAGGATGTGGTCCATCGATTCTGGCCGCTCCGGGCACTGATCAAATGCGAGCGACGGCATATTGTGTGGTGGTAGATGTGATGTCGCGTTTCTTGACATGTTGTTGAAAGTCGACACGGTTGAAATTGTGTGGCCGCGGGGCAGGAAGGAGACAGAAGTCGGGGCCGGTCGAAAGTCGTGGGTCGTCCCTGACCTGACCGACATCTCATCACGCCTCCTTGGAATAATTGTCATATGAATATACACCCGCAAGCAAAGCATGGAGGCTTCTAACGACAGACCATGTCTCCTAACCCTCCCCCAAGAACTCCGAGACTCAATCATGGAACACATAATCCTCAAACCCGAAAACACCATCACCATGCTCCCCAACTTCAATTGCCACAAAAACGAAGTCTCCGCCCGCCCACCTTCAATCTGCAGCGTCAATCGGCAACTCCGCTACGAGAACCTTCCAAAATTCTACTCTGACAACACCTTTACAGCTCAACTAGACAACCAGGAAGATCTCGAAACTGCCGTCACATGGCTTGCTGCTCTTGGCGATGAGAATGTCCGACACCTCCAGAAACTGTCTCTTTGTGGCTGGACTCGAGTTCCTTTCGGACATATGGTCTCGCGCAGATGGCTGAATGTGATGCTCGACCTGAAGAACGCAGTCATGGATGTTCGACAGATGGATGCAGATCTGGCCGCTGACGATCTGTACTGCCGGACTAATTTCACTGTTGAGGAGCTGAGAGCGAGTTTTAATCAGCTTGTACAGGCGCGAGATGGACTTCCATGGGATGTGGGGAGTTTGAAGGAAATCATGGAGGGTTTCAATATGCTTTGTTCTGGTTATTGAGACTTCTACCACTGCTGCTGTTGGCCATCATATCCCCACAGCTTTCCGCCATGCGACTCTTTCGTGGCGATATCTATGACCTTTTTCATACCGGATACGGAGTCTTCGACTGGAAGCGGCGCTAAGTCTCCGATCCCTAGAGCTTTTGCTCCCGAGTTTCCCATGTCGGTCTGGACGAATCTGGGTTGAGTTGTTAGCAATCACGCCCGAACATCGCTGGAACAGTCCACGTACCCTGGGTCAATCACGAATGCAGCAATTGCCTCTTCTTCGCCATTAATGCGTTTCGTCATCCAATGCACCGCGGCCTTGGTCGGTCCATAAGCAGCGTTCGGGATTGGATGTTGATTTCTGCAACCACCAAGTCAACCCATGCCTTCTCGAAGGATATGCCAATATACTCACTCCAACCAACCCGCACTACTCCCCATCGTAATCCACTTCGGCTCCTCCCCCTTGTGCAGCAAGTCCCTCGTCGCCTGATACAAACTCACAACACCATAGACATTCGGCACAAGATGTTTCTGCATATCCTCGACATCCAGATCTTTGACAGCTGGGAACTTGAAGCTGACACCCGCGTTCGCTATTACGATGTCCAAATGCTGGATCCCATGTTTTTTCAACTCTGATACTGCGTTGGAAGCATCGTCGGGTACGCCAGCGTCAAGCTTGACGATAATGACTTTGCTGCCTGCGCCAGTTGGGAGGTCGAGAAGAGCTTTGGAAGTGACGTGACCTGGATCCCGGTTTGCTGCTATCACGGTATGATTTGGTTCAGCGAGGAATTTCTCCAGGAGTCCTTTGCCTAGGCCTCGATTTGCGCCGGAGATGAGGACTGTCGTAGCCATTTCTGATACTGGACGTTATTGAACAGATGAGGAAGTTCGACGAGATTCTTGAAGTTTTGTGCCGCTTCCTGAAGGATTGATTCGGACGTAAACGGCTATACCACGAAGAGCTGCAAGATGGAGTAAACGGTGGACTTTAGCCTCGCTTTTTATTACGAGCCCTCATTCTGGATCCCTCATTCAGCGATCAACATGGCGAGCACCTTTCTTTCCGACCGCAGAAACCTTTCTGACACGCTCGAAATTCTGACATGTGGATTTCTGACACCTTCGGAGACTTTATTGCTCCAGCGATTATGTCAGCTGCAACACAAACATACCACCAGGACCGAGTCTTGATCCATCATACCTAAGCCGTAGGGCACAGCTATGGGATACTCCGAGACTTATCTCACTATCAACTTCGAACACAAGTATCAAGGCGTCCTGGGACAAACGAAATTCCAATCATTTCTAAAACTTAACATTCGCTCTGATTCGCTATAGCAACTGCTCTGGACACTATCTTATAAACCCATTCCTCCTTAGCCTTCGTGCTGTTTGCAAGCCATCGCTCCTTCCCTTGCGCTCTTGGCTAGGGACCTTTGCGGTGAGGTCCCACGAAGTAATGAAGGGTCGAATTTGTTGGTGACAGCAGATACGCTGTTGATCGCTGCGCTTTTTGATCTGTTTTCGAATGTTCTGTGTTCTGTTGAACAAGTCTTCTTGAGTTTTCGCCAAAATGAAGGCTAGGGACTTGATCGAATGTGTTATGGATCCAGTATGCTGCGAGTGCTCCACTGGGACCGTTGGTAGCAGATCACCGCGTCATGGAGTCAAAAGCATCTTGACCTTTTCGATCTTGATGACCGCGAAAGACTTCAGATTCTGGATCTTGGGTTCTTCGGATTCGACGGATGGGAGATGTCCAGCTGGCGTACTGGTCTAGATATTCGCGGAGGCGAAGATCATGATTGATTGATGGAGTCCTGGGTGGTGATTGCTGGCTGCAATGACGAGGCCTTGGTAGTTCTTGGCCTGAGCCCGGCCGAGCCATGTGCGATTGGCCAGTTCCGAAGTCGAGTTGTTCAAGTCGGTAGGCGGAGCACACATTCGGGACTCTGAAGTAGGTCCGGTATGTGGGAGCAGTTGGTTTTCAGAAGCCATGACGAAAAGCGCCCTGCTCGTGAGAACTTGTTCTGGTCAAGTGACCTGTTCCCACTGGAGACAAGTTGGCAAAGTCGCTGAAATGGGATCCAGCTGGTCGATGTTTGCGCAGTTGCTGGAGTTCGGTTGAACGCGGCAGACGGAGCACACATTAGATCCATTTGCAAAGTGTGGGATGAGTTGAGTTTCGCATGCCACAACGAAGGCGTTCTTGCTTCACCAACCATTCGCGCCCAGAGAGGTAGTTTGAAGCGATTGTCCTGCAGGACCTGAGTGCCTTCTTCTTGTTCTCAAGGCCCTGTATACTTACCTTGACACGGAGAGCGAGCACATGAATTCGTTTTTGCCTCGCAGAATCACCGTAAACCGTCGGTGTTACCATATGGATGACCTCGCAGGAACCCGTTCACCTTCTCTAGGTAATAGCCAGCTTGATCGGCAGCATCAACGTATCGCTCTTCTATATCTTTCCAGGACTCTTTCGTTAAAGCGAATAATTCTACGCAGACGGTAACGTCACCAGAAAGGACGCTATTATAAAAATTCTGGAGGAAATTTGCCAGTAAGGAGGCACTGGTCTTGGTGTAGTCGTCGAGGTATATCGTATGCTGACATACTGGTCTATCAACATCTTCTTGAGCGTTGTTTGCAGCCCTCGGGGTCAGCTGGGTCTCGCAAGCGACGATGAAGGTGCCCTGCTTCTCTGAACATTCTGGTCGATGAGCAATCTGTCCGTGACCTGGTCCCAATGGGGACAAGTTGGCAAAGACGCTGAAATAATCCGATCTGGGTGACTCTTTCGCATTGACTGAGGGAGCGGTAGTGCATCGGTAGCTGGTACACCGGTCTTCAACAAGAGCTTCTCCGGTGTGTCGAAGAGAATTGGCGTAGCAACAAAATTGACCACGTCGTCTTTGTGGCCTTTGATGAGATCGACACAGACACCCTGGCACTAGGGACCTGTGTTTCTCCACTTGTACGTCGCTGGGCATCAAAGAGACGGTGGTAGAGTGGGTATAGCCTAAGCGATTCGTGTATAGTTGCTTGCGAGGTTGTCTTAATGGCGGCTGGTTGGCACGCAAACAATGTTCATCTGCGTGGTTCCTGCTTGTGTGCTCTGAACTTGGCTTCATGAGGCTCGAGAATGATTCGCTATAGTACCATTTGCTGTATCGATGGATTGATACGCCGGTCCTTGGATTGGTTTGTGCCTTGGGTTCCGAGGCGGAAGTTACGTTGTTGGAATTCGTGGATGATATATATATCGCAATGTTGGGTCTGGTGCTACGGGATGTCGTAATGCTGGCGAAAAGAATTCAACACGATAACGACGGCGCATAGCAGGGTCGAAGCTCTCCATCACAAGTGGAGGGATGGCGGCGAACCAGGAACCAGAAGCTGGCTGCTCGTTCCTTCAGGGCGCCGACTATATGATGATGCACGACTCCTTAAAGCATCGGATCGGTTGAGACTGATCATTTTCCTGTCAATGAAAGCGTAATGGTCTTGCTCCATAGCTGCTCGAGGGTGCAGGCCCATCTGTGCGTCGCTTCGAAGAATGTTCGTGGGCCAGCAACCTCAACCTTTGCTTAGGCATATTGTGACTGGACCTCATCGTCCTGAAGAGTCTGTCTCAACTCTTCGACATCCTTGCGAAAGTCACAGAGCTAGGTCAGGTCTTTCTCGGTCTCTTTGACATGCCTGACCCGTTCCAACGCCATGTACTGGTTCACTGTGCGATTAAGAGACTCTCTGAGGTCTTATCAATGTTACGCAGAGATTTGGCCAGGTGCTTCTTGATATACAGTCACGCAGCCTTCTTCAGAGGATTCCAGGACGTTGAGACCTTTGGTGTCGAAGTGAGACTGTTCTTGAATATCGAAAGTGACAGTATCACAACGGACTCCATGTCGCGAAGTTCAGAGACAAGGCCGGACTCCGCAAGGTTCTCTTTTGCTTGACGGATCATGCCTTCAACGAAAGCGGTTAGGATGACCAAGACAATGTGTCCGACCTGTTCTCCTTAGTTAGATATCTCTGCCGTGTAGTATGACCGCATAAGCACGACTTACCATGAGCAGGTACCATCGTGGAAGGAATCGAGGAGGCGATATTGCATGTTTGTAGATCGAACAAATTCCGCGAAGAGTGCTTGTGGACATGGTGCAGGGTGCACATTCGGCGGTCGTTGCAGGACAGTACTTCGTCTGTGTCTAATATGCTGCTGATTCCGAGAATTGAAGTGCAATATCTTAGGAGCTTTCTGGTGTGCTTGTAGTTCAATCGCTTGGAGTATAGACTAAGGCGCGAAGGGGTTTAGGTGAATAGACTGCCTTCGAATGACCAGATCCATATCGTGCCAGTTCCCCTTCCTCGCTCCCGGGTGGACACAATATCTGTAGAGCGTCGCTTTGCCAGGGACATCTGCATTGAGTGAAGATGTGCGATTGCTTTCGATAGTGGTCGCAGAAGTCGTATGGGTGTTACAAGTCCTTCGGAGTGATCTTGCAATAGTCTACACTTTGCCCTTAGACCTTGTATAGATGTTCAGTGCCGAATTTGGCCGTTGATTTGGCGTGAATGTTGAATATATGGTTGTCGTGGTCCAAGGGAATGCGGCTGTGACTGGAATATAGAAAGATGGGTTTGTGGTGGTTTCAAGCAGTTGAGGTTGATTAGCGTCCCTGGTATACGGTGTTGTAAAAAGTGTATAAGGTAGGAAGTAATGATGTTGCATAGAATACCCCATTTCCGTGATCTCTGCTCCTGTATTTCAGTGGTAGGGCTGGGCTAAGAAAGGATTGCTGTGTGAAAGAAAGGTAGAGAACACAATCGATGCCAAGAAGCAAACTTGCATGTGCAAACTTCTGACATACCGTAAACAAGGATGCAAAGATAAAGGCCGCATACAGTACGCTGAAGCAATGATCTGTACGCAGCCATTGGGAAGAAAGGCTGGTGCAAGCTAAGCGCATGTTGTTGCGGTCTCGAATCTTTGCAGACTACAGTTTTTGAGTCTTCTTGGCACGATGCTGCGACTGACCTGCAGTAGAGCGCAGGAAGATTGATGCAAGGACGATGTTTCTCGAACACATTGGCAGAGAAGGTGAATACGTAGGCAAGGCGGGAAGCACTTGCATCGGGAAAAGGTCTCCGACTATTCTGCTGGGCAGCGTATACAGTGTATATATATTCAATGCGAAGGGCCTTCTCACATCAACAGCTTCAAAGACTTCTTATCCACTGCAATAGCATTCGCATAACCCGCTTCTGCATTAGCCGTTAGCACAAGCACGACAATGACTTTCTTACCTTTGATCTGACACTCACCTTTGTTTTATCCCGTACCAAGCAGTGGCCGAGTCGCTAGAGCACTATAGTAGTAAACAAACTCAGCATGTCGTCACGCGCAATCCCCCTTGCTTGGGCTATACTTACAAAGTTTTTACAAGATATATCTGCGCATATGTTGTCACCATTGCATGGTATCTGCTGGACGCCCTGCGGAGTTGCCCGTGGTATTGTTGGCCGCAATTGAAGTGCGTATTGCTGACCGTCGTTGCGGAGACGGTCGCTATGATGGCCAGAGCTAACGAGAGGATCTGGACTTGCATGTTGGAAGAGTTCTTGATTTTCAATGCAATGAGTGATCTGCAGTAGACAAGATTCAAGCCCTGAAGAGTCAGTGTTTAGAGGGAAAATTTCGAATCTGGCAGCAGGTCAGCTTTCAATTTATGTCTATTCCTTCTGTCTCTTTTCATGCTGACAGCACTGACCCGCGTCAGCAATACTACGGAGTCAGAAAACGAGCCATTGCCCTCGTACAACACGTTATGCCGCGTGCGGCCGCAGAATGATCAGAGGGGAAACAGTCAGCGAGGATCGATCAAGAAGTGAGGATTTGACTCGTATACACACAACTATTCCGTCTGTTACTCTAAAGCCTGTGAAGCATTGCAGTTTTATACCTACTGTTCTTCCAAAGCCTCGGTTTATAACTTGGTTGGAAAGCAACGAAGCATTGACGAATAGGTATCTCGTAGAGGAAAAAGTATGCTTCTCTGGCCCGGAATCAGATCTGGACAATCGATGTAGTAAGGTAAGCCTGAATGCTGACAACGTACCAGAACCTTCACCTTAACTTGATTAACGAGCAACATTGCTCGTATTGAAAACCCTTAACTGCGGGCTGGGGACGAGAGCGCCGGACAAATACGAATTATCGGCATCTCGCGCTTGGAATGGGCAGAGATTCGTCGAGCATAGATGTACAGCCCTACTTGCCGTACGCTTTTTCCGGGTGCGTTCCTCGAACCCATTGGCAAATGAGGTAAATAAGAAAGTAAGGCGGGAATCGACTTGCATTGGGAAAGGCCTTCGGTGAGTCTGAAGCTGTTCATCCACCTCGTGACTTCATGCCGCTCGAATGTACCACTCTCCAAGCTACTCATTCCAGACCGATGACCTCACCCTCGATCAGGTAACTCAGACATCGGCCTCTCAGCAGCCAGCTCTCGACTCGGTGCGCCAGATTTGAGTTCTTGAGGTGATAGCAGAGTGCCACCATATGAAGGAGGTACTGGAGTGTACTCTCCGTTGCCGTATTGTTCTGGCTGAAAAGGTGCTTGTCCTTGCAGCTGCGACATCAAATGCCTGTTACGTCTCCATTGCCAGAAGAAAAGTCCCGATGCGACCAGAAAAGCGACGCCGAGTGAAGCACCAACTCCCGCGCCAACAGCAACAACGTCGTTATTGTTGCTGTGAGCGAATGTTTTGCAATTCGAACTCGACGAGGAGACAGCTGAGGATGTCGAGGAAGATGTTGAGCTCGAAGTCGCTGTCGAAGAATTGATAGTCGTCACTGCGACCTGCTCCATGTCGCCGATCGGTGTTGTGGAATTCGGCAACAGAACTTGTGCTCCGGTCACAGCCAGTGGTGCATATGTATCGCCGGCATCATTGGTGCCATTGCATAGTCCGGTTGATTCATCGTAGTTCATACCTAAGGGTGTTCAATAAAGATATTGCTTGCAAA
Organism: Pseudocercospora macadamiae; assembly: GCA_012978405.1. NCBI lineage: Eukaryota > Fungi > Ascomycota > Dothideomycetes > Mycosphaerellales > Mycosphaerellaceae > Pseudocercospora > Pseudocercospora macadamiae. The sequence goes on from WRNY01000036.1 coordinate 133,724, forward strand.
GATGTGGTTGAAGCAAATTCATCTCTACTCTCGGCCATTTGGTACTTACCACAGCAAAAGTGACCAAGACCATTCTCATCTTCCGTGGCAAGATACAGAGTCAAACCTCGAGAACGGAGCGCTATATTATATCAGCCGTGGTCGCTGTGGATATTCTCGATGTTTTGGCGATCACCTACTGTACTTGCATACTTGCGCACAAGCCGAATCGTTCCAAGTTGAGTCAGTGCCTTTCCATTGTCAGCCTTCGCCTCGTACGCAGAAAGGTATCCGGGTATCCATACATCCCGATCGAGCTATTCGATTTCCCCAGCCAGATTGTTGTAAACAAAGTCCGTTCGACATGCAAAGTCCAGTCTTCAAGCAACAAGAAGAGTGCTGTCCATCACTATTTGGGTTGCACACTCGCAGATCATCGGATTCGAGAGCTTCTGAGCCATCTGGGAAATAGCATGATTGCTGCGCTATGGCGAGCGTCAAGAACTGAAAGACCGCGAAAGTTAGCATTTTGCCTGGCATCGAAGTCGTCCGCGGAAGGATTTTGGTAGATGAAAGTTTGCCAGCAGTGAGCTGTGGAGGAAGAGAACTCCATCATGATGTTATGGGATCTAGGCCCTGGTCAAACTCCAGTGGGGCCTGAGGTGAAGTGTACAAGCTGCGGATATTTCTATAAGCGATGTGCGATAGTCCGTTAAAGTCGAAGAAGTAGTGGAGTGTTACTATTTCAGGGCAGGGTTGTTTCACTTTGTAGTGCAAATAGCAGGGCTGAGCATCCGCCAAATCAACGCCAAGGGCTTCACCGGCGAAGATTGACCGTCTCTGGGAATCTTCGGCTGTGAGTGGGGGGGTGGATCTGGTCAAAATACAGATAAAAGAGATTGCGTTCTCCTTCTTACTTTCGAGATATTTTGTGCATCGATCTTTGACGCGAAATCTCGAGATTGATGCATAGGATTCATAGTTCGCTGGCTTGAAGTGTCGTGCAGACAAGAGTCGTGCGTTCCACTGCCAAGAGCACAGCCTTGAGTTGGCCCCGAAAAATCCCCAATCGGAGATGACTGATCGACATTGCAGAACCGGAGGATGTTGACTATTTTCGACGCTGCAGATTCCATCATCATATCATTGATAACATTAGCCGATAGGCAAAATAGGAATGAGTGTGTACGTCGCGCATACCTCACCATTCCAGCCGACTATCTCCAGTCTTCCGGTGGAGACCTCCAGATGCCTGAGGAACCTCATCATTTCCGGCCTTGGTAAGCTCCTCCCAGATCTTCTTCCCAAACTTTTTATAACTCTTCGCAACACCTTTGTTCATCGTCAATCGATACTCCATCTCCGAAAGCTGGAAAGGAAATTTTCGTCCAGCCACAGTAATCATGCGACCAGGCAAGTCGATTTCAATATCTTCACCATCTTTCGCAGCTTTATAGAACTCTTCGTCTTCCATGACGATTCCAAGGAGTCCCAGACTTGGCTGATTCCGGCCATATATGAACGCGAATTGCTTCGCGATCACGGCCTTTACACCAGCTCCTTTGAGGGCCATGACTGCAGACTCTCGACTGGAACCGACACCAAAAGCTGTTCCGCCAACGACGACTTTTTGGCCGTTCTTGACTTTGTTGCGGAACTCTGGGTAGGTGTGACAGAGGACGTGTTGGCCAAATTCTTCGTCAGTCGTGCAGCTTGTTAAAGTGAAACCGGGAGATAGGGCGTCGGTATCGATGAAGTCGCCTAACGTGATGATCTTGCTGGTCATGATTGTGGTTGTATCGATTTCCACGTCATCGTCGTCTCCGCCCGAAGCTGTTGATGTATCGCCATGGTCGTCGTTCTCGTCTTCGAAAGCTTTGGGTTCAGCATAATTGACTGGCGGAAGTTCGTGATCGCCAATGCCTTTGTAACGACTGAAGAACTCCGAGTCGAGTTCAGCTAGGAATGGTGCCGGATCAGTGATACACATGCCGAACGAAGAAGCTGCACAAACAACAGCAGATGAGAGATGGCCGAAGGATCCTAAGTTTTGTCATCAGCAGCCGGAATTTTTTCACAATCGAAGGCGGTAAAATCATACCTTTGCCCATGCGGTTCTCGAAGTTACGATTCTGCGAAGATAGCCAAGTCTCGCCTTCAGATGCTTTCTCGGCGGAAAGGCCAACGCACATGGAGCACCCAGGTGGACCTCTGGTGAACCCGGCAGCTTCGTACACTTCCAGCAGGCCGAGTTCTCTCAGTTTCTCAACGATGGGCAGCGATCCAGGAACGTAATGCCGCTTGCCAGGCATCAATTCCAAACCTTTCTTCAGACCGCTCTTCAGCACCAATGCGCCAAGAACGAGCTCTTCCTCCGTCGTGGTACATGCTCCGATGAAGACTCCATCCAGCTGCATACCAGCCTTTTTGGACACTGGCACGACGTCATCCGGGTTAGGATAGACCGCTATGGAAGGCTCCACCGCAGTAAGATCGATCGTGCAGCGTTGAGCATAATGAGCGTCAGGGTCAGGTCGGAAATATAGTGAGCTCGACTTGTACGCCTTGCGTTTGCGACGGGAGATGTAATCTTGTGTGACCGCATCAGGTACGAACAGTCCAGTAATGGCGCCAAATTCGGTGCACATGTTGCAAATGGTGAACCTTGCGTCGCTCGACAGATATTGAACACCGTCTCCTGCGAATTCGACGATTCTTTCAGCCGCAACAGTGTTTCGCTTGAGTTCTTTGAGGATGTAGAGAATGATGTCTTTACCAGAGATTGCGAACGAGGGCTTTCCGGTCAGTTCGATGAGTACCGAGTCGGGGACTTTCCACCACGTCTCACCAAGTGCCTAGATGAGGTCAGTTGATGTTTAAAAGTAAGAAGAGAGGTATTCTTACGCAAGCTGTCATCACATCTGCAGCTCCCAGGCCGATGCTAAGACAACCGACTGCACCAGCAGAGCAGGAATGACTATCCGATCCGACTATGAGCATGCCAGGCTCAGCTCGTTCTCGAACGAACTCCGTATGCATGATTGTATAGTTCATGCCCTGATATTCCGTCATCTTGAAGTCACGTTTCGCCTTCTCTGCTGTTTCGACGTAGACTTTGATCTTCGGATCGTTCAGGATAGTAGGATGGACGACGTGGTCTCCAGCGATCCAGAGCCGGTCGTTTCTCCATATTCCAGGACTGCCAAGTTCCTCGTGGGTCATGGCCATTGCGCTCCACGACAGTTCTGAAGCAAGTACCCAGTCAACACCGGCTCGTATGACATCTCCTTGGTTCAGGCTATTCGAGTCTGGTGGAACACCGCTAATCGCATGTTGAAGGAAGATCTTCTGGGCCAAAGTCATCGGTCTGGTTGCCTTCGTAGAACCATCATCGATGTTCAGGAAGTTCCGCGCCTTGCTTTTCGACTCGACACTTTGCAGATATGCTTCGGTCCAGAAGACGATTTCGTTGTACTCCGAGAGCGTAATGTTGCCATTTGTCGTGACGCCTAAGCCGCCAAAAGCAGTCTTGTGATCGAGTTTCTCGAATGTCTCCTCAAGGGCTTGAGCTTGAAGGAGATGTCCAGCCCGACGCAGTCGCTCGGCGGTCCTCTGAAGCACATCCAACACGGAGTCAGTCGCAGCGATAGGTCCATTCTGCGGGAGATCCTTGAGGATGGGGACCAGTCCGTTGAGGTCGGCAGCAAATCGAGTAGCTGCATCCTTGGCATTGAAAATCGTCTCGTGCTCTGTGACAGCCATGATGTACAATTAGTCCGACTGAAAGTCTGTACAGAAAGGTATCTCGCAGTCAGCTGCTTCTCGACGCTTCATATCGAACGCAAGCGTCTGTATAAGTAATACAGCATTCTTGCTTGTCATATGCATCAGTGTTGATCAAGTTCCGAATCGAGCTGTGACCTCTCCCCGCTCCAGGCCAATGATGCGCGCTCCGATTACGCGCAAGGGCTCGCGACTTCGATACAGCGAACGCGGCATAAAGCCAAAGCCTATCACCGCGAGAGGCCGGTTCTCGGCTTGGTCTTCAACCCTCAGTCAGCAGTCGCATTGTTTATACAACATCTTGTGGGTAGGTCGTGTCCGTGAAGTGTTCCTGGGATAAATTTGATACTCAGTCTGCAAGGCGTCTTCAAGTCCCTTCAATAAACACTTCCAACAAACTTCCCAATCATGTCTTTTGCACCACTAAAAGGCGCATCTCGCCTCAGAGAGATGCTGAAGGATCCAAAGAAGATCGTTGTCTGTCCAGGAGTCTTCGATGGTCTGACCGCTCGTCTGGCTCTGGATGCGGGCTTCGATGCAATTTACATGGTGTGGCCGACCTTCGTCGAATGTTGTATTTCGCTAACATTTTATCATAGACCGGTGCAGGCACTTCAATGTCCAAGCTGGGCTGGGCGGACTTAGGAATAGCCACCCAAGTCGACATGCGCGGCAATGCCGAAATGATCGCCTCTTTGAATCCGTCCGTGCCTCTGATTGCAGATGCCGACACTGGCTACGGAGGTCCAATCATGGTCAGCCGCACTGTCGCGCAATACTCCAGAGCAGGCGTGGCCGCACTTCATATCGAGGACCAAGCCCAGGAGAAACGATGTGGACATCTTCTCGGTAAAGTCATTGTCGATCGGGACGTGTACTACAGCCGCCTTCGTGCTGCCGTGACCGCCAGGAATCAGCTCCAGTCTGACATGATGATCATCGCGAGGACCGACGCTCGCCAGACATACGGATTCGATGAGGCCGTTACCAGATTGCAGGAAGCAGTGAAGATCGGAGTTGACATTGTCTTTTTTGAAGCCATGGCCTCCAAAGACGAAGCACGCAAGGTCTGTGAGATATTCGCAGGTACTCCTGTGCTACTCAACATGGTTCCTGGTGGAGTGACCCCGAATATGACAGTGGCGGAGGCGAAAGAGATTGGATTTCGGGTGATGATCTTCCCAGGACTGTGTATCGAGCCAGTCATGAAGAGCGTCACGGCCGAGCTGCGATATCTTAAGGAACATGGAGATGTCTCGCCGGACTTCGGAACTGCTGGTGTGAAGACAGCCTTCAACATATGCGGCTTGCAAGAGTGCATTGACTTAGACAAAGCTGCGGGAGGTAAAGCTTATGATACCGTAGGCTCATAACAGCGTTCAATGGAAGTCAAGACAGCGTTCTTGTCGATTCAGTCGAGCATTCTTTGGTACGAACATTGCATGACCCAATCATTGCCCCGTGTAGAGATTGTCGTATCCTTGGACTTGTGGCATCATCATGCCCGTAGCGTCTGTTTGAAACATATCTGTAGGGATAGTTGAGAAATCCCACCAGTCCATGAAATCCGAGAAGAGATTGTCCAATTGCGCTTGAGACTGCAGCGAGCCATCTAAGGCCGTAGGCATGGGACCGGTGTAGGCCATCGAGGGTATCGGCATTGTGTTTTCTGTCCCACTTGCGGTCTGGAAAGATTCGGTACTCTGAGGCATACACCCAATGCTCGATTGCTGCAGCGGCTCTTTGGTTGGGACAGATGGTGTAGTACCAAATTCCATACGCCACCACCAAAAGTTGTCGAATACGGGATTAAGCACCAGACGGTATCGCATGTCCACCTTCAAGCCGTTTTGAGGCTTGCCTTCCCTCACAAATGCCTTCTTGCTCGTCCACAGCTGGGTCAACATCTGCGTGGCTATTGCATATAGATCGTTTGACTGCAGACAACGATGTTTGACGATGTTGACGACCGTGAAGATTGCAGCCTCAGCTTCGCTAACGTTGATGTCCTTGGCGAGAGGACTTTTCGCCACGCGCAGGATGATGCTGGCGGCGAGAATCAGGATTCTGTGATTGTAATGAGGGACATAGAATGTGAAGCCTTGGACCATGTCATTCATTGCCTTCATGTGTGCGATTAGCTCGTGGGCGACGCCGTAGACACGGAGAATCGCGATTCGGTCCGGCTCCGTTGATGTCAGCCAGATCAGACTCTGTATCTGTAGCCTGATGTTGCACCGAATGACGTTGTAGATGTCATTATCCTCGGGACGTGGCAATTCTCTGACACGACCGTCAAAAGCAACTATCATAGCCGCCAAGCTGTCGTCTTTGTGAGATCCAACAATGTCACAAGATCCAGCTATAACATTGACAGCTTCAGTTCTGATCCGATGTGCTTGCAAGCGATAGCCAAGTATCCTGGGCAGCAGAGGTGAAATCTCGCCAAATGATTCTGCTCGCCTGAAACAGGGTACAATGTTCGTTGGGGGTAAGCCGTCGCCAATATTCGCGTTTTGGAATGCAAGCAAGCAGTACACCCAAATTCGCGTCCTAATGACGACTGCTGCCTCTCGCATTCGCGATCGGAGCGCTTCTGGCTCTTGATCAAGTCCAGCAGTAGATTGTATTGACTTCACAACAAAGTCTTGTTCCCGAGAATACATGTGGAGTCCATTTTGAGTTGCGAGGCCATGAGCAGCACCGGCGAGCGCCTGTGTCGGGTCTCGGTATATCATGTCAAGGGGAAGTGGCCAAGTACAAAGTATCACGGCGGAAATGATGACAGGTAATGGCTCAGTCGGTCTTATCATAGATAGAAAGGCGAGCTCCAAAACGTGCTCTCCAAGTCGGTCATATATCGTGGGATCGTTCGAATAGCCGCGAGAACCGACTAGCAGTATTGTCCAGAAAAGTAGGGGAGACTGCTGGTACCGCTCATTGGGAGTGAGATTGTCTTCAAAGAGGCCGTCCAGATGCGGGCCATAGTGTGTCAAGAAGCTGGAAAGGTCAGCAGGAACACAGAGGGAGGTCAATGGACTAACATGTTATAGCAATCATCGATATGATAGCTTGGGACAGTGACATCCTTTATGGTACGCGTGAGTGTGGCATCGTACTGCGTGAAACGCGAACTGTCAAACATGCGCTGGGCCGGCGAAACAATGCTTAGTACTTCCCGCAGCGGTTTCGCGGGCGAGTGATGGCTTGTCGGCGTTGGTAGGCTTTTCGAAGTGTGCGGTGGGCTATCATCGTCAAATCTGACATGGCGAGAGTCTTGATCGGATCTCGCTGAGGGCGTGAACTCGTCCATGTTGGGACCATTGTGATTTTCGCCCTCGCCTTCAGCATCACCGTCTACTTTGGCCTTTAGACGATCTATCTCATGCTGAAGCTGAGCCTTACTGCGATGTGTCAGGAAAAAGTCTGAATAGGCGACTCGGCAGACCTACGATTGGCGTTTTCTACGCTGGAAGTCCTTGGATATAATGCATGGTAACTTGCCAGCCCGACATCGCGTACAAGGACGCGAATAGTCCAGATACGCATCGCAGCGGACCTGATAGCTGTATTAGTATGGGCAATTCGTGCAATATCTGGCCTAGCATACCTTCTGCTGCCGGCATTCTGTGCACGCCTTGACGCGTCCCACCGGATCTGGCATTGAGGCTAGTCAGTTGGCCGCGTTCTCGGACTTCAGTGAGATTGTAGCGATTTTGGCGCCTTGAGGAGTGCGAGGCCTCTAGGGTTCACCAATGCTTGTTCAACGTTTCCACGTAGTCTGAGATGGTGGAGCTGGGTATCGTGATGCACTGCGATCATGTAAGCGTAACGTCACTGACTCAGCGCCTTGGCATGTTGTTATCGGGAACTTTTGTCCCGCCACCTCGGTCTTTGTGCATGCAATCCACCAGCTCTGGCTGTTATTGCGACGCCGCGCTTGTTCTTTGCAGCAGTCATGTACAGCTCTTGCCATATACTCTCTGGTGATTGAACTTCCAAGGATATGCCAGGCTGCCACTGCCAGCCGGTAGAACGCTTGGAGATGAGCATACTGCTTTGCATCAAACGACGAGGGCAAGCGCAATGGCATGGTAGACGTGTACCATCAATCAGGCTACGCAGGAGCCTCGGAATGTTCGCGCCAGTCTCAATCGATGCACGCTGGCATGCCATTTCTCTCCTGATCAGGCTCAAGTTTGGATTGACAGGGGATAAAATGCAGAGTTCACTTGGCCTGCCAAGACTTGATTGTCGCCTGAGGCTCACAATTTCTGTCAGACGCAGCTCGCAGAACGACAGGCGAATATGAGAACGACGCCGAGGAATTTCATTGACGGACACGAACCGAAGTGTAACATCGGATAGCAGGCTGATCTTTCAAGCATTAATTCGTTAATGATAGGTCGCTGAAGAGGTACATTGATACACTGAAAGTCTATGGTACCGAGCTCGCAACACACTCACTGCGGGGACCCCACGGAGGTGGCAAAGCTATCAGGCGAACGCTCTCCAATGCCGTGGTCAAGATGGTCTTATATCGACAGCTCTGAATCAACAAAAGTTTGCTTACTTACTTTCAAAGATTTGAATCTCCGCACAATAGACGAACAGACAGTATGGCTCCAGCACCAATCGATCAAACTATCCGCAGCATCGACAACCATGATGCTGTCGGCCATCTGACAGGTGATCAACGAGCAGCACAGCTGCGGAAAACGACAGGTGATAGACCACTTGATCGATTCACTTATGGTGCACATCCAATTTCGGGAGAACAAGTTCAACCCGTCAAGCATGTCCGCATCCCGACCTTCTCGAACCCACTAGACGAGAGGGCTTTCCGCAAACTTCATGCTGCGGCATGTATCCGATGGCTCGGGATCAACGGCTACAACAATGAAGGCGCTGGTGGCCATATCACCGTCCGTGACCCAATCAAACCCGACCACTTCTGGATCAATCCATTCTGCAAGTCGTTTCGCTACATCAAACCTGAGGATTTATGTCTCGTCAACGAAGAAGGTATCGTCCAACCCGAAGGCAACATGCACGCGATCAACCCAGCAGGATTTGCAATCCACTCTGCCGTGCACCAGGCCAGACCCGATGTCATTGCCGCAGTGCACTGTCATAGCCTGCCGACGAAAGCATTCTCTGCGTTGGGTTGCAAGCTTGAGCCCATCAACCAGGATGCATGTCGCTTTTATGAGGACCACGCGATCTATGACGATTTCGGCGGTATCGTGCTTGCTCATGAAGAAGGACGTCGGATTGGCAAAGCGCTTGGGAATAAGAAGGCTGTCATCTTGCAGAACCATGGTATCCTAACAGTTGGCAAGAGCGTTGATGCTGCGACTTATCTGTTTGGAGCCATGGACCGATGTATCGAAGCACAACTCATGGCTGATGCAGCTGCTGCAGGTCGCGGCACTCCCACGATCAAAATTCCACATGAGGAGGCTGAGTATACACGGCGAGTATACACTGACGAGATGGAATACAACATGTTTCAATCTTGGTAAGCCCTGACGTGCACTAATTTCAGTTGAGCAGATACTAACCAAGAATATGCAGTTTTGAAGACATTGTGCGCGGCTCGAATGGAGAGCTTCCCATGCTCTCCGGTGGTGAAAGAAACGGATTTGATGTCTTCCCTCGTTCCTGGTGAAGTGAGCCAGAAACTTCTTATCCTGATCATGGAAAAGGATACAATCGCGGATCCCTATAGCATTGAATGTCTCTGCTGCCATCTCGCAAGTATTTGAGGGGATCGTAGAAGGCAAAATTGTTGCGAATGATACTTGCTGAAGCCATCACTCGAGCATCACCTACGTAGAACAGGGTAGGCACATGGAAGTGTCTATTGACTTCAAGACAGTGAAGCTCTATTCCACGAACGCGAAAATGACACGCAATCGCGTCCGCCTAAAACTCTTCTGGTGCACAGACCATGGCCCGTGCAGCGTGCAACCAGCCACCTCACTTGCGGACATTGCGTCCTCCATCTGTGCCTCACTTTGCACACATGTGCTTTATTCGTCAGAGTGACATGGCAATCGCCAGCATTGCCCGTAGCGGAAGCTCAGTCTTCTCAACTGCAATATGTCGGCTGTGACACGAACGTGACTCTAACAGCTCATCGACTGCGTCCTACATCATGGTTGCCATCAAGCGTGAAAAGCGGCCGGTACCACTACTCCAGCAGAACAGAGGAGGCTTTGGAAAGGTGACCAAATCTCGGTCCGCCCCTCCAGCGGCTTATGTCTCCAACGAGAAGTTGCTGCAAGTCTTCCGATGCGATGAAGCAGAGTTGGATCTGCTCAAATACAGACTCAGTCAGACGTACGATGTTCACCACCAGGATTGGTCTCGAGAGGAGATCTTCGAGCATGTGGCTGACATGGATACGGACTTTGGCGAAATGCTACGTGGTGAACGGTGGCAGGATGAAGTTTACCCTGGGAATGACCTGAAGAAGGACCTGGATGAGGCCAAGACGAAGCTTTGGTATGTGATGAAGTCGCGAAGTAGCAATGCTACGAGACGAGAACGCCAGCGGAAGGAGAAGAGGGCCAGCGAAGGTTGGGATGGGAGATTTAAGCATGTGCGAGGAAGGGCTGGGAACTCGATCACGGTTCCGGATTGACTGGTCTACCCTGGCTCACACTACTGTTCGAAGTCAGCTCATACCGTCAACATAAGAGATATTTCTTAGGCAGCGACCAAGACATCTGATGGAGCAGCGAGCGATGGTCTTTGTTGCGCCAAATCCGGCGATCATCTGAATACGATCGAGCGACGCCACGCCGAACAAAGGAGATCGTAAATCAGAAGTACATACGATTACTTCGAAGCCTCAGTGGAGCACTTGCAACAACATGCAAAGATATTATGGCCCTAGTGGTTGACCAAGACGACCCTTATGCCAAGGGCAATTTCGATGCCGTCTGGGATTCCTTCTTGGCCACGGATTTTGCTCGCAAAGAAGCTACCGACTCGGATAATCTCAAACTCGGGATATTGACCAACCCAATCCACCCACTCTTTCATCAAAAACGATTTCCGCCAGCAATAAGTTACGAAGTCATTGAACAATCGGTGAGACTAGCCTCACGTTTCATTACATGCGGTGTGCTCGACGGCTTCTTCACCCTGCTTTCTCGGCATGCCTTGGCTTGGATGCATGTTACAGAGACCGATGACCTGCGCATGAACCTGCATGGTACTGCGTATTCAACGAAGCAGTGTGAAAAATACCGTGACCGTGTTGATCCGGACATACATCAAGGACTTTCTGATAGCTTGGCCGGCCTTACTGAGTTTCTTCTAGGATCAGAAGATGGTTGGGGAGCCCACACGGAACGAGAACCAAAAACAGTAACAGGACCCGATGGAACTCCTCTTCATGGTCATATCAATCAAGTTGTGATTCATGAGAACACCTATCTGGATTTAAAGAAAGCTAAACGCAACGCTCAAAAAGATCCCATCAGACTAATGCTACTTCAATTCGAGTTCGCTGTCATGCTGGTACACGAGATCGGTCATTGCTGGAGAAATGTATTGTCTGGAGCGGTAGACTTTGAGCCGTTCTTTGGCTGGTCGACGGTCGCCGAAGTCGGCTACGAAATTGAAAAGTTATTATTTGGAGGTCATGTCACCAGGATCTACGACGATACGGACACTCGCTGGTATAGCCACGATGGTCGACAAAGCGATTTTGAGGGAATGACCGTTATCTATGAATATCCTTATCAAGGGATCTTAAAGGATTATCAGATCACTACTCTACCGGGGAAAATTTGTACTATGCAAAACAGGGGAGAGCCCAAAGATCGACGACCACTCGATCTCGCTTGGCGTGTCGAAGTCACATGGTACCAAAGACTGTTCCAGGATAGTTTCTGGCAAGTCGAATTTCCTCAACAAGGACACACCAGTCTCTGGCCCAAGAGAACTACTGGGTATTGCTTTCGAATTGAGATTGAATATGATGAAACGTGTGCATCTCGATACCCGGTTAAGAAGGCTTCGACAAAAGAAGAAGAGAAGAAGTATCTGCCAAGAGGATACGTTCGTGAGGCCTCTTCAGGTGTTATTCGTCCTAGCAGGAAATCAGGCGCTCCAGAAGTCTCGCATCCGCCGGAGTGGGAAATTGAAGTTGACAAAGGCGAGAGCCCCGGACATCTTTGGGTAAATATGGGGAAAATGTATCATGCGAAGCCGGATCAACAGCAATTCTCTGACTTGATGAAAGTTCGCCGCCGTGTGCCTCAAAGGACCGAACGTGGAGACGAGATCTGGATTGTATACAAAGACCCGCAAACTGGACGGGACAATCAAGCTCATCGAGGACTTCCATATGAGTGGTAGTAAACTCTGGTATAAGTTGCTCAGGGCCGGCGAGCTTTGACTCCTGACCTTCCTCGGATGCCTCTGATTGCAGCTCGAGCCTCAGCTAGGAGAGCTCGCTCGTCAACTCGAACCAGCTTGCCATCCTGCACCAACATCTGTCCATCTACGACAACCATGTCAACATCTCGACCAGTACAAGAATGTACAACGACCGTAACAGGATCTATCCCTCCTTCACTATACTGCTTTGGATCCCAAGGTGCAGCTGCTGCTCCAATCGTATACGGGTCCACGACTACGAAGTCCGCTTTCTTGCCCACTTCGAGGCTACCGACCTCATCTCCAAGACCCAAAGCTTTCGCAGCATTGATCGTCGCCATCTCTAGGACAGTCGAAGGCGGTAGAACTCCAGCACTCTTCCTCGCGCCAGACTGCAGCAAACTAGCCAGATTCATTTCCCGGAACATATCATAAGTGTTCGCACAGGGCGCCCCATCAGTCCCGAGAGACACATTGATACCAGCTTCCAACATCTCGACCACACTCGCTATACCAGAACCAAGTTTGCAATTCGAAGAAGGGTTGTGTGCGACAGTCGTTCTGGTCTGCTTCAGCAGAGGCAGATCTTTCTGCAGATCGAGATTAACCATATGTGCAAGAACAGTCTTCGGTCCTGCTATACTCGTCTGCTCGCAAAATTCCATAGGAGAGCAATGATAATGATCACGATAGATCTCCAGATCGCGAGGTGCTTCAGCGCAATGCATTGTGATGCCCATGCCTTTCTCCTTGGCAGCTTTGGCAGCGAGGGAATGAAAACCAGGATCGTTTCCTCGAGGTGTACCAAGCGCCAACCAGATTCCGAGTCGATCATTACAAGATCCGTTATGCTTCTCGTAAGCTTCAAGCGCAACATCAATGCTCATAGAGGCAAGATCTTTGTCTCGAGCATCGGTCATGCCAGTTGCGGAGTTTGTTTCCTTGGGCTTGACGAGCTTTCCGATACAGCCTCGTATGCCGCTTTCTTCGACAGCTCTGACAGCGTTTTCAAGACCAGTTGTGTGTGTCAACATCGGTTCGAGAAAAGTTGTGGTGCCACTCTTCAACATCTCTGCGATCGTCAACCTGGCTGCGGTATATCCATCGCCATCTTTGAAGGCAGCTTCCAAGGGCCATATCGCGGAGCACAGCCAATCGTGGAGGTTGAGGCCCTCTGCTAGACCCCGGAGGAGCGATTGCGCAAGATGTGCATGGGTGTTGATTACTGAAATGGGAAGGTTAGCATACCGAATGGCATCACACAGCACGGGGCAACTCACGACCAGGGATGACGATTTTTTGCTGCAGGTCCAAGATCTCGGCATTGACTTTTTGGGCGATAAGGCTGTCGCTCGCACCAATGGCTACGATGATGTTGCCCTCGACAAATATTGCTCCATCGATGATGATGTCCCGGGTTGGATTGAGCGTGAGTATCGTTCCATGAACGTATAGCCTCTTGATCGCCATTGTGGTCGCAACTTGCCCACTTCACAATTTATTGACATGGACATGACCTTCGTCTTTATGACCAAAAGACGTCTAAACATTTCGGTCTGTCAGTTTGACCGAGTTTCTGGAACACTGGGGAAGCGCCGTCCGTCGCCGTTCGCCTATCACGACTTCAGCGTGAACAGTCCGAATTGGGAAATCATTCGGCCGAACCATAGCCAGGAATCAGCCTATCGGCATCGGACCAGACCACTATATTCAGCTTTTCGTGATTGTCACTGGCTTTTTGTTCTCTGGCACAAGGATATATGATGATCCAGATCCCGGGTCTTGGAAGCACAAATGAGTCTACAGCAACATCAGTAAAAATCAACGTACCCACTGCATCATGGATCCCGAAAAGACTGCAACAGCAGTCGACCAGCAAGACTACAGTCCCCAAACCGAGCATGGCAGCATCGAATACTCACGATCCGACAAATTGAAATATCTCAAATACTATTTCACATCCCGCCACGGCTGGATCGGCGACTACGACTACCTATACCTCATAACCCCCAATATCTGGCCGCTGAACCGAAAATACAAAGACCGAGAACCACCCTTCTACGGCTTGAACGACGAAGTCCCAATTCTGTTGACCCTTCTCCTCGGACTCCAACACGCTCTCTGTATGATCGGATCCGTAGTCTCACCACCATTGGCAGTCGCAGGAATCCTAAGTCTCGATATCCAACTCACCGAATACCTGGTCTCAGCCTCCTTCATCACGACAGGGATCGCGACAGCGTTTCAAGTAACGAGGGTTCATATTACGAAAACACCGTTTTTTATTGGGACTGGACTACTTTCAGTCGTTGGACCGACGTTCGATATTTTGGCGATTGTGATCAATTATTCTGCTTTAGCGTACGGAAATGGGAAATGTCCTGTTGATGCGAGTGGAGCACAATTGGCTTGTCCTGCTGCTTGGGGAAGTGTGCTTGGGAGTATTCTGTGCACAGTCTGGATCCAGATTCTGATGTCGATGGTTCCTCCGAAGACTTTGAACAGACTCTTTCCGAAGATGGTTACGGGGAGTTTATTGCTCATGGTCGGAGTCTATTTGATCGGCAATGGGATGCAGAACTGGGGTGGGAGTTCGAATTGTCATGGTGGGACTGGATTCTATGAGCTTTGTCCTAGTATTGATGCTCCGAAGCCGCTTCCTTGGTGAGTATACCGAACTTTCGTCCAGACATTCTCTGATATCATTATAGGGGCGACCCAAAACTCATCGGCCTCGGATTCAGCGTCTTCATCACAATCGTCATTGTCGAAATTCTCGGATCTCCAATCATGCGCTCTGCTTCCGTCGTCATCGGTCTCGGCGTAGGTTGTGCCATCTCAGGTGCAACAGGGTACTGGTCACGATCATCCATCGATGCCGCTCCAGTTGGAACATTTCTCTGGGTCCATACTTTCCCAATCTCAGTCGATGGAGCATTGATTCTCCCACTGCTGATAATGTTCGCTTGCGAAGCTGTCAGTTGCATGCCTGATATTCTCGCAACTGCGGAGATCAGCAGCGTTGAGATCGAAGGGACGAAATTCAATAGTCGGATCCAAGGAGGAATTCTTTGCGATGGATTGGGCAGTTTGTTCTCGGCGCTTGGAACTGGGTTACCTATGGTTTCTCAAGCTGGTAACAACGGCGTCATTGTTCTTACAGGATGTGCTTCTCGTCGTGCTGGATGGTGTGCTTCGGCGATTTTGATCCTGATGGGTGTTTTTGGGAAATTTGGCGCTGTGTTCGCTTCTATGCCACCGTCGGTTCTTGGAGGGATGCAGGTCTTCCTTTACTCGACCATTACGATTGCTGGTCTCCGAGTTCTGGCTCTCATTGCTTGGACACGACGGAATCGATTCATTCTTACGGCTTCGCTGGCTATTGGATTCATTGATATCGTCCAACCGACTTGGTTCAACAAGGTTCTGGATTATTCTGGATCGAATAATCAGCTGGCAGGCTTTTTGCAGGGGATCAATTTGATCGTTGAGACGCCGTTTATCATATGTGCCGTCATCGCGGTGGTATTGAACCTTGTTCTACCGGAAGAGAAGCCAAAGAATGGACGCAGTTCCGAGGATGCTGCATTGCATTAGGATATAAATGCTTGCGAGGACAATCATCTACCAAAACCAAAAGCTCATACTCATCTAATCGTTCCACTTCTTCAATCCTGTCCCTCCTCGCCTTCAAGCCTGCGCCGTACACTCCAAACCCGACTTAATCTCCCACAAAGTAGCCTGCCCCATATTGCCGATCGAGCCAGTACCACCGCACAACTCAAACACAAAAGCCTTCTCATTCAGGTACGCAAACTCCTCATTCAGCGTCTGCAAAAAAGCTCCACCAACAACCTTGACAGCAGGAGAGTTATCAACACCAAGCTCGACCGCGCCTTGAGCTTTCAGCGTCAATGGGACACCATATGTCGTGTTCAGGATCAGGGTCGTGGTTGCGAACTACAATTTATGGTCAGTGCAATGCTCGCCGCATGATTGTGATGCTGTCACTTCTCACCCCATTCTGAGCCGGTGGGTATGGACCAGGATAAATGATCTCAAGAGTTCCAGTCTGTGGTACAGTCCCATTGATCTGGCCGCTGAAGCCACCACCGCCGCCGTATTGGAAGAGACCGAAGTGGCTGGAGATATCGCTGGTCAGAGACTGTGGGCTCAGAGTTGTGCTGAATTGGAGGAAAGGTTCAAGAGTTGGTGGAGGAGTCGTGAGGTTGACTGATTGTCTACTGAACAAGCCGGTCGGAGACGAGCTGGCCAAGGTAAGGCCGAGGGCAAAGGCGGTGTTTTGAACTTGGATGAACTTCATTTCAAATGGCGCTTCAGGCTTGTATGTCGTAGCGTTGGTTGTGAAAATGCTTGTGGTGCTGTTGAGAATACCGGTTGGGTTTCTCGATAACTGGACCGTTTTTATACGAATGATCACGGCCGTACGCCGGAATGCTAATTTTGCTGCCTTGACCTGAACGACCATGTTGTTGACGACATTGCTGCAATGATGTTGGTAAACTTCCTCGCAATGCCAAAAGCGTACAATGCTTGAAGCCATCGCGCTCTCAAGAATTTCTGGAAGCGGAAGTGATCAGCTTCCTATGAGTGTTGGCTGCCAATCACGACTTTAGTCATCACTCAGACGGCCGTAAGCATGTGGCTCTGGCTTCCAGCATCGACTACATTCAGATCATGCTATAAGCCAGTTGATTGGGGTTCCGGTCCATAGTGAAGACGCGCACTTCCGTTACGCGACTTCTCATTCATTCTTCAATGACTGTAGCGACGCGGTGGCCTCTCCAGGGCGGTTTAGCAAGAAGATTCACAACAAGGGTAGCATGGGTGCCGAAGATTCAAAATCGCGAGAAAAGAGAGTGATACTTGTCAACAGCTACCGAAGCCATGGTTTGATAAATGTTTCATTTCCATATGCGACGATCCTCGTTGATGATTAGCCCAGCGAGAGAAGCCTGTCATCGTTTCGCTGCCTCCCTCTGAAAGACCGTATTGGCTTTGTATGAGCCGATTTCTTCAGCTAACCTTGCCATTTGGCATCAGCAGCCTCAACCAGCTGCTCGACTGTCATGTCACTCTGAGCAACGTTGTAGGTTTTAGGTGCTTGGAATGCACCTTGCCATTGACTTCCGAAATTGTACTGAAGCTCTACATGCACTTCAAGCGATGGTCTCGCCGTTTTGGCCCATGCGACTAGATCTTCGACTCCCGCCCGGAGGGTGCTGATTCCAGAGAAGCCTTTCCGGCATTGGACTGCCAATGGTGAACCTTGATGGGTCCGTAGCGCTTTCGTGAGGTTGATACGCAGAAGAAAATGGAGGTCTTGAAGACCCGGTAGCTGACTTATAAAGGACGGTATACCTGCAGCTGCAACGTAAAGGAGAGCTGGGTAATTTTGCCGGCCTTCCGAGATCTCAAAGTTCAGTGTGAGTCGAGCCCTTCTCAGTGGATTAGGTACTCTCGACAGATCAGGAAGTAGAACAACGACCCGTTGGCGGTCTGTTCTGCGGTATTCCACATTGATGTCAAAAATCGATTGCTTCAGAAGACTTTCAGTAGCAAGAGGTACCAAGGCTTCTGCTGATGTGGAGGTACCGATGATCTCCCTTGCAGTCGTGGCAAGCGTATACTCGTCCTGGAAAGCGAGATGGGATTGGCTTGAGAGTACGACGTATTCGAAAACTTGGATTGCAAGCTCATTGGGCAATCTGGTCGCAATCTGTTCCACGGTGTAGCGGTTCCTGTTCCAAATTGCTACCTGACGGAGGCACTCCAGGCGGCGTTGATGTACTTTGCACTCATGTTCAGGCAAATAATGCTGCACCGGGTCCTGGCATCCTTGGCGCTGCAGGGATCTGAGAGCCTCATCTGCGGCCCATGGGTTCGCTTTGATCTCCTCCGGCTTATGATGTGCGGCAGGCTCCCACGCAGGCCTAGATCTCTTCAGAAATGGCGACCGCTTTGGCTTTGGCTTTGGTTTGGGCGAACGTACAGTTGTGAGAGCTGTGTGTGGAAGCATCGTACTTAGAACGAGGGGATCGGGCTGCCGTTCGTCCCGTGTCCGTGCCATTTCGATGTCTTCAGGCTCTCGCTGTCGCCGAGCGGCAGCGCGAGTCATCCGCCGACTGGGGCCTGCAGCGTCCATATTTCTAGCGGTAGACTGATGCTCGAGTGGGAACTCTAGGAATGGGTCACTTTCTTGGTCTTGATCACTGATGCTCTCGGCTAAGTATGTCACCTCGTCCTGGTGGCTAGAAGTGCATGTGTTTCGCCCGGAACGAACGTAAGTAAGCCCAGCAATACAGCAACAGCAACAGCAATAGACAGATCAGAACAGAACAGAACAGGCGCGAGTCAACAAACAAGTCGCACTTCCCAGGCAGTTCTTTAGGTTTCGGTACGGGTCGGTAGATCCCGGCGGATCCCGGCAACGCTAACAGCGCTCCTGCTATGAGGCATTTTCAAATATGCCTTACACCAGCATATCAGACTTCACCTAACATCAGTGGACGCGTGTACAAGAACAATGACATCGGCCGTAGACGCCCCAGAGGGTGTGCACCACTACCACTTCTTGGACGAAGTGCCCGACAACATCGCGAAATACTGGAAACAGCGAAATCAAATCTTCTCCAAACACGACGAAGGCATATGGCTGACTGATGATGCATGGTTCGGTGTCACGCCAGAGCCCATTGCGAAGTAAGTATTCATACTTCATTCAAACGGGAGCTATGACTGACATTCACATCAGCAAGATTGCAGAACACGTTGCCAAGGCACCAGCATCGAAAACCATCCTCATAGACGCGTTTGCAGGCGCTGGCGGCAACACAATCGCCTTCGCGCTCTCCGGACGCTGGAAGCAAATCTTCGCTGTCGAAAAAGACGCGAAGACTCTCGCCTGTGCCAAACACAATGCCGAAATCTACGGTGTGGCAAAGAAAATTTTCTGGATCCAAGGCGACATCTTCGATGTGCTCAAGGTCCGTCTGAAAGCATCTGCCAAAAACGCAGTCATCTTCGGGAGTCCACCTTGGGGAGGACCATCATACAACGAACACGACGTCTTCGACCTCTCCTATATGGAACCGTACAACTTCAGTCATTTGTACGACTCATTCTCCAAGTTGACCGACCATATGGTGCTGTACCTGCCACGCACCTCCGACGTCCGTCAATTGGCAAAGCACGCCCAGAAATACAGGAAGCTTCCTATCAAGCACTACTGTATGCGAGGCGCAAGCAAAGTACTGTGTGTCTTTTACGGATCATTTGACCTCGACAATGAGACAGAGTCTTGAACAGGAATTCGATGCTTGATGGTTATTTCAGCTGCAGCACATAAGCCAGGAATAGTGCGAAGCATGCTCGAATCCTTTTTCCCGGCTGTTGATACGGATTCATCTTCAACTGTAACAGATCCTTCAGGTCGGCCGCCTGGCTCTCAGGCCAATAACAGTCATTTCGCCCACAGAGACTGGGTATAAAAACGCTCACATGGGGCAACGCTACAATAAATCAACAAGTCCTTCCATCAATATGCATATGGCACCCTGTGCCACGCGTTTGCGAGCAAGCCACGAAAGTTCCAAATGGTATCGTACGATTGAGGCTGCGTGTTGTAACCTTCATCAACAGCTTGCACCACGAACTCTGGCTTTTGATCTTTTGGCAAGTCATCGCGAGACCAATCAATTTGCCACTGCGTCCAAGCCCACCTCTTCGAACCCTTCGCATCATCTTTCAGGCACGGAGCTTGCTTCCAGGTTTTTCCGCCATCAGCAGACACGTCAACTCGGACTATCCGTCTGCCGCCTCCGCTGTAGGCAAATCCACTGACTGAGACTGGCGAATCTTTGCCGGAGCATCTGATCTTTGTGATGGCGCTTTGGACCGGCATCTCTTGGATACTCCGCGCTCCGGCCCAGTCTTCGTCTGAGAGTTCCGACGGCTTCTTCACGTTGGGACCGAAGCACTTATAGTCGCGAGTCTGCCAATTTGACTGTGATTCTTCGCAGCCGATCGAGATTTTGCCAACCCATTTCACACTCCGTGTGGCAACGGATCCAGGAACAATGGCTCGGAGTGGACCTCCATGATCTCGCGGCATGTCCTCGCCGTTCATCTTCCAAGCCAGAAGCACATCAGATGTTGTATCCAACGCAGTTTGAAGTGGTATGGATTGCTCGTATGTGTCTGATGGCGCTGTGAAACTGATATATCGGTCGGCATCCTCATCGTAGGGACAAGCTTCGCGTGCTTGCTCGACGTCGTAGCCAGCATCGATTAAGACATCTCGAAGACGGACGCCAGTGAATTCGGCAGTGCTAACTGCACCAACATCCCATGCCAGGCCCGAAGTCTTACCTCCTCCGGACTCGTTCATGTGTTTCCTTCGATTGCCGGCACATTGCAAGGTCACAGTAATGGTGTGTTCCTGGAACTTTTTCTTCAGATCGTCGATTGAATACTGCTTCTCTTCGCCGTCGGACAGCTCGATGTTCAGTACGTGTTCCTCGGCATCAATTTTTGGTACCCACAAATGGTGCCTCACGAAGAAGAGGCGAAGTGGCGTGATGAAGTCGCACAGGTACTTGCCAGGAGTCTCAGCGTTGCAAGGCTTTGCAGTCTGCACAATGAGCTCAGGATCGCGCTCTGGATCATCCTTGAAGATGTCGTCCACGGCTGCACAGTCCACACTGTCACCTAAAACACGCCAGTTGATCTTCCCGTCGCTATCGAGGTCTCTTTTATCAAGATCACCTATGTAGTAGGTGTCGAGAACTTGACGGACTTCTGGTTTCTGGTGAATGCTAAAGAGCTTCCAAAATGGATCGATCGATCCGCCGCAAGCCCGCAAGATCACCTGGCCTCCTGGATGCATTTCGATGAAGTCAGTGATATCATATACTGATGTCCCGGCAATCACCCATTTCGACGACGAATCTTTGTCGTGCTTGACCACTTCTGCCAGTCGCAGCTTGTTGCTATCGAGTTCTGAAATCGGGTCAGCATTCGCACCCTTCGAGGGATTCCTGGCACATTGGGTTTGGCTATCAAACCTTCTACCATCGACATTGAACGACATACCTTCATCACTTGTGTTGTTATCGACGACGGTATCGCCATGCTCTGCATCATCTGTATGGTCTTCCTTCCAGGTCACAACCGGAGCTGCCAAAGCAGCAATCGCCGAAGCGCCAAACAACGCGACCAACACCCTCGAGCTATCCGCTGCCTTTGGTGTCCCACGACTAGCATATTGCCATGTTGTCTTTCCTCGCACTCCATTCCATTGCAGGAACTCTTGTTGTCGATTATATCTCTTCACCAACCATGGCCCACTCTTTCTGGCTGCTCCGGGCGCAATTTGGCCAACATGATTCGTCGCCGACGACTTCAGGCCTCTAGACTGACGAATCGGGGTCGATAGCGATGCCAGGGCCTCAGAAAGGCAATTCGGGATGCCGAAGAGTGTTTTGAGCCGGTTTGGTGCCATATTTCATTCACTTTGTTGCCATATACGGCGTTGCTGGTTGGATGAAAATGGCGTGATTGAAGCTAGGTCCCAAAAGAGCGGGGATGGTAGAGACTATGAACCGCGACACGTGACCGGCGGGCGGTCGGTTAAACACACCTGGAAGGAGGTGGAGGAACATCGCGTTGCCGACAGCTCCGGAGGCCTCATATACAGTCGACATTGCATGCCCATCGGACAATCGCTCGAGGCATTGCTATCATCTGGTTGGTCAAGCTACGTACATCCAGGCTCATGTTGCTCCAGAGAGCAGCAAACGGGAAGGGACTAGCAATCCTATCGAGACGACAAGTCCACGGTCTGTTTGCCTAATTGCTCCATCCGCCCAACAAACCCGATGATACAAGCAACAACGGATTTCCCGGCAGCAGAGGACGGAACACCCAGATTGGTAGTGTATGAGGGGATTGCCAAAGCAGTGGAATGACACGCCGCGGTTTGCATACGTTGAACATCGGACTTCGTCGTCATCCCCGCACAGCGTTCGGGATTGGCACAGTGAGATACGAGTTTCTTCACGCGCAAAGCTCTGGGCGATGCTTCATCGCACCAACTCACAGTAACAGGATGGTCTGGTACAATCACAATTACCCGAGCCCATAAAATTGCTGTCCAGAGAAGCATAGTGACCTGCACACGGAAAGCCCAGGTTTTCGACCGACATCCAATTGCGCATCGGTTGAGCGGAAGGCTATCAACAGCGAATAATCCTACAAGAGTGACGCTTGCGACACTTGCGACGCTGTTCTAGCTGACTGCGGCTCGCATATGACTTTCGAACACGCCAATTTCTTCATCCGCACCCAGGCCTAGGCTGACTTGGTGGCCTTTAATGACTTCGTGAGACATCGAACATGAGTACTTGGGTACATGAGGAATTTCATGGGCTTCAAAACAAAGCGAAAGACGCCCTAGCGCTATTCTCTGGGTTTGGAATCACAGTCTGGTTGGAGCTCTGATCAGTCTTGGCACCGCTGAAACATATCTCGTGCCAGGTAACCAACGGCAGCGAGTGCTACTTAGCCAGAGGCAGAAGTTGCACATGAGCTGGTTCCGTCTTGCAGTTCTCTGGAGTCCAAGGTAGCAAACTACTCGTGTCGGCGAATTGATGGCGCAAGAATTTCCCCGGCCATGGTCGGACGCAACGGTCAACGTTCGCCACCACGAGGCCGCTGAGACATCATCTCTCAGATCAACATTCCCATCCTGTATACATAGCAACAAACAACCGCTGCGTCGTCAACAATGTCAACACACTGATGTCTGATCGAATGAAAGACTTGCTCTTGTGAGCAGTTGCGCTGGCACCATGGAACCATTAGCCCAACTTGTTCAAGTACGATATACGAAGACCCGGACCATACTTGATCATTGCTCTAAGTTATTAACTGCTCCAAAGTTCATCTCGACGCACTCCACACATACTTTCGACTAGTCAAAATACCACAGCAACATGTTGTCATGCAGATTTGCCTAGATATCTCGGTGGCAACGCATTGGCGTAGGTTGCCGACATAGTTGTTGCTATAAGAGAAGTACAACGACTCCTGTCGTCTATGCCTTCACATCTCGAGATCCCGTCTCTCAAACTTACTCTGCCCAACTTACCACACAACCTCACCCGTGTTGCATATCCAGCACAATATCCAGCTTCTACGCCTCTTGTAACGTCCAACATTGATTTCCCCCTTACGTTGTCGATCAAAGACTCTTCCCATGCGATGCTTCCTCCATCGCTTAGCCTCAGCAATACTGCGACCATCGTTGCATCTGCTGGGCTCCTTCTGGCTGGCACTTCGAGCGGTGCTGGCTTCGATGCGACCGACAATGTAGCGGTCTATTGGGGTATGTTTATCCTTGATCAATGAAGTTGTGAATATCTGGACAGCAATACTGACAAGTTATAGGCCAGAACTCGTACGGACAAGCATCAGGCTCTCTCGCACAGCAGAGCCTCGCCACATATTGTGCGAACACCGACATCGACATCATACCTTTAGCATTTTTGCTGCAGATCACTACAGGCACAGGTAAGCAACCAGTGATAAATCTTGCTAATGCCGCAAATAACTGCACTCTTTTCGCAGGTACAGGTCTTCTGGACTGCCCTCAAATCGGTGAGGATATCACTACATGCCAGCAGCAATACGGCAAGACGATATTACTTTCGATTGGGGGAGCGACGTATACCGAAAGTGGATTCACAAGCGAAGAAGTCGCTATCGGTGCGGCGCAATTAGTCTGGGACACCTTTGGACCAAACTCTGCGGCTGGAGGCGGAAAGACCACGAGTACGGCGACGACCACAGCGACCACGGCAGCGAGAACTCTTGCCGCGACAACGGGATCGATAACTACGGAGATATTTTTACAAACTACGATAACCAGCGATAACACGACAGCAACGCTGACACCGGATGCAACTTCAAGCCCGATTATCACGACACTGGACCCGACGATTCCTGGCTCAACGGACGAAACGACTTCCGAGTTTAGAACTCCTGGACCAGCGGAAACAACAATCTCTCCTTCCGCCTTCCCAAGCATTCCCGACATCCCTCAAGCCACCACCTTCTCAACCCTGTTCGGCCGGCCACCCCGTCCAGGCCGCCCTGGAAGGGCCGGACGTCCTCCATTCCCCATCGTCAGTGTTGGCGGTCCTCCCCAGCAAAAGAAACGTCAAACCACAACCACCATCCTCCGACCATTCCACGATGCATCAGTCGACGGTTTTGATCTCGACTTGGAATCTTTAGTCCAGAATTTCATCCCTTTCGCACGACGTCTCCGCGAATTAATGGATGCCGAGACTTCGAAATCTTATTACCTTACTGCAGCACCGCAATGCGTGTACCCGGACGCAGCTGTAGGTGATATCTTGATTAGCCCTGACGTCATTTTCGACGCAGTATTCGTCCAATTCTATAATAATATCTGCGGTCTACAAGCTTTCACGTCAGCTACGGATCTCGGGGCGTTTAACTTCGCGACTTGGGATACTTGGGCCAAGGATAATACTACATCAAGCACGAAGAAATCTAAGAGGGCTAGTACAGCTAATACCAAAGTCTTCCTTGGTGTACCCGCTGGACCTTCGGCTGCTGGTCGGGGTTATGAGGATTTGGCTGCGTTGACGCCGATCATTGAGTATTGTAAAACTTTTAGTACGTTTGGGGGCGTCATGATGTGGGATGCTAGTCAGGCTTATGCTAATGAGGGATTTTTGGAGGGAGTTAAGAGTGTGCTGGTGGGAGGGGCGAGTACGGCTACGGTGACAAACAGCACGGCTACGGTGACGAACAGCACGGCTACGGTGACGAACAGCACGGCTACGGTGACGAACAGCACGGCTACGGTGATGAACAGCACGGCTACGGTGATGCATAGTACAGCTACGAGTACAGTTTCGTCAACGAGCACTCTGGTATTGACGAATACGGTGGCTACGGCTAACACGACCTCGGTATCGCTACAGACCGGTCCGGTTTCGATCACGACTGTTGCAGATACGATTTCTCAGGAGACTGGGACGGTGGCTGAGCCTAGTATACCTCCAAGCGCAACGAAGGAGAGGAGGAGTGCGAGGGATTTTATGAGGAGGTATAGGATGGAGAATCAGGAACATTGGGTTTCTTGATTCAGATGATGGATTGATGCATGAATTATGATTATGGATTCGATGAAGCTGGGATTGATGATTATGGATCGATGAGTTTGGATTGATGCATGGATTATGATGATGGCTTGGATTATGATGGTGGAGAGCTGCATTAATGGTGGGATGGGGTGGACTTTTGGATTTTGGTTGGTGTTGATCAAAATGGTTGGGATGATGATGCTTCATGTTCAGAATGATAATGCTGATAGATCATGTACTGTTTGAAAAAGAAAATTGACGAGTGTTGCAATGAGGATTGGCCTTGTTCATTCGCGGTTTTATCCCATGTGCTTCTCATTGGTTCGAAAGCTATCGGCGCTAGCTCAGGTTTGCCAAGACCGACAGACAGACTGTCGGTCTTTCTATCTTCCTTGGAATGGATGAGTTCAAGCTGCCAAGTCGTCACATACCGCAAGTAAAGACACCATACTTAGGAAGTCGCCTTGTATCAGACATATCGTTGCCCTATTTCACATCCTATAATCATCGCCAAACACATTACACTAACGCCCTCCACCTCCCCCTAAAAGCCTCCACCATCCTCCTCGCCTGCTCAATTTCCTCTCCCACGCCTTCACTCTCCACCCAACCCCTCCTAATCTCGGCATGCTTGATCGGCACACTCAAATTATACGCACTCGAAAGACACATTGCCTCAATACCATCTCGACCATGATGCGACTGAGCCGCACCCAGTATCATCCTAGCCATAGTGTCCAAAGCCTCCTGCGAACTTCTCTGACATTGTACATGTCCGCACGCTCGGGCCAGTTGTAGTAAGTTCTGATGCAGGAGATATAAGGAGCGTGTTGCTGTCGCGATTGCGTCAGAATGGTGAGAGTGGCCTTGTGATGTTATTTCTGAGTTGAGGTAGGTGAGGAGTTCGGAGTCCAGGGCGATTAGGGCGTTGACTTGATCTTCGTCTACTGGGAGGCGGAGGACGTTGAAGAGCTTGTCGAGGTATGCTGTAGAGGAGACGAGACGGGTGAAATCGCCGCTTGCTGTGGGTGGGACTTTGGGGTTGGCGGGAAACGTTGTTGTAAGGTTATGGGAGGCTGGATTGGGCATTTCGAGGAGTATGAGACGTTCTAGAACGATGATGCTTAGGGATGTATTTCTTGCGGCTTCTTGACGGGATCCGTAGGAGAAGACATCTTGTTGTTGAGGAGAGTTCTGTTGAAGAGAGTCTAGTCTGGCTGCATTGCTGATTGAGAGGAATGCTGCTGGGGGATTTCCGCAGGAGTACTCGAAAGCTGCGAGCAAGACATAAGACTGTGTCAAGCTGGGCGATGCGTGGCCGGCGGATAGAGTCTGGAGCTGTGTTTGCAGTAGCCGGGTGAGCGTATACAGTTCTCGGGTGTCGATATCATGGACGCTGAAGAGATACAGGGTCATGGCCAGGACCGAGAAATCCGCGGGCGGGACGCCTTTGCTCCATTTCACCAGGCTTTCCTCGAACAGGTTCCCATCAACCACACAAAGCCAGTGGTGAAAATGCCGGACGTATCGTTCCAATGCCTTGACGACCGAGATTCCAGACAGGTACTCTATGCGACACACTTGCAAATTGAGAAAGCCATCCAGAAGAGGCTGTGACGTACATGCCAGTAGTTCAGCAATCGTCCCTATGGCTAATTGGCCTGTAGATGTGGAAGAAGGTCCGTCATCGTAGCTACACTCGACTTTGCGACGAGCACAACCTTCACATCTTGGCAATACCTTGTCGCAGGCCTTCTTCCGCAATTTGCAAGCTTTGCATGCATGTTCGGCTCGTTCGTTGTCTGTGGATGCCATCAGCCAGGAAGTCCCAGTGCG
This sequence comes from Pseudocercospora macadamiae, assembly GCA_012978405.1. NCBI lineage: Eukaryota > Fungi > Ascomycota > Dothideomycetes > Mycosphaerellales > Mycosphaerellaceae > Pseudocercospora > Pseudocercospora macadamiae. The sequence goes on from WRNY01000036.1 coordinate 160,918, forward strand.
TGAAGGAGGTGGGCCGGGATGGGGTGGTATTTGAAGTGGGTCTGTCGGCCGATGGCGGAGCTGCGTAATCACGAAAATGGGTATTTCATAAATATGCGAAAGAAGCAGTACTGTCGACCTTGATGTCGTGTCTGCTCTAAGAAATCAACCAGCTACGTCAAAGTCAGTATTGAATTATCCAAGTAGATGAAGAAGCACTCACTATCCACCAGCAACACTGCCTATACACACGAGTGCTGTCAAGATACCAGCACCCGCTCTGTCGGCAGTCGTGATAACGCCTGTGGGCGCGGATCCATCGCTGTCACCTCCTGAGCCTAGTCGTTAGCGCATAATCATATCGCACAGGAGAAGACCGCCATGTGCATTTAGACATCAAACGTACCAGTTCCAGCACTCGAGTCACCTGTACTTGTTCCTCCATTATCTGCCGTAACGGGGGCAGACGACTGCTGAATCAAAAGACTTTGAACGATTTCCAAAGCACCCATCTGCTGGCCAACTCCATAAGTGCCATCCCAGGTACTGTTTTCAGTCCACTTCAAGCCGCATGTCACACCATCGGTGCCTCCATCGCATTGTGCAGCCGCTGCGACAGCGGACGCTTCAAGGTATGGTCGAACCATATCATAGAGCCAAGGTGCGACCTTCGTGCTAGATGCCATAAATCGAGATAGGTATGCTTTGAATCTGTAGAGTGTCAGCATTGTGTTCTCTCACCTAATGCGAAGGGTGCGGCCTTACGATTGCTGATCTGTGTTGCAATTGTCCGATGGCTCGCAGACTTCCTGCATGATCATTCCACCGGTGCCAGCAAAGTAGTTCGTTGTGGATGCATTCCAGATGCCCTCTGTCCGCTCGCGCCACTGTGTCGAGTTTGTATGATTCCACATGACTGCTGCTCCATTCAGCATCATGCCAGCAGTATACGTCCAGAGGGTATGGTCAAGTGTAGTGCAGTTGTCGCCAATGTTCGTTCCGTCGAAAATGCTGTACTTCTCCCCAATCATGCCTACCGCATCCATCCAATCCCATACTTTATTGGCCCAATCGAAATATGTTTGATTGCCAGTATACGCACCAAGACGCGCCGCGAGGTTGAAGAGCCCGCCATTCGATGCACTGTTCTTGTAGTTATAGCCGTTGTTCCAAGTAAAGATTTGCCAGCGAAGACCACCGGCGCAGTCTGCTGCATCCCAGCGTGCGGCTTGGGAGTTGAAGACACCTTGGGTTAGCGCGAGCCATCCTGGCTGATCGCTAGATGGGTTGTCGAAGTTATATTCGGTCGCCGTCATGACTGCTGCGCCCCAGAAGTACTGGTCATCGTTTCCTTCGGCCTTGGTCTGGTTTGGAGGCTGCGTGTTGCATTAGTTGACGATGTCATTCCAGCAGTAAGTACTGCGCGCATACCATGTAGTTGTCATCTGGCCCTATTTGGAAGAGCAAACCATCTTTCACGATCTGATTATAGGTAGTGTCTCCAGTGTAGTACCAATAGTTGATGAGACTGTTGAACATTGCGCCGCACTCCCACCAGTAATATGGGTCTCCAAGCTCTCCAGGTATCATTCCGGTCTCATTGCCATTGTAATAAGTGACCATGCCATATGCGATGGTCTTGGCTGCACTTTTGATTGAGTCTGTATCATTGACACTGATAGTGATAGCTGTTGCTTGTGCGACTGCTAGAGCGCCTACCGCTATCCGGCTTGCGAAGCGCATACTGGTGCAATTGTGCCAGAGATCAAGTTTCCTTCCGCTCTCAATCCCTAAAATGTAAGTGCACTTCCCCGGCTGTCCTCGACTCCGGTCAATCTGAAAGGTATGCGGAGTGTTTGTGTAGTCGAAATGGAGAAGCCATTGGAGAGGAGATCGCGTCTGGCATTTCAGGTCCAGGACCACACAACATCGGCTGAAGTGGGTTCACGATCCAGTTGACGTACCTTTTGGATTCGCGTCTGTGGACCCAGTCGTAATCATCAACGTATCAAACTTGACCATTTTCTTGGCGGCCGGATGAAGAGAACGGCAAGCCTCGTGCGGAACGGTCCTAAGCATTTTACAGCCATGCTTGGCCCGCTTTAATGATTCTTATCGGTGTTGCACCGAAGTGCGTGCGAAGTCTTGTCAAGCTTGTGTTTGGGTGATGTGGTGTGTGCGTGAGAAAGGAGGCTGAAAATATATCCTTGCACGATAAGGTGGATCCACTTGATCGGATGACGGACCCGATGGACCGGGTTCCTGCAGCAACGACAACTCTCATCCTGCACTTTCTCCAGAACTTCTTGACCGAGCAAAAGACAAGATTCGGGCAATTGGCAATGCAATATCTACATATCGAGGGTCTGTCGCGGTTGAAAACTCCAATCAAATCTTTCCTCACGTGACACAATGATCACGTGTGAATTCACGCCGTCGAACTCGCTGCAACATCTGCATGTTAGTGGAACGTCGCTTGAGGAATAGCAAGCAAGAGAACACTCGCTACAGGCTTGAAATCGAAGGCTCATATAGCAGCACATACAGGTGCTTGTTGATCTCGACATTCCTGCTGTCCAGATGTAGTAAACGCAAAAGGCGCCAGTCGAGCGTGCAGCGATGCATTTTGCCTTGATCAGGAATCTCCTGCCAGCTGAACAGTAAGCAATACATCAATCCGGAGATGATGAACGGTGGGCAGCGCTTCATCAGGCTCCAAATAAGCGCTTGAAGAAGCATCTACAACGTGCGAGTCTATCTGTTCGCGGATCCGTAGTCAGGCGGTTGCTCGATGTAGTTACCTGGTAAAAGTCAGTCTGGTGTCGATCCAATATTATTCGAATGCCAACTACCTTGAACAAAGACATTGCCATACATAGCCCGCGCTTGTCCTCCTGCCTGATTTTCACTATACCTCTGCTGTAGTCCGAATGGAATTGAAGACATGCTTGCACCGCCAGCGACATCGAGCTCTTTAGGTGAGGTAGTTCGTCGGCCATCGTGAGGCCTAGATTCGTCGTGGTCACTTTCAGCACAAGCCATCTCGTCTGCGTGAGCAGCAGGCCGCTTTCCGCAATACTTTTGTGAAACATTGTTAGCCCGAGCCTCGGACCGTTGCAGCAAGTTCTTCAACGAGTTGTGGGTTGATACAGCGTCTCCGGAATTTCCCTTCTGTGCCACCTCAGTAAGCGGTGTTTTGAACACCTCATCAACGTTGATGCGAAAGCCTGTCTCGAGAACATACTGCAGCTCCAGAACCACCTTGGACAGAAATCTCATCTTCAGGTGCTCATGCTGACGGATTGTGCCGCTATTCTTGAAGGATTCGTCCAGGCACGATTTAATTGAATTGTGTACATCGATACCATGTTGAAAATCTTCGTCCTGCTTCAATTGAGCAACCTCGCGGCGGAACTCATCCCAGGAGACCATCCGACCAGTAACGATCTCCAAGAGTGCTTTGCCTAAAGTTGGCAGACTCGCCATGACCTCGTTCATGTCATGAGCTATATCCGTCGGATCAGCTAAGGTCTCATCGTCGGTATGCAGCAGAAATATCTGCTGATCTGTTGCCAGCCAATCGGTAAGCCAGATGTTCAGAGAATGCTTATGCCACAATGGCCCATCATTCAGATGCAAGTAGGCATAAGCAAGCCGCAGAGCGAGGATAAGCCGGCGTTTCAAGCTCGGAGTCACGCGATTTGGCTTCGTTTGATGCTCATGCAGCTCGGAAGGTGTACAAGATATATGGATAGTGTCAGGCTCGTACTCAAAATGATCGCAAAGCCCATGCTGTCCCACGGTTGATGAGTCGCAAGGAGAATGATCTTTCTTTTCCGTCGATAGCACCAAGTCTGGGTCTTTTGGTACACTCGGCTTCGATACCAGCCTTGATGCACGCCAAGTGTCATCGCTGGATCGAAATCGGTAAATCAGCCAGCAAGACATGCCCCCGGGATCCGGCAGTGTCGGAAAATGGGGCGAAACGAAGGTATCAGCGGGCTGCATGGAGCATGTGCACGCCTGGAGCAACCAATGTTTCTTCAGTTCTTTGGCGGAACCCTCCAAGCCTTTGAAAATTGATCCCACAGATGTCCATTCTCTGACCCATGACTTCCATCCCTCAGACCCCTGCTCAAAAGCTGTCTCTGCTCTCTGAGAGCTTTGTGATACTGCTCGTGTGTACGCTTCCAGGCGTGCACACAATCTTTCGAGAGTTTTTGGAGGCATCTGCTTAAGCAAAATCAGATCCTTGAGCCAATCCATGCCTTTCGCTTCATGTTTGGAAGCCGAATCTAATCGTCGGGACAGGCATAAGATATTTGCATACTTAGCACAAGGTTGATGGGATGTCGAGTCATTTTCTGGGATCTCGTCGTCGGTCGAGGTGCTGTCATCGTATGCTATGATGTGCGTCTCCTCGAGAAAGTAAAGCAATTCTGCAGCCGCTAATCGTTCATCACCGCTCGGCGCCGCTTTTCGAGAGTAGTGTAGCGCGTCTTCAAGACACGTGAGATTTTCCAAGAGCCGCTCGCGACTACGCTGTATCCCATTGCGCACGGAGGACGCTATCAACGTCGATGCGACATCGCAAATGGCTGGCAGTATGGCGCGTACCAGATCCTCGAGACTTTGCGGGTCATCCGCCTTATTCGCTTGGACAGCATGATAAAACGCGTCCAGAGAAAGTGGTAATTCAGTTCGCGCCTGGTCAGAGACGTTCTCGATGTCTAGAGGTATCCTCTGCTGCAACCAACTTATCCGCTCCTGCCCGCCACGAGGAGCTTGCCTTTCACGACGCAGGAGGCCTTCAAGTCTTGTGTACGAATCAGACCGTCCGTCATTCTCTGCTTGCTCTTGGCTCCCCTTATCTGGCCCGTCGACGCATACGATGAGTTGCTCGTTCACGAGTCGAAGAAGCCCATGGGCCGCGGCAATTCCATCGTCAGCAAACGGCCCTTTCGCGGGAGCGCGCAAAGCCAAATCGAGCACTTTGATTTGATTTTCGGTGCGAATTCGGAAGTCATTGGAGATTCTACTTTGTTTGGTCTGCTTAGATGATGGTTCGTACTGTGTGTTGAAGGAGGCAAGGACTTCGAGGACGACCGGTAAAATTGCTTGGACCAGTCCGACTGGGTCTGAGGCCTGGCCAGCCATCGCCTGTCTCGACCGGCCGAAAGCAACTCATTCGACGCTGGATACGACCTCAACACCCATGGAGCCAGCGCGATAGCTCTTCAGTAACGATGAAGTCTGCGTGGGCATCGTCAGGCTCCGTCGCGACATGCAAGTCGTTCTCATCACACCCCACGATATTTGCGGCTGCCCATCCCGCCTCGAGCTGAGAATGCAGCCTTCCCTCAGCCACGTACTTTTCTAGCTACTCTACTTCGCTTATCAACGAGGTGCTCAAGTTGAGCTCAAAATCTAGAGTCCGCTTCCACTAACATGGACGATGGACAGTACTAGCGAGGGGTTTCGTCCCATATTCTTGCCATGCATGGAGAGTCTTGACCTACTCAGTCAGTATAGCGGCAATGTTCAGCTACAAGAATGGGCCGAAGTCCAGCGGGCTCGTTTACGCATATGGGCAAATGAGATTGGACTCTTTGCTCCAGAGCTTGTACATCCTTTGCAAGAAGACAGAGAGGTCCGCCGTATGCTATCGCAGCTGTTGAGTGTGATACAAGCAGACTTGCAGGACTGTGAGTTAACACGAATTCGAGTCGAAATTCTGTGAGTTAACATTACAGTGGTTGAATCGCTTCCCGCACATGCGAGGCTGGAAGGTCACCATGGTCTTGTGGCAGCCGATGAAACATCGGACATGACGTTGGATCAAGACAATCACAACTTTTCCAGTGAACCTGGCCGAAAAGTACACTATGAGCGAATACAGCAAGATCTTGATAGCTTGACTCGATTGTCCAGGCTCATTCAGGCAAATCAGCTATACTTTGGATCGCCAGATGCGGAAGCAATGATCATAGGTCCAACAGGAGTGACAGCAGTCCCGCCTAATCAGAGAGAGCCAATTGGAGCCCAGGATGCAACAGCGCAGAAAGGTACACCGCAAGCAGAGTATGCCGCAGTTCAGGAGCAAGAGGCAGACAGCTACAGTATCGGGGCAGACGAAGCTGACCAGAAGTATGCCACGGCTGATCTGACAACCACAGACGAAGCCCCTCATACGAGAAACGCCCATCGTGCTATTGGTGTTGGTATCAGTGACGCGTTCAACAGCGACGACTCGCCAGTGAAATTCGACGAAGGGAAAGGCTTCGTCGCAATTGAGGGTCGCACTGATGCGCTGACAAGCGTGGGCAACCTCGCCTTCAGGTCCCGCAAACAAGGAAGTTGGGACAATGAGGAGTCCCCAAGCGTTTCTGTGTCAGAGGAACTGGAACTTGGTGCACGTCGACTCCTCCGCCACAACGACGATGGCCGCCTAACCCTGGAGATCATTTCGAAGGATACGGAAATGCCGCAATATGCTATACTGTCCCATACCTGGCTTGCCGAGACCGAAGAGGTCAAATTTGCGGATATGGGTCTGGACAATACGGTACTCAAGGACTTGAAGCCCGCAGGGTTTAATAAACTTCAATTCTGCTGTGGAAAAGCGGTCCAAGATGATTTGCAATACTTCTGGGTCGACACCTGTTGTATCAACAAAAGAAACCATACCGAATTGCAAACTGCCATAAACTCTATGTTTCGATGGTATGAAAATGCGGCTAACTGCTATGTCTATTTGTCCGATGTCTCAGCAGTCGAAACAACGGGAACTCTGTCAGAGTCATCACCGTCCTGGATGGCCGAATTTCGCAAAAGCAGGTGGTTCACTCGAGGTTGGACGCTTCAAGAACTTTTAGCACCGAGTGCCGTCAAGTTTTTTTCGCGTGAGGGCACCTTTCTTGGAGATAGAGGCTCTCTGGAACAATCGATCCACGACATCACTGGGATTGCCATCGGCGCTCTGCGGAACGAACCGCTGGCTAATTTCAGCGTAGACGAGCGACTCTCATGGGCCAAGCACCGTCAGACCACACTTCCAGAGGACCAAGCATATTGTTTAATTGGTATCTTCAATAAGTTCATGCCTTACATCTACGGTGAGGGGCGAAACGCATGGGAGCGACTCAAGAGGGAGATCCACGAGGATCGGGAACGCGTCGATGGAGAAAGAGCTAGGGTTGAAGAAGCTAGAGCCAAGGTCGATGCGATCCTCAGCACCCTGCCCAAGAGTGATTCGGCCGCCTACAACTCGTTGGAAAGCCAAGACAGCTCGTTGTGTCTTCGGGATACTAGAGTTGAGCTACTTCAAGAAATCACACATTGGGCTGCCATGAACGGCGATCAGTCCCTCTATATACTCAGCGGATCTGCAGGCACTGGCAAGTCGACTATTGCTCGAACAATTGCTCGTACGTACGACGACCAGCACATGCTAGGTGCAAGCTTTTTCTTCTCTAAGGGCGGTGGAGATGCTAGTCATGCTGGCGTGTTGTTCACAACGCTCGCAGCTCAACTTGCGAGCAAGATAGAGCCGGTCAAACGTTATGTTTGCGAGGCGGTGAATGAGCACAAAGACATCACCAAGCAGACTTTCAGAGATCAATGGGAAAAACTAATCATTAGGCCATTAACGAGACTGGGTGCTGGAAGTGGCCAAGACCATCCTTCGACAGTAGTATTAGTGATCGATGCTCTGGACCAGTGCGAAAATGAGCGCGATATGACCAATTTCCTCAAGGTTCTCGCCTTGGGCAAATTCCCAACCAATATCAAACTGCGGATTTTCATCACGAGCAGGCCCCAAGCACCCATTCGAGCGGGATTTGAGCAGATCCCAAAGGTACAGCGGCACAGCTTCGTGCTCCATGATATTTCCTCCCGACTCATCGATCGCGATCTCAGGCTGTTCTTCCAGGCGAACTTGACAGAAATCGCCATTAAACGTGGCCTTCCCCCTGACTGGCCAGGCGAGCAGGACATAGAGCGCCTCGTGAAGCGCTCCTGCGGTCTCTTCATCTGGGCATCTGCAGCGTGCCTCTACATCGGTAAAAGGCGTCGCAACGCCACACAACAGATGAAGACACTTGTGCAAAGCCAAACTCATGTAACGGGTAGTGATTCGAAGAAAGCTCTCGACCAGCCGCAGAAACATCTCGACCAGATCTACACTACAGTACTGACTGAGGCCATCAATGACGTGGATGATTACGAAGAGGAAGAGAAAGAAGAACTTTACCAAAGACTGAGAGAGATTCTCGGAACTATCATCGTCTTGTTCTCGCCGCTGTCAGTCGACTCTTTGGCTGGGCTTCTCGACACACGGGCCGAAATTGTGATGGAAACACTGGCTGACTTGCATGATATCCTTGATGTCCCCAGTAACGAGAAGCGACACCAACCCATCCGTCTGTTTCATCCTTCGTTTCGTGATTTCCTGTTCGACAAGTCGAGATGTAGCGGTCTGGACTTCTGGATTGACGAGAAGGAGGCACATAAATTTGTCGCCGAGAAGTGCGTCGCAGTTATGGCCAAGCGGCTGAGGCAGAATATATGCAACTTGGACTCGCCAGGAACAACCATAGCAGCAATCAAAGCCGACCGCGTACAAGGACATTTGCCAATGGAGGTTCAGTACGCCTGCCTTCATTGGGCGCAACATCATCGTCAGGGAGATACGCACCTTCGCGATGGTGATGATACGCACAAGTTTTTCCAAACCCACTGTCTTCATTGGGTTGAGGCTATTAGCCTCATTGGCAAGAGTTCCGAGCTCGCTCCAATCCTGAAAATGTACCAGTCTCTACTCGTGGTATGTACACTTTGGTATGGCTTCTCGATAGATGCTGACGTGACATGAATGTAGCCCTCAGACAACCCTGACCAAGTGCCATTTGTCAAGGACTCGAGGAAGTTCATTGACAACTATCAAACCAAGGTGGAGCAGTCCCGAGCGCCTTTGCAGATTTACTGCGCTGCTCTGGTATTCATGACACCGTCGAATCAGGTGCGGCGTCATTTCTGGCCGCGGCTCCATCGATCTTTAAACTACGTGCACGTGGTCAAAGCAGACGCACGCGACGCTAAAGACGACAACAATTACGTCTGCGCAGTGGCTTTTACTCCAGATGGCAAGTTCCTTGCCTCCGGATCGTTGAAAGAATGGGTTCGAGTATGGGATACCTCCACGATGGCGATCGTAGGAAGATATGAGGGTCAAACAGACAAAACTAGTGCCGTAGACATTTCTGCAGACGGCTCCATGCTAGCCTCGGGTTCTGACGATTTCACTGTGATGGTCTGGGATATGCCAACAAGGACGACTCGTCACATCTGGACAGGCCACCGACGGTGGGTCAACGCTGTTGCCTTCTCGCCACGTACAAGCTGGCTTGCGTCTGGATCGAGCGACGAAACTGTTAAGCTGTGGGACTTGAGCACTGGGCAGGAATTAAATACCATTCAGCCGAATTCGAACTCTGTCAACTCTGTGGCCTTCTCGCCGGATGGCTCCGTGATTGCACTGGCCACAAGCGACCATATCATACAACTGTGGGATACAGAACCGCGAAATCCTGGAGGAATGCTTCTCCGACAGCTTGAGGGACACACTGGGCCTGTGTATTCTGTGCAGTACTCTCCAGATGGCGCGCATATAGTCTCTGGGTCAGATGATACTACAGTCAGACTATGGGAAGTCCAAACGGGACTTCCAGTCAGGACATTAGGGCGGCATTTGATGAAAGTCTGGGCAGTTGCATTTGCACGCGATAACTACAGAATTGCATCAGGATCTGAAGACAGAACCATCAAGATATGGAACTCAGCCAACGGGAACTTGTTGTCCACACTGAGAGGTCACACAAGCGGCATCAACTCCGTTGCGTTTTCGCCTGACTGCCGCCAGCTCGCGTCTGGGTCCTTCAACGACGATGTGAGACTCTGGGATCTTGAAAAGCAGGAGTGCATAGGTAGCTTCGCAGATCCCGAAGAGACCATAGTCTCAGATCCTACCGATCTCCATGGGTCCGGTTCAAATCCACTCGTCTCGCCCACGAGCAAGTCAAGGGCACACTCGCAGCCAGTGCGGTGCCTCTCCTTCTCTCCGAATGGGCAGTTGGTGGCCTCCGGCTCGCATGATACCGTAATCAAAATTTGGACGAACGAAGGAGCGGAATATCTGTGCTTAAGGGGGCATACCCAAGCAATTACTTATCTCGCTTTTTCGCCATCCGGCGAAATTCTCGCCTCCACTTCCTCAGACAGAACCATCAGGCTATGGAATCCGACTCTAGGAGCCGCGATCAGCACCATAAACGACTACGGGAGCACTATCAGCACGCTACGATTTTCGCCTGACGAGAAGCTGCTCGCGACGAGCTCCGATGATGGCATCATAAGACTCTGGGACATTGCGAGAGCTGTGATGCTCGGCGAAGTACGCTATCACTTCGAGACAGTATGTGACATTGCATTTTCGCCCAATGGCGATTGCGTCGCTTCGTGTGCCGATGATACTGCCATATGTCTTTGGGACGTCAAATCGGGCACGCTGAGGCTGGAAATCGCCAAAGCCCATACAGGATCTATCAGTTCTATCTCATTTTCGTCTGATGGCCAACGGCTGGTATCTTGCTCGTCAGATGGAACCGTTAAATGCTGGCAAGGTGCTCAGATGGTGTGTCACGCTGAGAAAGACTACCATCAGCCAGTCATCCACGCTGAGTTTTCAGCCGACTGCCAAAGAGTCGTGTCTAGCTTGGAGGATGGGAGCGTCAATATCTGGACTTTGTTGATGGATACTGACAGAGACGTTGCAAAATTCGACATACCCTTGCGAAGAGACTCATTCTCTGGCGTACGACGATTCGTTGAGGCTGGAGAGTCTCTCCAGGCTGGTGACCTTGCCATGTCGACTACATCGACCGGCAGAGGCCATGCACTCTTCGTCGATGGAGATTGGGTGAAGAGAGGTGAAGAGAGAGTGCTTTGGCTGACCGAAGATTACAAGCCTATCACTTTCGCGACCTGGGGTGATATGGGGGTCTTAGGGCACAAGTCAGGAGCGATATCATTCATCAGAGTATAATGCGTCGTTTGCTTGTTCTTCGTAAGAGCCATTCTATACTACTGTTTCCTAGTGCATTGCAATCTACCAAATTGCGCGTAGACTTGGGCAACACATGTAGCGGCAGTCCAGCCACTCTAATCGTTGCACTGGAAGCTGCTGTAGCGACAGGCGCCGATTGGCGCTGCATAATGGCCTCGATTGCTTGATTTCTCTCATGTGAAGCAGAGCAGCTCCGCCGCGGCAGTCACAGCCCATTTGATGAGCCAATCTGCGCTTCGCCTCATTGTCTTGAAGGTGGCAGGTGAGTTTACAATGAGCCGCCATCAGAATGTTGGAGCAATGTATCTAGCCTCAAAATGGCGTCTTGAGATCTGTCAGGCCGTCACTCAATCATCTTGACTTAAACGGGCACCGGCATCTGCAACGACGGCCTCAACGTTGATCTGAGCCAGATAAATGCCATCAAGGACCGACATAGTCACCAGTGCCAGGAGTAAGCCACTCCACAGCCCGTAGAGGCCCCAATGGACACCGAAGGTTAAGCTGATGGATGCTGGAACCGCAATCTATCCCATTGGCCGAGAAGTACGAGCAGGACTGTCGCGACTTACTACTATGTATGCCAGAGTGCTCACGACAGCGCCGAATCTTTGCCTCCCAAGTCCATAAAGGAGCTTTTCGCACTGCGCAACGGCAGTATCAACCATTTGAAATACTCCAATCACTAAGCATGTCTTGGTCGCGAGGGCGACAACCTCTTCATCGTCGGAGAAAATGGCCACTATAGCTGACCGGAACAGGATAATGATAATACCATTGAGCAGTCCAATGCATGCAGCAAGGCCAAACGCAACCCGTATTGCAACTTTTACGGCAGTCAGAGATCCCGCTCCAACAAGATGAGCAACTCTAGTCCCGGAAGCGATGGCGATACCTGTCGGAAATCGGAATGCAAAATTAGTAATGCTCAATAAAATCATGTTCGCGGCAAGATATGACGTTCCAAGCTGTGCGCTAGCTAGAGACAGTGCCTCAAAGGCCACTGTGTCGGCCATGAGCATGATCATTCCGGGTATGGAGACTTGTAGCATGACATTCCAGTTTTGGAAGATTTTCTGCGATGGTCGCGGCCAATGCTCGCATCCATGAAGATAACGAGTGAAAATTGCCAGCAGAATAGGTAATGTGGTTTGCGTAACGACCAGCGAGACCGAAAGTCCTAGGAAGCCCGTGTTGCGGATCCATACCAGATGATAGGACAGAACGACATTGAGAGCTGACGTTGTGAGCAGGGTACATGCTATCGCGCTATAAGAGCCTTGGGTTTGCGTGTACCGCTTTCCACTCTCATAGCAGGCATAGCCGGGGGCGCCGAGAATGAGAATCCGAAGATATCTGCCAGCAGCTGCCGCAAGCTCGGGATCTGGAACCAGGACAGTCAGGATTTCGGTGCTCCAGTACCACACAAGCGCAACCGGCACAGTGGCTACCAAAAGACATAGGGTCATCCGCTGTACATAGAGCCCGATAAGAACCTTTCGTCCTTTGCCAAATGCTTGAGCACACATTGTGTCCAGCGAGGTGGCGAGACCTTGGTACAAGGAGTATCCAGTGAATTGAGCTGTAGTCATCGCCAGGGAAACCGCAGCGAGATCTCTACTCCCAAGGTGTCCAGACATGATTATTGGAATGAGCCTCTGGGACAGATCTAGCAGCGAGATGGCAATTAAAGGCGCAGCAAATCTGGCAATGATGGTGCTTTCCCGTATCCAAGTCGTCTCCTCAAGCGATGCTGCCTTTGGCAGAAGACCCGAACGTTCGTTGACGCCTGCCATACTTGCAGCGTTACTTGCCTCGCCAGCTGCTTCGCGATTGCAAGGCATTGGCCCTGGCGATGCCGAAGATCTGCTACGGCCATTGGACATTCTAAAGCAATGCGTGCACAATCTTCGCCAGTGCCACCTTTTTTCGGTTCACGTCTCTTGCATAGCAACAAGACCAGATCAAGCGATCGTTCAAGGCCGCAAAGCTCTTGATTCCACCGCATGGCCTATCTCGAGCAATCGGACCGAAATGCGAATCCTTTGCCAAGCCAAGCAGCATCTCGGCACGGATCAATGTTTTCACGAAACACCTCTCGTACCTGCTGCAACTGCATGTCCTCCGCTTCCTGAGCGGCGTGGCACGCTGAACTCTCCCACGATTCTGCGTCAATGTGCCATTGATACTACCCACTCACAGCGCCTAATGCCATACAGACCGCGCAATTTACGGTCCCGATCACGGAACGAGCAATTCTCGCTACGATCTAAGGTACTTCCGCGTACTCTTCACCACATCCGATCCGTCGACCTGCCGTAGCCTTGGACGGCCTCAGATACGGACATCCTTCCTCGGAATACAACAGGAATGAGGCGAGATCGACTTGAAAGAGCTAGTATGGACTGATGATCTTCGTCCAGATCAGGTCTGGGCTTGAGAAAGAGAATCTGTGGTGCACTTTGAAGAATTGGTTGCGACCTAGACAAGCAGTCCAGCTGGATCTGAGCTTCTGTGGAATATGGCGGCGTAATCAAACTATAAATGGTATCGTCTTCGTCCTGGAGCCTAGCGTGAGTACTCTCGATCGTTCTCCATCGGCCTTACCTGGGGCATCTTATTGTCAGATTGGTAAGTTTGACTTTCGATGTTCTTCTGTATCAGGGCTCAGCGCGCGTGAAGTGACGAAGGAGTTCTTATGACAACCTCAATCAATCAGGCTGTGGTTAAGGCCACAAGGCGTCGAGCGCATTTAGCGCGCTTTTGGTCAGGGTCCACCATCAAACCGCTGGCGAGTCCATCACAAAACATCGAAGCTGCATCGGACACCAACTTGCCAATGAACGGTCAACAGCAGCTTTTGCAACACCACATGGAGCATACAGAATGTCGCAGCTATTGAGGCTTTGCCGCATCTTTCCAATTAACAGATCGGTCGCCCTCACAGGACCGATCATTGGGGCAGCAGGCCAGACAGCACCCAACCACACAGTTCCCCGGCGCAAACCATCAACACGCGGCGCGTCATACGTATCCCAGATCGGAAAGGTGAAGGATTGTATACACGACAACAGCGGATATGACAGCTCCAAACTTGGGCGGTTCGTGCAGAACAAGGCATTCGAGATGGCAGCGCGACGTATTCGCTTCAATATGGAAGAGCTGAAGAAGGCCGCCGCAGCTGCTGTGCAGTCAACATCTTGTGATCACGCAGAGATGTATTTCGAGAGCACGCACAGCATAGCCTTCCTACTTGCCATGGACGACGGCAAAGAAGCAGTTGCGAAAATACCCTATCCCATCGCCGGTCCGGCGCGCTTCACCGTCGCGAGCGAAGTTGCCACCATGGATCTGATGCGGCATCACTTGAAAATACCGGTTCCAAAAGTTCACGGCTGGTGCAACTGTGCCGAATTGACTCCTGTGGGTTCTGAATATATAATCATGGCGAGACCGGCTGGAGTACCATTACAATCAAGATGGAAGAACTTGAAGCTCCGCCAGCGCGGAGAGATTATGAAAGAACTTGCCCGGTTCCAGACAATTTGGTCGTCGGCCACATTTGAGGGTTACGGCAGCATATACTATGCTAGCGATTTGAAACCAGAGAACAGTCTGCCGCTGAGACATTTTGCTTGCCACCAACCGGGGCAGAAGGCATTTGCGCTTGGTCCAATCACCGGCAATGGACACTGGAATGAGGATGGAAGGCTGCTCGTGAAATTTGACAGAGGACCGTGTAAGTCTAATGTCACGAGGCTGATGCGCTCTATCTCGGGAAACACGCCTCCCGGCGATGGTCATGGACGCGATCTCAGGCTAATCCAGGAACAGGGAAAACGATTGATGGCTACATGAAAGCCATCGGCCACCGTGAAGCCGCCTGTATCGAACAACTACCGAAGCTGCCACCAACGACATTGTTCCTATGTGGTCCAGGCACGTACGAGCCTACAAGAGCCAAGAAACTGAGGGCCGTAAGGTACTATCTACAGCTCTGGAAGCATCTGATGCCTTCAGATACTGCTGCGCAAAAGCCATCTGCATGGCATAGTAATCTTCGCGGGATGAATATCTTCGTGGACCCTTCTGATCACACAAAGATCACTGACCTCGTAGACTGGGGCTCCACAGTAGTGGCGCCACTGTTCGTTCAAGCATGTCAACCAGGTATACTAGATCATGAAGGACCCGAAGTTGAAGGACTCGATCCTCCCGAACTTCCCGAAGGTTTTGAGAAGCTGTCGCGAGAAGAGCAGAACGCCGCAGGTTCGCTGATGCTCGACCAGTGCCTTCCTGTCGCTTACAGAATGTGGACAAAGGCCATCAACCCTGATATCTACAAATGTCTTGAGCTTCAGAAGGCTGAGACGCATACCCTCTTGAATTGTTCCGGTGGCCTCCTGGTGCAAGGTGAAGTCATCATCACGCATCAGATGTTCGAGTTTCTTGAATCTAATCCGGAAATCCTGAAAGAGACCGGCATAGTACTGCCTGAGAATTTCGTTGCAGAAGTCAACGCTGATGCGGAGGGCGCAGTCCTTGCTATGCAGACCATGGAGGAGGTGAAGGACGCGCTGGGTGATCTAGTTCCAAAACACGGACGTGTGAGTGTTGAGCAGTACGAGCAGTTCAGAATGGCACTGAAGCCAATGAAGGAACAAGTCATTGAGCGATTTGCTCGCACAGAGGCCGATCGTGCTGCCTGGGAGGAACTATGGCCATTCGACGATTGAAGATCAGTCCAACTGCTCATTGCTCCTAAAAGCGCCTAAGCTGATTGATGAAGATTGCAACTCGACGAGCACTTTCGGGATCGGATGATAGCATATGGCATTGGCTGGCAACTTGAGCGAGCTTAGTCTCCGGACCTGGGCTGGCACCCGGAATTCCTCAAAGACGCCACTCCAAATGACACATGGACAGCACCCTGATCTATTTCCGTGAACCTGCAGCGCAACACGGTAACGACCACGAGGACAGGGTGCCATAGCCGTAGAAGATTCAGGAACAGGAAAGTCGAGATAGACCTCGGCACAGAATTGTTGGGCGAATTTGGATGCCTGAAGCTTCTCGCAGGCCCGAATGAAATCCGCAACCCGAATTGGGCCGTACAACGAAAAGAGCCTCAAGATTAGACTCACGGAAATAATGTCAGAGGCTTGTCGGGATCATTACTCTCCAATGAGCCACCGTCCTCGGCGCCCACCGCCAACGTGCCGTCGACCTCGGCAGTGGCGTTATGCAGGTGAACACCCTTATTGGCCTTAGTGGCAAGGCAACACAATTTCAGCCCGTGAGCGTCAACGAAAATTTGTTGCCTGTAGTCGGTGGCAGAGCGTAGACCGACTCCGAATAGCTTCACCAACGAGTTGCTGTTGGGACAGATGTCGGTATGATATCTCTGCCTCGGTATGAATTAGCTCTCAGGTAGGATATAAGACTTCATCTCTGCTCGAGTTACAATCCTCATCACAGCACAACAAACAACATCAAAGCAAAGCAAAGCATCAGCTTCAAACATCAACTCAACGCCACACTTCAATCAACTTCACCAAAACAACAACACCAACAACATCACAATGGCCCCATCAGCTCTCTACAACACCGTCGAGGACCTCCCAGGCGCCAAGTTCGCCGATACCCTCAAAGCCATCTTCTCTCACAACAAGAACAACAACGCCACCAAGGCTGAGGCAACTCCTCGTCAGTCTCGCGCCACATCAAAAGCCAACACACCAGCTCCATCAACACAAGCATCTCGTTCGGCATCCGTCTCTTCGACTGCATCCGTGGGCAAGAAGTTGTACCAGGGAGGTTACTACCCTTGCTAAATGGCATGGCTCGGAGTTCGAATCTCGGATGGTATCGCTAAGAAGCGGAGGAGTTTTGAGAGAAGAGGAATGTACTATTGCACAATACCCTTTTGATTTGTTATCGCGGCATGGATGGATAGAGGATAGAATTAGATTTCAATGAATGGCAAAGCCCGATTGGAAATATGATCCGCATCTCATCCTCTTTTATGTTCTGTTTGCTGCTTTCTTGCTTCGGGCCGGTCAGCTGGTATCTTTTCCTTCTCACCCTCAGCTTCCTCCAACTTCAATCCGGAGCAGGACGCGATTCCTTGTGACCCGCCCTCTGCCTCCCAATGCCTTCTTGTTCACCATCCATTCCCGACTGTCGGACCCTTCCAGAGATTGATCTCAAAGTCATCATCTCCATCGGACACACTCGACCATCGTGCTCCCTTCACCTCATATTTGCATCCCAGAGTAAGCCATGCAGCATTCATACACCACAATTAATCACCCTATTCCATTACCCTCCCCTTACCTCCCCGGCGTCCCCGCCACACTCCCCGGCGTCCCCACCATCGCCCCGGGACTCCTATCCTTCCACTCACTCTGCAACTCATCCGCATCCCCCGGCGCCTCCTTCCTATCCCACCTCCCATAATCCCTCTCAACCCTAATCAAATGCGTCCAATCATCCCCGCCCTTCTCAACATTCGCATAAGCCTGACTAGCCCTACACTTGACCGCAGCCTTTTTTGTAGAAAAAGATATAAGCCAGACGACGGTGCGGTCGTTGGCGTAGGGAGTGATGTCGAAAGCTTCGTCAAAGATGCCGGAAGCTGCTACGAGTAATGCGGTCTCGATGTGGGAGCGTTTCCCAACTTGTTCTCGAATATCGATTAATTCTTCATAGACGATCATATACCTTCCCTTCTTCCCCGTCATCGTCCCCTCATCTGGCGTATAATACTCTTCCGGCTCCACAACCGGTCCAGCTCGTAACCTATAATCCTCCAAAACCCCTCCAGCTCTAGATTTCTGTTGTATTCTCAGATGATCAGGTTGCGTACGCCAGCAATTCGCAGAATTTTTATCTTCAAATTTCGCTACGGCAAGATGTTTCTTTTCATCGGCGGGTGAGGTATAGCCCATTTCTGAGATGAAACCGATTTGATCTTGGAGAATTGGACGGAGTTTTGTGTAGTATGCTCCGACGATGACGTTGCGGGACGCTGGGATTGTTTCTTCGAAGATGGTGAGGTACATTGTGGTGGTGAAGTGGTGGTGGCGGGCGGTATGAAGTGGTCGTTGTGTTACAAACTCATGGTACCGGTTTATCCTCACCAGGTACGAGATTGATGATTTGACACAAACTCAAGGAAGCAGAAGCCACCATCATTTCGTTTCGGGGGCGAATCGCAAATCTATAACAGAGCAACTTATAAGAGATCGAGGCCCCTGCTGCGCTTCTTTCTGTGTAGGTAATCAATTCAAGGTGCTAAGTCATCTCAGCCGAAGGTTGCGATGCGCCAAGGACAAGGCAGGCCACGAAACACAGTATCCTGGTAAAACTTAGTTCTCCATTCGGCCCTGGCAATCTGAACTTGGCAACGAGGCCGAGCACGACCGAGAAGTGGAAGTGACCGATACGAATACAAAACCGCGTGGTCAGAAGCTGAAAAGATCCAGATGTCCGAGAGACTCCATAGTGTAGTTCTGCCTTGGCGCTGGGCGATGAAGGCAGCAATTCTGCAAAAGCGGTGGCTGAGCAGCTTAGCGATTTGTGTCGGCCCTTGCCATGCATGGTACTTTGCTTCTGGTGTTGGTTGCATCGTCACACGTCCCGACAGAGGCCAAGCATGCTCGTATAGAACAACGTGGTGTGAGAAAGTTCATGATCGGCACCTACCTAGAAACACAGTGAATCGTCATAGGCAGGCCGCTTCGAGCGGCCGCGAGCCGGGAGAAAGCCAGGGTACCATCGAAGCATACAACTTTGTCTTTGCCGTCGTACTACGACGTCCTGTCTAGTTAGATTTACACCCATCCCTCCCTCCGATGCGGCTTCTGTCCTCCTTCACACCTCACATAACGAAACATGCTGTCCGGCCCTGGTATAGTGCTCGCTAGCAATAGCTGATAACAGCAAAAAAGGAACATGTGCAATCAATCAATGCGCTTCGTGGCTCGTCGAAATCGGGGCCAGAACGCGTGGAAATCTTCAAAAGCCAGGCCGTTCCCCAAAACTCCCATGGTGCAAGGAGATCTTAGCGCGCAAAGGCGCAATGCAGCCGTGATTCGCATCAAGCGCGCGTCTCACAAACAAAATCCAATCCAATTGATCGCTCGTACAAATGAAATTTGGCAGCGTCGAGTGTCGGACGCCGCATAAAGTGGTTGAATCTCGTGGACGATGGTGAGTATCATTGCGCCAGAGCGAATGCAGCGATAGGACTGTCGACCCATCGCTGACTGTCATCGTGATCTCGATACTTCTGAGCGAGGAGCTCCTAGCTCCTCTTGATCGCCAGACCAAGAGACTCTTCTTCCCCATTGAGTGGACTTATGCTCCTTGGACTCGCGGAAAGTTGCGTGCTTGCCTGAGGAAGAAGCGGCAACGCCTTGTCCTTGGGCGGTGTCGGAGGCGGACGGCCTCCCCAGCTCAGGCGCTCCTCCAAGCTGCGTCGATCTGTGCTACCGTCCATCTTTGGCGGCGTTGGAGGCGGTACTTCCCCAAGAGAATCCGAAGTCATCTCGGCATTTCCAAGAACCGAGTGGTTCGTGGTCTCCTCGTTGCTCGGCTCAGGTGTCACACGGGACGGTGTTCTAGACCCTGCGTTACTGGTGTTTTCGTTGGTTTCGCCGATTACAGGTAGAGTAGCCTCGGGATAATCGCCGGGAGGAGTCCTGACGGCCATGATGGACCGATCTGGTACTTCTAACTCGCCCGAGCGTTTGCGCCTGCTCTTCTCTGCCATATGCTCTGCCTCCTGCATCACCTTTTCAGTGCCGGGTGGGTTGATCTTGTCGCGATGAATGTTGATGCCGCCAAGACGGGGATCATTGACAGTTCCTTCGATTCCGGCAGGGATCTCGACGCCGGCGTCACCTGCTAGGGCAGTAGAGAGGCGTTCCTTTTCAGCGCGCTCCCGAGACATGGTGACTCCAGAAATGAACTTGACGAAGCGATCGCCATACTTTTCGGGAGGAACAGGTGAGATTTGCGCCTCGTGGCCACCCATGCCTTTCCAGAAGTGCTCTACCCTTTTGAGGAGATTGTACTGTTCGCAAAGTCAGTATCACCATCATACAAGTCGCTGCACCCGGTCTTACCCTGGTTAGACAATCAATAATTCCGAGATAGTAGATCTCTTCTCCAGGCATATCATCTTCATGAGTCGCCCTGAAGCCACCATCATCCGCATAGAAGTAAAAGGTGCTTCTGTGAGCTTCTTCAGGCAATTTGTCAAGCGTTTGGCTGATGGGAACAGGTCGCTCTCTTTTCACCTTATCTCGCATCTCTTTCACGCGTTTCGCGTTCTCCATTTTGCTAGGAGTCCGGGCTAGCTGTTGTGAGATGGACTGCTCTTCTTCAGCACCACCTGGCTGGAACACTCGCAAAGTTTTGTCGCGCAAGTTCTCCTCGTTACCACGCTCAAGATCATGGATGCCGACAAGAAGCGAATAGTCCATGATCTTCAGCCTTCGGAGTAATGCCACATCCTTCTGCATCTGGTTCACGAAAGCCTCCTTTTTCGTTGGGCCAAACTCCAAGTGCAGATTGCGCCGCAACCAGTTGAGATCCTTCAGCGTCGCCCTAGGATTCTTCTCCAAGTCTTCTTCCCGGTAGTCGCGCCCTATTGTG
This sequence comes from Pseudocercospora macadamiae, assembly GCA_012978405.1. Taxonomy (NCBI): domain Eukaryota; kingdom Fungi; phylum Ascomycota; class Dothideomycetes; order Mycosphaerellales; family Mycosphaerellaceae; genus Pseudocercospora; species Pseudocercospora macadamiae. Next base: position 181,685 of record WRNY01000036.1, read on the forward strand.
CTGCCCTTCAAGTCGAATGTTCTGTGGATGTCGCGGTGGGGAGGAAATAGGTTGTTCATAACCACGAAATGTATCTTGCGTCCATATGGTATCTTGACGCGATGCAGGCCGTAGAATTGTGAGAGTAGCGTATTTGGATTTTCCGTAACATGTTCATAGTAGTCCTTCAGAATCTTTCTCAGAAATTTGTGCTCGCCGTGATGGATGGTCTTGATAATGTATTTGTAATCTCGTGAGAAGTAAAAGAATGAGCCACTCTTTCCAGGTGATCCAAGCTCCGAGAGGATGTATTTCGACGTCAAGGACATGAGGTAGTCGGCCGGATCAATTTTGAAGTTGGCGCGAAGTTTGCGGAAGACCCAGGGCGCATAGTCCTTGAACTTGAAGTCGTATTTAGAGCTTGGCGTCAGTTCGCTGCCATTGATGTCGAAGCTATGCTTATACTTGACTTCGAAATCGGCGTCAGTGAGATCCCTGTCGAGTTTGGCATTGATACGGCTGACACAACATCGTATCCCAGTGAGCATGTTATAGGCAGTAACAAAGTTGACATGATTCTGGTCCACTTTCGTGCCAACCACAACTCTATCGTCGTCGGTGTCTGCGCGTTGCTTCTTTGACGCTCGCTTGTTCCTAATATGTTCCGCCCACCTAGCTGCGTCTTCATCGTGGGGAATGTCTTCAAGATGCATGTCGGAATGGATTGAGCGAGTCTGTCTCCTCCCAAGTTGCAGCGAGGCTCGTCTTCGCGTAGGAGTGTTTGGCGAGAAGCGACCTGTGGCAGACACCAGACCGTCTGTGTTGGTCGGGTCGCCATCATCTTTGGACGTTCGTGTTTGAACCTTTGGTACTTCTAGGGTATGGCGATGTGTGAGGCGGTCTGGTCGCGATACCACTGGAGTCAAGCTACCAGCCGGATCGTAGGCTGGTGGTGAAGAAGCGCGATGGCGCTGTTGCTTTTGAGAGCCATGACCAGGAGGCTTCAAGAGGCCATCAGCACCGGCCTGCGGAGAGCTTTCCACGACAGGCGGCAGTGCAGAGTTTGGAATCATGGGAATTTGTCCATGGCTTACACTCCGTGTGGCTGGAGGATGTGTAGACTCGCCATTGGTCATACCGACCGGCTTACTCAGAGGACTCCTCGGTGGGCCGCTTGGCTTCCCGTTGGGTAGAGCTGTGAAGTATCCCTCCTCTGCAGCGCCGGGTCGTGTTGTGGCTTCCTTAATGGCCTCGCCAGATCTTCTCTCACCACCATCGGAGAGATTGGTGGCACTCAGATTGCTTGCGCTACGCCGAGACTTCATACTCAGAGCCACGCTTTTTGCTGAAGGGGCGCGATCGCTACCAGCTGTCCCGTTCGGCACGCTGAGAATGCTGCCATCTTTCCCGCCATAGCCTTCCTTTATGCTGCCATTCGGGAGTGCTCCGTTCGCAGCAGGTGTGAGCGGCCATCCGCCCGGTGCAGCGTCTACCGCCGGCGTGGCCTGCTCGGAGTTTCTTCTCGGTTCGCTGGACTGTGGTCTCGTATATGCTGTTGGAGAGGTATTGCTAGGTGCTGTAGTTGTAGTTCCGTCTCCGCCCGGGAAGGCGGCGGGCATATCTCTTGCAAGTGTACTGCGGACCATGAATATGTGGCCGGCATTGAGCTCGCTGCTTTTCCTGCTCAGCGGAGATGCTGCTGGTGGTGCTTGCGCGGTCGACTCATCCCCGGGATCGTGCCACATCGAAAGGCTATCGGACCAGCACCGGTTGCTGCTGTGGACTTCACGGTCGTCGCTGCCAAATCTGTGCGCGCCTGTGTTGTCGGGCCAGGAAGACCAAGAATAGCTTGCCGTTTCCTACACTGCCCAGCCCAGCCACGTAGAGGTCACACCTGCCCAGACCCCCAATGGCTTCGGATAGCGTCCTAGTGAGCAGGAATGGTGAGAGGAAGGTGGCCGGTTGTGAGTGAGGCCAGAGATACGAGTAGGTACGAGGTAGGTGAGTGAGAGCAGTGTTTGTCAGGGCGATTAGGTACTCCCGTCAGGTCTCGCTTTGCGGTGGCAGCGTCGCGAGAGACGCTCGGTCCACGCGGGAGGAGCCGCGTCTTCCTTGGCGAGCGACTTCACGGGAACGTGTAGCCAGAATCAAAACACGACTGGTCGCGTTGGCTTACACACTCACTCCATCCATGTTTTGCTCTTCACCAATCCACCAGCCTTCTGACCACGCCTACACCGCTATAGGCGTTCAAATGAAACAATTCTACAGCTCAAGCACATGATCACGCCATCAAGGTTCGAAGGTTCGAAGGTTGGAAAGGTTGGGAACGAGCGTCATCAAGTTGAAGAAGTTCGTGTCAGACTATGTACTCTTCTGTAGCGCTGCATAGTGACATCTCTCGTAGCATCCGTAACGCCATCCTTTGAACACCATTAAATTCACAGTCCCAGTCCCGAGCCCAGTGGGAACAACCACATGCCGCAAGCCGCTTGGTATCACACACACATCCATAGACCATCGTTTGACGCCCATACGCCATCGACACTGACGCTATCATTATCGCTCCGTTGGCGACGCGCTGTCAGATAGCACTCATCAGATAAAGGTAACGCGGGCGTCAGCGTACACTCCAGTGCCAGAAATTACATCATGCCATAGAATAGAAGGGAGCAGCTTATGCCTTCTTGGGAGTTGCCTTCTTTGGGGTTGCCTTCTTGGCAGCGGCCTTCTTCTTTGGTGCGGATGCCTTGGTCACAGGTTGTGGTGCCTTGGACTTTGTGACGCGGCCAGACTTGGTCTTGCCGAGGACAACGGGTGCCTTCTCCTCAACGGCCGGTGCCTTGGCGGATGTCAGTAATGGTCGATGGAAGCGATGACGGCAGTGACTTACGGCAGCAGGAGTCTTACGTGCCTTGCCAGTGTTGGCCTTTGTCTTGGTTGCGGTCTTCTTTGCTGCAGGTGCCTTCTTGGTTGTGGTCTTCTTTGCGGCGGCAGTCTTCTTGGCAGCTGGTGCCTTCTTTGCAGCAGTCTTCTTCGCCGCAGGTGCTTTCTTAGCAGCAGCTGGCTTGTCGGCAGTCTTCTTTGCGGCTGGCTTCGCGGCGGTCTTTGGTGCAGCGAGCTTCACTGGGCCGGAGGTACCTATTGGCGACGGCAAGGTCAGCGAGGTGTACAAAAGTCGTGAATACTCGAACGAATTGGACGATGAAGATGATGCCAGTGATCAGGAGAATCGCAGGACATCAAATGTTCAATCGCAGGAGTGACGATGGGTTGGAACGATCGTTTGGTTTGACGTACCCTTCGGTCGGAGGAAAACACCGGTCTCAGAGCCCTTCATGAGAGCGCGGTTGAATTGGGCAGTGAAAACATTGTCGCTAACGCCGGCGAGGTTGTTGTTTGCGAGAACGTATTTCTTGATTGCCTGGCGCCTGTGTAGAACATGCAAGGTCAGCGCTTGGTCGAGTCAAAAGCCAAGCATCGCGCGTTCCGAACTCGGTAGCGACGGCGACGGCGAGGTGATGGTACAACTTACGAAGATCCGTTTCTCTCCTTGAGCTGCATCAGAAGACGCGTTAGCACAAGTTTCAAAGCATGCAGTCGTTCGTGGCGCTCAGAATGTCATCGAACGTGCAACACGTCGCAATCTGGCGGTCACGAGCGCGATCAAAACAATTTGCGCCGGGAGTCGTCAACGTACCGAGATAACAGCCTCCTTGATCATGTCTGTTCGATATACGCGTCAGTGACTGGCGAAGACGATAGAAGCTGTCCCAGCGCGTCGCGACAAAGGATGCGACCAGGACATCGAAAAACATACCAAGGTACGAGCTGTGGGCGGCAGCAGCCTTTGGTGCGGCCTTGGTGCCGGTGGAAGCTTTCTTTGGAGGCATTGTGGTTGATGTGATCGATTGGTGTGGTAGTCGGAGAACTGGAGATTCGATTGATGCTATGCTTGGAGTAATGTTATGGACGCGTTGTTGTGCTGTTGCGATGAATCGAGAGGAACTGACGGAAACGACGGGCACGCGCGAAGGTGGGGAGTTGCGGTTTTATAGCAGTCAAAGCTCTTGCCAAGAATCCTAATCAATCTTTCAAAACACAGGCTCGACGCGACTAGGGAGAAACAGCCTTGTCCGCACCGCTGCGGCTCTGTGATTCGATTATTCTTCGAAGAGCGCTGACACCTCCTCATCCCCCATCACAGAGCTTTCCTCACCGTCCCTCTGCTTTTGATCTTTTCCGACTCTTGCCTGGGGTGGCCATCGCGATCGCGTGTTCTCACACCATCCTCACCTTTTCATCAACACATCCTCCCACTCTGTGAAATACACTCTCTATCGCACATCTACATGTATCTACATTGTCTTCATGCAGCTATCTGAGATGTGTCGCAGTTCTGAAGAATCAAGTCCTCGCTGGCAATCGCGACACCTCTGTCGCCCAGCACCACAACGCCTCAGGTTTGTAGACGAATCTCTTCCAGAACGACAGAGAAACACTCTCATGATGCAGCTATTCTACGATGCTTCCGACGGCTGTCTGTAAAAGCTCATCGTCCGATCGAGAGTATGGTGTTGCTGCTGCCCATTCAGGTCGCGATCGGAAGCGCGCGGCAAAGATCCGCATCTCGTCTTTCCTTATCAGCCAGTGAATGGACTCTATTCTTCGCTGCTTCTGGCCATGATATTGATGGTGCTGCCTGGATCTGGACTGCACGATTCTGGAATGTCATGTGCCTGTATGACTGGGAAGGTTTGCATACTACAAGGTCACATGGCCACTGTCCAGCTTTGGAGGTACCTAGCTTGGTGTCACGAAGCAGATGCAGGTAGCCTTCCAACAGGTAGGCCTCTCAAGCACCAGGTGGCTCCCTTTTTCTGGCGTTTCGGAGCTGGCACTCTATTCTGCCTCAGTATCCAGCAAGGAGATAATCAGAAGTTCACATGAACAGCTCCGCCCGCACGAGATGTATCGGCAGGATCCTGACTGCGGGTAAACCACTTTGCTCGGCTTCATTGTCGCGGCAACCTCTGCTCAAGAAGCAGAATGCTTTCAAAGATCTCTCGTGGTCTGCCAGATGTTCTTCGCTAGTACGTTTGACAACCTCTGCTCATTCCTTCCAATACACTTCGAGTTGCCAGCCCTTCTCCTGGAATCACTCGACCGTTGTTGCGACGCGCATTGGCCAGGTGTGGATCTCCGCAACCTCCTTTTCTGTACGGGTGCTTCTGGTCCTGGTCAAGCCTATCGACCAAGCAGCAACTTGTAGCAAAGAATGGCCGCGATGCACAGCTGGAAGTTTGTTGTACCACAGCATCTCGAATGACCTAGTACAGACCATCGCTGCCACTTCGCCAATACCGATCATGGAAGCACAAGCATGTTCTGATCAGTCTCGAAGCACTTCCAGTGATAATCACCTAGCTGGCCCGGTACTGCTCTTTGATCGAACGTGTCGTAAATCGAATCGATCAACTTGAACCTCACCGTCGTCGCGAAAGAATCCAAGCTGAACGTGATTCTCGTCTTACATCTTCCAATAATTCAATTCGCACATGCTCTTTCATTTCCATGCTATATCTTATCCCCGCCTTTTTTGTCTACGCTCGAGTTCGAGGACTTCTCGCGACTCGGAGCATGGCTTGGCATCTCGACGCACGGACTAAAATGTTCAAATGAAGCCAACCATCCCTTGCATGAAGCCACGTACCAGAGTTCGCCAATACGGGATTCTGATGTCTGCTGTCTCCCGCGTGGTATTGATCATGAGGGCTGGCAAGATCTCGTCGAATTGGCACAACTTCATGCTCATCATCTACAATCTGGATTCTAAGCTCAAGATAGGTCCCTAAGCACCTCTCTGACCAGATCGAGTGTTCTAATCATATCTAACCCCACTCCGGACCCCATATACTCTGGTTTTGACATCGCGTCCCTCATTCCCCATAACCAAGCTTCATGTATAGTATTTCTTTCCTGGTAGCCCACCAATCAGAGTTCGCTCTGACCCCTTAGCTCTCCTCCTCACACCAGGATGGCATGGTCTTCTTGGCGCAGTGGTAGCGCGTCAGATTGCAAATCTGTAGGTCCTTGGTTCGAACCCGAGAGAGGACTCTGATGTATTGAAATGTCAGACTGCGTCTAAGACGTGGGAACGCTTTTTTTTTGGTGTAAGTAGAGTGGCTGCGTGAAAGATGATCTTTTTGCCTTACTACGCCTTGCTTTTACAATGAGAAAAGGAAGGCAAAAGCTGCCTGTCTCAGCCAAAGCATACGTGTAGGATACTTCATTCCCATACTGGCGTGTGATATTACTTTTTCTGCAGTTTTCACGGCTGCTTATGATTAGATTCGAAGCTCATTCTTTGGGGCATCATTGGACGAGGGAGGGCCGATACTGGCTCACATTCTTGTAGTGGAGAAAGTATATATGATTTCGTTCATGTTTGCTCCCGCACGAGAGTGTTTTCCTAAGTATCAAGGACGATTGGAACAACCAGGACTGTCCACTTGTCTACAGAGAGGCGTGTCGCTATGATGCTTGATCTAACCAGCTTCTGTAGATAACGCTGGTCAATGCGCCATTCCGGCAATGTCACGCTCATGTGTCCATGCAGAATCTACCATTGAGAACCCAAAGATTTCATTCTGAGTCTCTCCGTTGACTTTCAATATTCGCGTCGTCACGATGATTCAACGTCAATTAGACCGCTCCTCCAGTGTGTTGAACTCCGAAAAGGTCGCACATCAAGATACATAGGCTTGCTTCTGACCAAGTTCAATTGATCCAATTGGAAGAGTGTTTTTTCGTATTGTTTGCAAATCAAATCCGATACGTGGAGGGATCGAAGTCATACAATGCTAATTCCTAAGAATTTGTGTCGTCGATATGTGTATCGTCTCCTGCTGCCAAGTCAGTGACACTTCTTACGAGAAGGGCTACTTCCCTTGTTCCCATGAGCTCTTGGCTGGAATTGTTGGTTCATGCCGCACTTGCCATCGCGAACACAGCTGTACCCTCGAGTTCCTGACCAAAAAGTCTGCTCGCTGCTGCCCATGCCAGTGTAGAGAGCAGCTGCGCCTCCGTAATGTTCTGCATAAGTAGCGCTCTACCTCTCTCTTCCTTTGGCACACCATCGTCCTTCATCTTCTCTGCTTCGATCCTCATCACACAACACTTCTGCTTCTGCTACTCTTCAACCTCCACCAGGTGTTTTGATCTCGACTCTGGCCCCCTCACCATCTGCAACCGCTGTTCAGTCGCGTCGAACAGTACAACCTTTGCCCGACCAGCCTCAGATTTGGAACACAGCACACCACAGACATCGTCTTCCGACATCCATGGTTCAGCTGATCTTGCTTTTCATCAACGGCTGGTTCGAACGAGGTGAGTAAAGTACTCGGCGCAATGATTTCAACCTTGAACGGGTCTGATGGCTTCGGCCGCTTGATGATACCACCTGGTGAATGAGCAACGGAACACCCTCTCACTCAGCCTCGGGCAGCCTGGGCTGACATGGGTGAAACTTCCCGGCTTTTTAGGATTTTCTCAAGCCTCAGCGTCCATACGAACTCGAACGAAGATCCGGTCGCCTTGGAGCACGAGGTGAGTAAAATCCTGTCGTGCTGAATCTCAGCAGTGTTTGAATTGATGGCCCCGGCCAAACGATGAAAACCGATCACAGTGGATGAGCGACGGACACCTTCTCACTCAGTCTCGGGCAACCTGGGCTGACCTTGGTGAAACTTTCGGACTTTTAGGACCTCCTCAAGCCTCAGCGTCCATGCTCGACGACGAACTCGAACGAAGATCCGGTCGCCTTCGAGCACGTCCTTCTTCACGGGCCCTTGATCACCGCGAATCCATGCCGCCGCAAATCGACGACACCGCATCACCGGCACTCGTCACTTTGCATGGAGGATAGGTCGATGACAGAAGCGTTCCTGGATGGCTTGTATGGGGAGTGCCACTGTCGTGTGTCCTGTATAGAATGAAACCGCTCGCGTCTGAATGAGTAACGGATGAGAATCGTCCAGTGTGGCGGGTTTTTTATATGGTTCTTACTGCCAAGGCTTGTCTTCCATGGTACGTCTCTCGCTATGCTTTCTACCAGCACGTCTTACCGCGAGGTACCACTTTCTGTCCAGGGAGGTATGGGAGTGACATCCGCGTAGAGTCTTGTGAAATGCGACAGCAGCTTGGTTTGTAGCTCGCTTTCGTCTGTGTTCTCATGCTCCCGGAGACTCAACCTTTGGCTCTGTAGGAGCGTTGGCCTTCATTTCGTAAGCTTTGGTCCTGAGTCTCGGCAGGCACTGCGAGAGCAAGAGCAAGTGTCTGTCCTTGTTATGATTCTTGGCACGACGACAACACACGACGAAGATTGATGGAATGCATCATGAGTGCATTACTGTGCAGAAGCAGCATCGTTCTCGTTCAGCGTCAAATGATGTACACAGGCGCGCTGACTAACGCGATTTCAGCCCCGCTGCAAGCGCCCGAAGACCTGGGCTGGGCTGTCAGTGTCAGCCGCGAGGGTCAACAGCTCGTCTCGTGTATCAACAGACAATTTGATTCGGATTCTGCGTCGTTGAACAGGCACCCGACGCTCGTTCTCATAGCACACGCTGACTAGAAGAGTTACTGTGCGCCCATATACCGATCTTCCCCTTCTATCCTCACACCAGCACACACAGCATGGCGGCGCCGCAAGCACAAGTCCAGCCTTGCCGGTACAAGACTGGCAAGACACTCGGCGCTGGCTCATACAGCGTGGTCAAGGAATGCGTACACATCGACACTGGTCGCTACTATGCCGCCAAAGTCATCAACAAGCGTCTCATGGCGGGGAGAGAGCATATGGTCCGAAATGAGATCGCAGTCCTGAAGAGAGTTTCAATGGGACACCAGAACATTCTCACTTTGGTCGACTACTTCGAGACGATGAACAATCGTATGCGATCCATACACTGGACTCGTACCTCTGAGTCGTGCTGACCTCAAATTCAGTTTACCTCGTCACAGATCTCGCACTCGGCGGCGAGCTGTTCGATCGCATTTGCCGGAAAGGTTCTTATTACGAGTCCGATGCCGCCGACCTTATCCGAGCAACTTTGTCCGCCGTTGCATATCTACACGACCATGGCATTGTGCACCGCGATCTGAAACCCGAGAATCTGCTGTTTAGAACACCAGAAGATAACGCCGATTTGCTCATTGCAGATTTTGGACTCTCCCGCATTATGGACGAAGAGCAATTTCATGTCTTGACTACGACTTGCGGAACTCCGGGATATATGGCGCCTGAAATCTTCAAGAAGAGCGGTCACGGCAAGCCTGTGGATGTATGGGCCATTGGTGTCATTACATACTTTTTGCTCTGCGGCTACACGCCGTTCGACCGCGATAGCAACTTGGAAGAGATGCAAGCGATTCTGGTCGCAGACTATAGCTTTACTCCGCTCGAGTACTGGCGAGGTGTCAGCTTGACAGCTCGGCAGTTCATCAAGAGATGTCTCACGATCGACCCGACCAAGAGGATGACAGCACACGAAGCCCTATCACACGAATGGATTGCTGGCCCAGAGAGCGGTCGTGGCGAGGAGGATCTGCTGCCGACAGTCAAGAAGAACTTCAATGCTCGACGAACACTCCATAAAGCTATTGATACCGTACGTGCAATCAATCAGCTACGTGCTGGTGGTATGGGCATGATGGACGGGGCGCTTGCCATGAATCCAGACCGTCTTAAGCCCAAGGACGAGGATGTAGACATGGTAGATGCATCCCAGCCGTCTACGATAGCTTTCGATCCACGAAGCCACGGAAAGGGCCAAACGCAAGAGCAAATCGACGAGCAGCAACGTAGGACGCAGCAGACCATTACAGGGCTCTGGCAGAGTAAGGTGAATGGTCAAGCCGCGTAGCCACGGGGTCCAGTTCCAGAACTCAAGCAGCACGAGTGGAGTCGTAATGTGCGCAAACCCATCTATTTCCTGCTTGAAGCAGCATCAGTCTGCATTTGCTTTACGAGATATCAGCTCCGAATCATGAGATGGAGTACCGGGCGTGGAGGAGAGTGAACGACTTGACGATGAGTTGCGTATTGACATGGTATCGCAGTGCTGCTGCCTATACCGACGAGCTGTATAAACCAGATTTGCACGATTCCGATGCTCACATGGCTCTCCCAGTACCTTGGACCGTAATTACAGTTTCAGTGCACATGGCAGCATGAACTGCATCGATTCTTCCACGCTAACGAATCTTTAGTGTCTTTCCGGAGAAACCTGCTCTTCTCGTACCTGACGGGCAATGATGAGCAGAATATTACATACGTAGCGCTCGCTGTGGCTTCTTCTAGCTTATATTTTCTTGGGTCGGCTGCACGGAGGACAGTATGGGAGATCTCCAAACATCCTTCCAGAACCCCATGGAGACATCGCTGCAGCATAGGACCGAATCCTTTGACCACGAGGCAAATACTTGCATGCGGCTCTGCATCTCTCCACAAGTTCGCCAAGTCTTACCTCGAACCCATCAAAAACCGACGCTCCGAAGAGCGGCCGCGTCTAATACAGAAGACCAAGAGAACGACCTTCCCTTTTATGATGACTGCGTGCGAAGGCCCAGAACATTAGCGTGCTGGTACCTGGTTATTCTGCTCTCACTGCCACTCAAAGCTAATCGGACCGAGATCTCGCCCCGCTCCCCGCTGCCGGGGTAAGAGGCTGGGGTGCGCATATGGCTGGAGAAAATACGAGCTAGAACTGCGGACGTTACCTCGTTCCTTCTCGAAATGCAGCAGAATTTCTAGCGGGCATTGAACAGCTCGTGGCATCCATGACGCCTGTGGTCTTGGCCCGGGTTGGCGCAGATCGTGAAGACCGGTAGTACAAATGTTTGGCAAGGCCCGGTAAGTCGCACTTCTCTGTCCCTCATTAGATTCCTCAATCCCTCGCCATGCGTTCCATATCCTCAGTAGCAGCATTGCTCGCTGCCGTTCCCTTCGGACAAGCGCAGTGGGGTCAGCACCATGGTCCACCACACTATGGACCAGGTAGGCCAGGAAAGCCGGGTGGATATGGTGGAAACAATGGCGGACAATGCACAGAGTTGACCGCTGATGAGATCACTTCAATGGGAAACAATTCTCTGTTCACACGATGGAGGCCACAAAGTCATTTCTTGGCACCGGCAGGTTGGATGAACGATCCTTGCGGAGCGATGTACGACCCTGTCAGAGACGAATACCATTTGTCCTACCAATGGCACCCGAACCATTTCAACTGGGGCAATATCTCATGGGGCTCAGCTAAGAGTAAAGACCTGATCACATGGACCGACAATGTTGAATGGAAAGATAATGAAGCACTCATCCTTGGGCCCACTGGCAATGGCAGCTTCCCTGAAGCTTACAACGGCCTTGGTATCTTCTCCGGCACTGCTCAGCCAGTAAACCTCAATGGCGAACAAGACGGCACATTGCTCGTCTTCTACACCTCGGTCAGCTACCTTCCTACCAGCTGGTCAATCCCCTACCACCCACACACCGAAAGCCAATCTCTAGCCCTCAGCCACGACGGAGGCAAAACCTGGCAAGAATACGAAAACAACCCAATCATCAGCGCCACAACAGAAACATCCCCTATGTTCTGGAACGTCACTGGTTTCCGTGACCCATTCTTCGAACCCATCCCAGAACTAGACACCATCCTCGACGTCTCAGAACCCCACTACTACGCCGTCTTCGGCTCAGGTATCAAAGGAGTAGGTCCCAGAATGCCACTCTGGACCGCGCCCGCCAGCGACCTCACCAACTGGACATTCCTCGGTGCCTTGTGGGAACCAGTAAAAAACACCTCCGTTGGTCCCCTCCTCTCTACCGGTACTTATGGTTTCAACTTCGAAGTCTCCGGATTCTTCCCACTCAAAGACAGCAAGGGAATCGATCACTGGTACGTCAATATGGGAACTGAAGGCGGTAATGTTTCTTTTCATCCTTCTGCTCAATGGGCTCTCTGGAATGAAGGGAAAATTTCCAAGCGTGAGAATGGGAGTGCGGAATTCGAACCTATTTCTGGCGGTGCTGCGGATTGGGGTGTTGGCTACGCGCTCTCGAGTTTCAACGACACAAAGCACAACCGCCGCGTGCAATACGCCTGGCTTAAGGAAGACTACGTCGCGGATGGAGGTCTCTTCAGCGTCCCACAACAAGGTTTCCAAGGCTCACTCTCCCTTCCTCGAGAACTCTTCGTCCACGAAGTCGAAAACGTCTCATTTTCCCCCGAACTCTCATCCGCAAAGTCGTCAATCCTCGAATCCGGCACCGCTCGTACCCTCGGCGTCCGCCCTCTCTCCGACGTCGTAACCGGTCTCCGCTCCTCCTCAAAATCCAAAACATACTCCGGAGCAACATACTCGAAATCCACGATCCTCGAATCCTCTGGCTCTTCACATATGGAACTCACCACAACTATAAAATCTTCGTCCGGAAACGTCGGTATCATGATCGCTGCTTCGCCTGATGGAGAAGAGTATACGAATATCATTTATTCGCCTTCGAATCATACGATCTTAGTCGAACGTTTGCATTCTAGTAAGATTGTTGGGTTTAATAATGGGACTATTACGGGGTATTTTTATCCTTATACTATTGATGGGAAACAAGAGGAGATTAGTATTAATGTTTTTATTGATGGGTCAATTGCTGAGATTTATATCAATGAGAGGTTCTGTTTGAGTGCGAGGATTTATCCTGCTAAGAGTTGTAGTACGGGTTTTGGTGTGTATATCGGAGAGGGTGCTGAGGCGACGTTTGGTGAGACGAAGGCTTGGGTTGGGACTAAGAATGTTTGGCCTGAGAGACCGCTGAATAGTAGTTCGAAGTTGGTTTGGGATACGCCGGAGGAGACGAATGATTATGTTTGGTGGAGTGGGAATTAAGCGAAGGGAAAGAAAGGGAAAGTTGGGTTGGGGAATTGTATATATGCCAATTAGCGGAAATTATGATTGTACATATTGTGACTCAAGATGAATTTGACTACTGATGTCGTTTGATCAGTTCCATTGTCTTTTCCACTTCTACCCAATGTGTTTCGTTCTTTCTTCTTGGTCGATCCTTTGCGCCAACATCACGTCCCTAGGACCGGTGTGTCTTTCATCTAGCCGATCAATGGTCTCTTGGCGAGTCTCAAAGCAACGTTAATAACGCTAGAAGTCGCAATGACATGAGCCAAAGTTCGCGGAACACCAACATTGAAGACGTATGCCGGGTAATGCCTAAAACAAAAGTCAGCCTCATACCCAAAAATCATCGGATCGCAAGACCACCATACACAAAACACTTAGCAATAACATGCAACCCCAACAAATTAATCAGCGCCTGATCCCCCGGCGCCGTAGCCTGCGTCAACGCCGCAGCAATCGCCCAACCCGGAAACATCTCCATAAGATGATAATGCGCCGAATGTAATCTCAACGGCAACCCTCTCAAATTCTTGACCTGAGCTCTAGGATGATTATTATCTCTTCCATCCTTATTCCCAGCATCGACGCCAGCTGCACTTCCTGCTCCGGATAATGCGTAGGTTACGGTGGTGTATAATGCAGCTAGGGCCGCGATTTTCGAGGTTTGGGAAACTGTGCTGACTGAACCGGCAGAGCTGAGGTATGCTACGCTGGTTATGGTTGCGTTGACGGCTTTTTCTATGAGGCCGTTGGGGGTTGCGATCCAGGATGTGAGGGGGATTGCGGCGAGGAAGAGGCCGCCGAAACCGAACATGGCGAGACCGGCTGGGTTTTCGCTGGAGGTATGGGTGTAAGTGATGATGTTCTTTGCGTGTTGTGGGTTTGGATGACTTACACGCCATCATCTGCGAGCCGTTTGACTACGCTGTCCTTGCCGTCTTCGGCCTTTGCTTTGGCTCTATCTGGGAAATCTTTGCCTGACATGATGATGTCTGTATGGTTCCTATACTGTTCGAATGATGTGAGTAAAAGAGAGAGTACGTTGCATCATCTTCTTCTTGTTATCTGGTTTCCTCGGTAATAAGAGTTAGCACCATCTGGACCTTTTCCCCGCTCACTGAAGTCAATTATTTGAATCGCGTTTAGCGACCATCGTCATTTTTGGCTCGCTCGGAGTGACGGCTGAGGAGGAGGAAGCTCTAGAGCTTGGAGACGGCACACGTGTATGTAGGATGCTTTTAGTGCAGATCTTGGTGGAAGCTCTTCACACTTTCGTCCGTTCAGCGGTCCTCCTCTGCTCGGGCCGTTGCTCCATGCCGTGAGCTTGCATTTGTTGTGCAATATCAGAATGCGGTGGCAGAACACAAGCAGATTGATGCGGGTAACACATAACCGGAAGGGGCAGTGTTGAGGTCTGAGGAATCAAAGGCGTGAACTGATTGATCATTGATGCATTCAGCGCGATTCGCGACTTCTCACAAGCCGCATTGAACATGGCCTTCCAGTACCAATGAAGAGGGAAGCCATCAGAGAATGAACTCTGGAGTATGGAGCGTCCGATATTTGGGACGATGTCGCCGTGCAAGGATTACCGTGACGTCTGTTGTGTCACAGCGATTGAACCCGATGGAACCAGGGTGTGCATGTCCATCGATATTGCAAGTTCGGCGTGCATTCTTTGTCCTCAACGACACATGAGCCATCGTCGAGCTCAAATCTCAGTCGTGACAGCATCTGCGGCAGAGTCAGCGGTGAAGTAGTTGGTCAGATTCTGTTCGCATGATGTCGACAACACCAGGTCCAAGGTTGAACAGCGGAGGTCTTCGGCACGTGGAAGTTCAGTGTTCGCGTGACTGACAGGCGGCCAACGCGAGATGACGAAGGCTCCGAAGCAGGCCAACATGAGCCCGAGATAGACATGCGATCTTCTCTTTCTCTCTCAGAACAGTGTGAAATAGTATACCTTGAGTATTCGCGTAGTCAACTGATCCACTTCGCTACAGTATTCTTATTCCCAAGAAAGGCAGTGTTTCCACTCCACCTTGTCCCGGAGTAAGGCAATCGCAAAGTCCCGATCAATCGCAATCACGCTTCAAGGCGAAGACAAGAGCATATCAGTATACCTGCGCCCAGCTGTATAGACCGGAACAGAAAAACACCATCAAAACCCAAAGACCTCACACAAGTGTATGCCAAAGTATCACAACCCAACTCTGCCGGCTCCACACCCACATTCCCACCAACGGCCATGGCCGACTTCCTCACCAACCTGTGGGAATCCGTCTTCACACCCGGCACCACACCCACCCTCCTAATCGCAACCAACCTCACATTCGGCGCACTCCAACTCCTCCTCCTCGGCCTCCTAGCCGCAACCTACAGCATCCACTTCGCAATCCTCTCAGTCCTCTGCGGCGGTCTCTGGTACAGCATCAACTGGTTCGCAGTCGAGCTCCAAGCCGCACAGAAAGCCGAAGTCGAAGCAGAGCGATTACGGAAGAAGAAGCAGGCTGAGAAAGAGTGGGATGATGCGGATGATGAGGGAGAGGATACTGAGGTTGAGGGAGGCATGAGGGAGAGTGTGACGAGTCTTGCCTCGAGTAGAGGGGAACCTGCGAAGGCGGAGATTGTTGAGGCTTTGATTGCTGCGGCACATGCGCCTGTAGGGGCGAGTGGTAGTGCGGCGAGTGGAGTGCAGGCTGGGACAGGTGTGAGTGAGAGTAGGCAGAGGAGGGTGGAGAGTGCTGATAAGGCTCCGAGTGAGTTGAGTACGGATAGTGAGTGGGAGAAGGTTGATGAGGGGAGGTAGTACTATGAGAGGATTTTGATGATTGCGAGGATCAACTTCGCATCACGCGACACTTGAATGAATGAAGTTTTATGAAGCGGCTTGTGTCAATCCAAGAGGTCTCGTTCTCTGTCTGTACTGCGTAAACGGAGGATGTTTGTAACGAGGATTGGGTTCGTATCGGCATGAACTGGTGCCCTGTACCCCGACTGTCACCTGTAAGTGTGGCTGTGCAGGACTGTGTGATATCCTTCCCAGTGTGTATTCATCATCATATTCCAGAGTCCAGTGCTGCAATGACTGCTGCTCGCTGTTTTGTTCACGTGATCTAGATTTAAACTTTTGACGCTAGTGCCGAAATATGCGAACTTCGAGAAGTGAGGCAGGCACGATGCTCCGACACCAGTCAAACTCATCTCGCGCCCACCACGATTCTCTGTTCTATACACAGGAGATACTACACACCCGAGAACACATTCGCGACCCCGAAAACGCGCGAAGCGACGCGCAACCGCCATCATGAAGCTCGTCAGGTAAGGCAATCCGTCCGCTTGCTTGCTAGCCTGTCTGGCGCAATGCTGAACGAAACCACTTTCAAGGCTACGACCGCAACGAGCCTGGCTGACAGGCATGGTAGGTTCTTGATGAAATGTACCAACGAGACCGTCACCATTGAGCTCAAGACGGGTAGGTACAACCCAGCCAGCCAGCTCTCCCAAAAATTCGCAATTGACTAACGAATGCATGCAGGCACCATTGTCCAAGGCACCATTGCCTCCGTCTCCCCTCAAATGAACACGAACCTCCGCAATGCGAAGATGACTCCCAAAGGCGGATCGCAAATCAGTCTCGACCACATCAGCGTGAGAGGTAGCGAAATCAGATATTATATTCTGCCCGACAGCCTGCCGCTCGATACCTTACTCATTGACGATACACCAAAACCTAAGAACAAGGCGCGAAAGGAACAGGATAAAGGAGCTGCGGGCGGTGGTATGAGAGGTGGACGAGGCGGCCGTGGAGGTGGTCGCGGTGGTCCGAGAGGCAGAGGTCGGGGACGAGGAAGAGGGTTCTAGGCGGTCAGCATTAGCACCCACCAAGAGATGAGAGGAACGCTGGTTGCTAAGCATCTCTGAGGCACACTGGAGCAAGGCGTATCGAGAGTACGGCATGGCGCAATGGACGAATTGCGAAGAATGGAAAAGCACGGAATTTTCAAACGGCCACATGAAGTTTTGGACACTGTCCCGAATCAGGCACGAGATGCCGGTGTTCTTCGCGCGGCGCGAACATGCGATTTCTGGTCCGAGGCTTGTAGTATTAGATCGCTGAGGCCGCGATGAATGAACAATATTACGAATTGGGTACGGTGCGGACTTCGACTTTTCCTGTGACATCGGCCACTGCTTTCTCTTGCAGGAATGCTAACGGTATTGAAGGACATGTTGCCGCTTGTCATCTTATGCAAGGATGCTGCATCTTGCACACGAACAAAAGGCACAACTCTCAGACCGAGAACGTATAAGTGAGGCTACAAAAGGCTGATTGCTCATACTAAATGCCTTCAGATGCAGGTTCAACGGCCGTTACAAGTGAGTTTGCATGTTTTGGCATGTGCTGACCGGTAAAGCACAGAATATTTAATCTTCAATCCACTATAGATACAACTTACCACCAACATAAACCATCGAGGCGACAAGCACTTCCACCACCGATCAACATCATCACCAACACTTACCACTACCACTACCTACAACCACGAACAACATCAAGACATCCATGACCATGGCCGATCAAGCTGAACGCGACTCCGTTCTGCTCGCCAAAGCCTGGGGCTTGTGTGCTGACCCGCCAAAAGTCAACTACACCAAATTGGCCGAACTTGGTGGCTACAAGACTGCTGCCTCTGCTACCACGGCCTACTGCAACGCCAAGAAGCGCTTTTTCGCCAAATTGGGTGAAGGAGACAAGGACTCATCTTCCGATACTCCGAAGAAGACAGCTGCCACCGGCAAGAAGGGTGCAGGCAAGAAGCGTGCTGCTTCAGAAGTTGAAGGTGGAGACGATGAGGAGACTGCTGAGACCAAGCCCAAGCCAAAGAAGCGTCAAAGCACGAAGAAGGCAAAGATCCAGGCTCAGGAGGATGAGGATGCTGAAGATCCGTTCGACAAGCTCTTGGGTGGTGCGAGGGATTTGATCAAGGCAGAGGAAGGCGAGGGTGAGGATGAGATCTGAGTGTGGTTGCGGGAGAGCATGAGGACGAGATTCCTTCAGCTTGCGTGATGTCTTGGAGAGTTTGAAATACTGCTGCTTGTGATGAATGCAATAATCACAGGCGAGTTCGTATGCAGTTGCAGTTGCCTAAATGAGAAAAGCTTGGCTTGAATTGAGTATGCATGTCATCATCTTTCATCCCGACTTCATCTTTACTTCCCACTCCAGGCGCGATGAACACACGCAAAACCTCCCTCCTCATCTCCATCCCATTCTTTGCGATCTTGACTTACATAACATTTACAATCTCCGGACCTTGGCTCAAATACATCGTCCTCCTCTCCAACGCCCTAATATTCTACCTCCTCACAACATTATCCCTCAGCTTCGCAGCAGATCGATTCGAGAAAAACAAAACCAACCCATGGATCTCAACAAACCGCGTCCTCGGCACCTACACCGCCCTCTACATCCTCAGCATCCCAATCATCTTCCCTGGCTCTGATCCAATTCTCAATTGTCTCCTCCGAGTCACAACATTCTTCTACGGCTGCAAAATATTGGATTTGGCTACTCGGAGTAATGCTCCAATTCTTCTGAGCGAAGCGAAGAGAAAGAATGATAATGCTGGCATGAACTGGAACCAACGACTCAAATACACCCTCAACCTCCTCATACAAACCCGATACTCAGCTTTCGATATCGCGGTCAAGACTCCGAGTCTTCCTTCACAACCGTTCTGGATAGACTACGCACCAGCGATGATAATTCTCCCCCTGACCCTCCTCTTCCCAAAAATCGCCGAACTAAAAATCTTGTCAAGTCTGGTTATAATTCAACTCGGTCTAGAAACACTCCATGCACTCATCCACGGCTCCGGTTCCTCATGTCCCAGCGGCCCCCTCTTCAATTCCCCATTCGCCATGAAGTCTTTATCAGAATTCTGGAGTTTACGATGGCATCAAGGAGCTCAGCCATTCCTCTACAATTTAGGATATCTTCCCGCATCGACACTCTTCACGGGAAGCAGTGATGTGGTACGAGCAGTTGGAGTCCTGTCAGCTTTTAGCTTGAGTGGCCTCTGGCATGGTTGGTGTGCAGCAGCACTTGTACAGAAAGAATATAGATGGATAGTTGGGATTGGACTTTGGGGAGTTTTTATGCTACAGGGAGTGGGATGTTTAGTTGAGAGAATGATTTGGGGGAAGAAGGGAGGAGGGTGGATTCAGAGGATTATTGTATGGATCTACGCGATTGAAACTGGAGCGATTTGGATCAGGATGGCGGAGCCAAAGCGAGTAAAGATAGAATGGCTAGAAACCCTCATTTCGTAATCCATGAATGCATAAAGATCCACTCCCAACTAACTTTTTATAGTGGTACCATTTCCATCGTTTCGTAAATGATTCGACATCATCATCCTCTCATCCACAACACTACTCTTTTGCCTTTCAGTACTCAAAGATCCCAAACCAATAGAAACTTCGTCCGGATGCTCAATCCTCCTAATCCTAGCATGTCTCGCCGCACTTCCACTCCTGCTAGAGCCTAGGCTGCTTACACTTTTCTTCCAAGCTCGCTGGAAGAGGCCAGCCATGGCGGGGAGACAGATGCAGATTACGCTGAGGTTGCATTCGGCGCTGGACCAGAGGGCGATGGGGGAGTAGTCCCATGTTGGGTTCTGGCTGTTACCGAACCTGACGAGGTAGCGGAAACGGATGATGCTGCAGATTGTAACGAAGAGACCGAAAAGGAACATGAAGCAGATTCCGAGTTTTCGGTAGATGCCCATGGTGAGGGCGAGGCATTTTGGTATAGGTAAGAAGCAGACGACGAACTGGTCTGCGTTAGTAATTGTGTCGTGGAGGAGAGAAGCAGACGAACTCACATCCAGAATGATGTTGACTGCTGCGATGGAGTAGATTTGTGCAATCGTGTCAAGACAATGCCCGGGTCTGGGTTGGTCCCAACGCCACCATGTGTACTCGATCGGTGTGCAGATAAGTCCCAGCGTCACGCTATATGTGACGACGAAGCAGACCATTACACCGATCAGAATCCAACATTGTAGTCTGAAACTGTTGTGTCCTGTATCTAGCGGTTGCCAGATGCGAAGGTATAGCAGTAACACTGAGATTTTTGTTGCGCCCACTGTTCGAGGCGTTAGTCATGTATCTCAGAAGACGAGGGATTCATGCTTACTGAGCCAAACGTAGAGGAATTCTGCGATCCAGAAGTACTTCAAGATATCAGTGATCTCTGTTGGCGCTAGCATCCAGATATCCCGGCCAAGACCTTCTTTTACCATGAGGTCAACTAGAATGTCAATGGGTAGCAGGATCCCAAGGGATATCAACGCGATCCAGTCATCGGACCCATAATTTGTGCCATTTGCTCGGAAGACGAATCTGCCGGCAACGAAGAAGACTGCGAACGCGAAAAGTGCCCAGGAGGTCGCTCTAGGTGTGCCTCCCTCGTTCCGAACAGGTATGTTGCACTTGTACGTAAAGTACTTCTTGGTCGCTAGAGCTTCCCGCACGGTGCAATTAGTCTGCAAGCACGATGCCACTGCGGCGTCGTAGTTGGTGCTCGTGCATAGACATTTGATGTCCTCAGGCGACGTGCAGCCAGATTTGGGAAACTCGGAGGTGAGGCACTGTGTCTGTCGAGTGTCAGTAGCTGGTATGGTAGGCGATCAGTTGTCCTCGAGCTGAAGGCGAACATCCTCGTCACTGGTCACCACGATGGCCTAAGTAAATACTCAAGACTTACTGCACATGCGGAAAGCTCAGTGCCGCTATCTTGCCCGTAGACATGATCAACACCAGAGAGAATAGCAATCAAACCCCCGACGAGCAGCAGCGACTTCATGTCGATTAGCGTAGGAAGAGATAGCTAGTCTGGTCGTAGGATATGCATTCAGTTGAAAAGCTATGGGACTCCGCCTCATCGACCCGCAAAAGGTGCCTATAAGGTCTCACATGAACCAAATTCAGGGCGAACGGTTCGACATGCACCGAGTCAACTTGGTGGTCTCGATTCTGCTAGAGATGCAGCGAACCCTTCTGATTTGGTCGAAGTCAATCTCAGTTCACCACTGATCATGGTTTGGGACTGTTTTCCGATGATGAGGGGAATTCAAGGCTCTTGATGGCTCTCGATGGTCTTGGACTGACACCGGAGCGCATGGCATTTTCTTGGTCGAATTCAGGTACTTCTTCTGCAGATCGTGTACCGTATAGAGCTGATTATAGAGCTGAGGAGCTGCTCTCACAGGGAACATGTGTCGGCAGCGAGCTTTGCAGCTACAGATGTAGAGCAGAGGTCGCAACTTGGCAGGCCGGCCACTTTCCACGACTCATGATTGTGCATGGAACTTCAGATGAGGCAAAAACTCCGCCGTCTTTGAAAGTCAATGTTGTCGCTTATTTCCATTGGTGAATTCGCGTGGTGCATTGCAATATGCTTGCGTCCAGATGCCAATGTCATCGTCACCGTATCGCTCGTGTGGCAATATTCGACACTAATTTTCCGGTGCTGAGGTTGACATACTGACTAACAGCGGACAGGCGGCGGGGTGATGAAGGTTGAGTAGACTTCCGGCAACTTGTGCACCGCTGTGCAGTGTGCAGCTGCAATCCAGGTACACTGCGAGCCCAACACGAAATCTGAAACCAAGCCGTCTCAGAAGTATGCAGCAGTATCCCTGATTAGAACACTGTGATCAATTACTTTCG
Source organism: Pseudocercospora macadamiae (assembly GCA_012978405.1). Taxonomy (NCBI): domain Eukaryota; kingdom Fungi; phylum Ascomycota; class Dothideomycetes; order Mycosphaerellales; family Mycosphaerellaceae; genus Pseudocercospora; species Pseudocercospora macadamiae. The sequence continues at coordinate 203,372 of WRNY01000036.1, forward strand.
GGCTACTCTCGTACCTGACCAGGAGTCTGCCATCGCTTACGGTGATGGAAAATCTTGGATGATGGATCGGAAGGCGAAGTGTGTGAGGAGTGGAGGCGGCGAAACACAGCGCGTCTAGAAGTCAGCCCGGTGAAGCTGATGACGCTGCCCATCCATTGGTGAGCTGCATGTGCAATTGGGGATCGCCCGACCACCAGGTTGGAGACATGGGTATGGCGGCGAACAACATAGAACAGACCTTGGTGCTTTTGATGAAGTGGAGTTCGTGGTTGTTTGCTAGAGCTATCATTTCGTATCGCTCGCGAGGACCTCGGGAGTTCCGCCCTAGTGAATGCAAAACCTCAGGCTGCCAAAGCACGGACATGGCGGATCATACCGAGGCATGTTTCAGATACGTTTCACATTCTGTTTAGGTAAGTACGGGCTCTGACAAAGCGCGTTCAGGGAAGCCCACCCGACTCAATTCATCGACGACAACCACTCCTGGACAATGATCCTAGACCAGACTAAACTACAGCAGCTTCCCTTGCAGTGCAGTGCGGTGCAACTCATCTTTTGTGAGGGGCCAATGACTGGCGTTCATCCAACAGCGTCGACAGCAACAGCAACAGGAACAGGAACAGGTTGGCAACTGCTCTTCTAGCCGCATCATCAACACTCCATGCAATGAGGCTACCAGATCTGTATCGTACCCATGGCCTCTGTCAGCTGATAGTGCTCGAGCCAATATCAAGTCTGGGCCTGGTTGGACCGTGCCTTTCTACAAAGCCTCGAGAGCGCGTAGTCGGACCTTTATACACACCAGGGAGGTATCTTGCCATGCAAACATATTCGACATAGTCCCCAGCCTTTCTGCCTCTTCAGGGCTATGCACCGGATCCCGGGCACAGCCGTACTGTTCATGACCTGAGCTTAACCACATGGCCTGCATTCTCGAAGGTTTCTGGAATGCCAGGCTGTTGTCCATCACATGCTGATGTAGGCCAGGCTACATCGAAGATACCAATCAGTTACACTGGCACATCCGATACCGAAGGATATGCTTCAGGCGGGAAGCTGTGAAAAGTCTTCCAATGTGACCGTGCTTTAGTTCTCGCAGAGCATGGAGCAGTTGGCATCAACTCGACTCTGCATGCTGGATTGGTCCGAGATTGAAGTCATGAAGTTCATCGGAGGAAAAACGGCCAGAAATGGAAGCATGCTAACGTGAGATAAGATGCATCAAGCCCATCTTGGCGGCTTTGGCAGCCACTTGCTGCTGTGTTTCAGTCGACCATAGTACAGACAGTGATCGTAGTCCCATACAACATGCCGAATGCTATTCAGAGATCCAAGACGCGACCGTGGCATCCTCCTAATGACAAAGTGCGGCGATTGCTTGACCTGTATGGCGACATCGCCAAGAAGCAAAAGCGAGTCGCTCAAAAGCTTGCAGGTCGCCCAAAAGTAAGACCATCAGACCCAGGTGCACATCGGATGAGTGGTGAGCATTGATTATTGCATACCGTACGAAGCTCCGCTCACCATCACTGTGCTCAGACGACGCAGCATTTGATCCATTCCACAACGCATGGAGGAGAGCCCGGAAGACCGACGACGAAAGGGAGAGTGCCAGAATCAAGACACCTCTCCGTCCACTATCGCCTCGGCGGCTGTCACGTCTCCGTGAGAGTGCTTCGATGACTGTCTTCCACGCAGATCCCTCAGTCGTCGTCAGCGGGTCTACTACAACCCAGAGTCGCGAGAGGCTGACACGAAGTGCGAGCTCACCCATTCTCCCGTCAACTCGCACGAGCAGAAAACTTTCGCCAACCACAAACATTCCTCGTTGTCGGCTGAACGTAGTTCCCAGCAACGTATCATCAAGTCTTCCGGTCACTCGACAGCCAAGCCATGAACCTCCCCTCGAAGAAAAGGCCCTGTCTTTGGAGCAACTGGACAGACTTGTTCACTCATTACTGGGCTTTGATGCAGCTTTACCTGTAGTTGACGGGATGGAGGACGCAGTTCAGGAAGCCATCACCGCCATGGCAGACGGAGACAGCAGAGCAGCAGCGGAAGCTATTCTGAAAGGATTCGACGGTTTTGGTGCTCACAGTCCGGAATCGCAGTGAGGACTGGAGACATGCAGACGTGGCACGTTCGCGGCCATCACTATGATCCAAGTTCGATGCGTCTACGAGCGTTGGTCGTGGGACGTACTGAGCCGAGATCATCATCGATTGAATGACCTTCGTGTACATTAAGAGAGCGTGTACGATAAGGCATGAGCATGAGAAGTTTTGCAACCACATTCATTCCATCGGACCAAAATAATGGAAACCTCGCTATTTGGAGGTGACACTGGCACACACAGAGCCTTATGATAGCCTTGGTCAACATTGCCTTGTTTGGTTCGAGCTGAGGAAGTCATCGGTACAGCGACTTCCCCATCTCGACAAACGCGTCTCACGTAGGAAAAGCGACCGAGGGATGCGACTGCCTGCCCGTACAACTTCCTCAACAGCATCTTCCCGCCTAACATGTAAGAAGTGTCGACGCTTTTGAGCTTGCTGACTTCCCTTCATCGCACACTGCACGCCGTTATGATGTGGGTGTTCGTTCTCCTCATCAACGCACTCGTAGCGGCCGAGCCTTACCAGCTTCGCTGCAGCAAGCCTTCCGACGAGTCAAGCGCGTTCTCTACACTCACGCATCCACTGCGCAAAACGGTCTCAAAGTTTTTCCACGGAAGCGGTTGCGATGCGGATACTCTCAACTTCAGCTCGCTGGAGATCTCCACTTGGCCTTCCTACCTCATTCACTCCACTACAGGTACGCGGCTCTGCTGTCTCGTGCTCTCAATATCTACTGATAGTCTCTCTATCAGGCTCTCGAAAGCTTCGCGTAGCTGGCTTCGCCTATGCCGTGGACACCTGTCGTGCTTCCCACGAATACCGCCGTGAACAGCTCAGGAAGTTCTTCTCATTGACCGGCGCCGATCGCCATCTCTCCGAGTCACCAAATGCCGCCATACCAATCGAATACGTGGCGCACTCCGTAGCAGGAGCTGAAATCATCGTCCACACAGCCAATACAGCGTTCACCAACTACATCCGAACAAATCTCTATGGCCACTTCGACACCACCATCGACTTACCCTCATCAGTCCAAATCTCCAACAACACAGTGCGACTAGAAGTGACCGGCTGCGAACACCCACTGAACTTCCCCTCAAAAATCCCCTCCAAACCGAAATCAGTCACCATCGTCCCAATCTCCGACACCGCCGGCCTCACAATCGTCTCCGACATCGACGACGTCCTCAAGCACTCCGAAAGCTGGAACCTCAAACGTCTCTGCCTCTACACCTACGCCCAACCCTTCCAACCCTGGCTCACAATGCCCCAAGTCTTCAAGTCCTGGCTCACCTCCGACCCGAACATCCACTTCCACTACACGACCGATGCTCCAGAAATGTCTCATCAAGCCTACGTCGAAGCTCTACAGCACTACCCGCTCGGAACATTCGATTTTCGCCCAATGAGGCTAGTCAACGTCACGAAATCCCGATTCCAGAATATCGAACGCCTGATACTCGCAGCACCAAATCGTCGTTTCGTTTTGCTCGGGGATGATTCTACACCTGGACAATTAACAGCGTACGCTAATCTCGCGAAACGGTATCGCAATGAGATCAAATGCATTGTGTTGCGTAGGACGAGTAGGAGATTGGATAATGTGATTGATCCGAATATGAAGGTTTTGCGTGGATTGAAGACGTTGTTGTTTACTTCGCCGAGGGAGTTACCGGCTGATGCAAATGATCTTGCTGAGCGTTGCGATGCAAGTTCTGGATTGATGATCCCGGGCGAAGATATGAATGGTTGGTTCATGTCGTGGCTTACGACGTTTAGGCAGCTTCGATGGGCACATTCGGGATGCTTTTTGCTTGCTGCGCATCGTCCGGATCCGAATTGTTTGTGGGATATGAGGTGGGGAACAAGGATGTGGGATGGGAGTAGAGTGAGGGATGAGACTGAGTGAAGAATGTGACATGAAGTCAAGCGTGTGGGTCGTTATCATGAGCATGTCTTAGGATGTATATGTGAATTTGAATATCTGGCCCGTGATCACTGTACTGCACAGCCGCGATCCTACCACGACCAAGTCTTCATGACGTTGAGCTCGGGTCCGTCGTACACACTAGGTAACGAGATCGGATTAGCATTCTGGGAATCTTCTTATCGCAAGAACGCAAGCAGTATAGATAGCAACAATCGGCCTCTCCCGGATATGTGCAAACTACTCACTGGCGTCCCTCCCTGTGCTTCAACTCATCTACCCTCTCGGCAAGATCACTGGGATCAGTGAAGACATGCCAGAGATTGTGATAAAGTCCTTCGAAGGCTTTCTGAAATCTCTCGCTACTGTTCTTGGTCTGTTCATCCATTTCGGCAATACCTTCGACCTTCCGGATATATATAGCTCGAATCCAGCCTGGGAATTTCCTTGCGATTTCGCCATAAGATTCTGGATCTTTTTGTGTCGAGTCCCCGATACAGATTATTCGTCGATGTGGGAACCAGGAATGGATTTTTTTCATACGGTCGACTTTGTACTCTTGGGTATCTTGGTTTAGGGAGGCGATTAGGCCGCCGAGGTTTTGCCAGGATGCGTCGCGGAGGATTATTGTGCCTTGAGGGTAGTGGGCTTCGCGGAATTGGCGGAGGAAAGGGTAGAGGTTGTAGGGGGAGGCGGAGAGGTAGAAGAAGGGTGGGTTTTGGAGGGTGGATTGAATGTGGGCGTATAAGGCTGGCATGCCTTGGACGGGAGTTGGGTTCTCGACGATGAAGGTTTCGTGGAGGATGCCGAGTGGGGAGGGAGTTTGGGTGACTTTGATTGTGTCGTCGATGTCGGAGATGACGGCCCATCCTCGCTCTTCGGCGGGGATTGTTACGCTTGGGATCCCGAAGGGCGGTGGGAGGTTGATGGCGTTGGAGATGAATGGTGATAATTGCTGAGTTGGAGAGAAGTGCAGCTGATGCAGTCCAGAGCTTATGCCGGAGTAGTTCGATGGACCTAGGGTCTGCTGCTCTTTGCCGTCGATGGCAATGCGAAGCGTACGTTTGGGCAGCACGGTGTCAGCAAATGGTTCGACACGCGCTGCTATACGCTTCTTCGTAGCAATGTCGTCGTCGCTGACTTGCAGCTCGTGGGCGATGTGAGAGACGATTCGGGAGACATCCTTTCCAGAGCCTTTGATGAAGTAGCATGCCACGAACTCTACCTCCCATCCACTGCCGCCTCGCACCGGCTGAGGCTTGCTCCCATCCTCACTGATTCTGCTGGGCTGCGTCTTCTTGGCGTGTTCGACTTCGGCTAGATCAGGTCGCTTGTCTCCGGGTTGCGGTGTTCTGAAGGCAGTGTTGTCGAGAATCCACACAGTATGGAGAGCCGGGTCGACTGGCTCTGCCTTGGTCCATGGAAACACGATCGGGAATCTATCGAATAGGTCTGGCATTGAGTGTCGCAAATCTTCAGGTACTTCGGGCGAGAATGGCGCGTCGTGGTCGATCGTGGTGCTCTGCAGAGCATCAACAGCAGTGCGCCTGCCGACGGCGGCCACTTCATTTAAGAAGTTCATGACTGCGTGCCTTCTCGATGCGAGCGCGTGATTCTTGCAGTGCCTTCTTCGCCAAGTGTTCTGACCTTAAGAAGGGAGAGTCGTTCGGAAGCGTGACCAGGACCAAGTTAGCTTCTGCAACGCGATCCGCGTAGACACGGTCGGCCTGCGACAAAGGTGAGGTGTGTGAGATCAAACAGGCAGTCGTCTCAGTACAGTCATCGGCTTTCTCGGTCGTACAGATGTCAGCAAAGGTGTGAGAGGTTGATCACGAACAAAGCAGATTGAAGCACGAGGTGAGGTCCACGAGTTGGACTGGTGGCGGGAGCCCTGCATCTTTCGTGCATGCGGACAACCGTCCAAGCATCTTGGCTCTGTTCGTTGTGCTTTCCGCCATGAATTGACATGCGAATCGCTACGGGCACTGCGTCCAGATGGAGCATGATGAACGCGTTTCTTGTTGACTTTTTGTCGATGCAGAATTATCGACGCACTTCGCGTTCCGTGCAGCATGTTACGCGACGAGGCGTGGATATTGGCTGTCCAAATTCGACGTCGTTCGAGACAGGAGCGCAGAAGTCGAAGCTCTGGCGTTAGGGTTGTTGTAGCAATCGTTAGGGTAATTTTCGGCGACGGTGACATATCGAACATCGAGGTACGGCTCTGAATTTGATATCAGAGACTTCTGACTGTATATTGGTATTGTTTGTGTGTTTTGGTAGCCTTTTTATGACTATCACGGAAGTGGTGACCGATTGTTTGAATTATATTTGATCCGATTTTCGAGGTTTTTAGAAAGACGTGATCAAATCATTCCGATTGATCTACAGACTCCATGCTCAAAGACTAGACATCGCAAAAATCACGACAACGACGTCCAAATGAGACAACTGACCTTCTACACGACCTAGGTTCGAAGTGGCATCTGGATGGTACTAATCAAACTGGAAGGCAGAGATGGTATCATTCCATCTACATCATCATTCGTTGGCATCAGTATCTATACTCTACCTCTCCACTCTATGCACCGTCTGCGGTTCGATCGACCCAGCCGTAGTACTTTGGTATGATTCACTTCCTCGCGAGCAGACTGTGCCCGCCCATCTCCTTAGGTTGCTCAATGCCCATCAAGTCGAGCAGAGTCGGAGCAACATCTCCCAGCACACCAACATCCTTCTTCAAGCTCGTTCCTTCTGGAGCATTGGCCATGACGAACGGCACACGATTCGTGGTGTGCGAAGTCTTGGGGGTCTTCTCTTCCGTCAACATCTCCTCCGCATTGCCATGGTCCGAAGTGATGAAGAGCGTGTAGCCGTGCTTCTTGCAAGCCTCGTAGACGACACCGATAGCCTTGTCTGTCTCTGCGACGCCCTGGACGGCAGCATCGTAGACACCAGTGTGGCCAACCATGTCCGGAGGAGCAAAGTTGTTCATGACGAATTCGTACTTGCCGTCAGCAATGCGCTCCGCCATTCGTTCTGCAACACCCATGGCGCTCATCTTCGGAGCTTGATCGTATGTTGCGACGCTCTTGGGCGAGTCGATGAGCTCACGATCCTCACCGTCGAACTGAACCTCCACACCGCCGTTGAAGAAGAAAGTGACGTGTGCGTACTTCTCGGTCTCGGCGATGTGGCTTTGCTTGCAGCCCTTCTGGCTCAACCAGTCGGCAAGCACGTTGTCCATGACCTGTGGTGCGAATGCCACAGGTAAGTTGAAGTCTGTCTTGTAGCGCGTCATGGTGGTGATCTGAATGTTCTTTGGGTATGGGAAGTCAGGCTTTGGCGAGCGATCCTGATCTCCAAGCAGCTGCGTTACTTCTCTCACGCGATCGGAACGGTAGTTGAAGAAGAAGACAGTGTCGTCGTCCTTGATGCGACCATCCTTGCCATTGATGATGATGGGCTTTATGAATTCGTCGTTCTCGCCGGCATCGTAGCGCTTCTGGAAAGTTGCGACTGGGTCGTCCGTCTCCTCGCCCTCCCCGGTGACTAAACCCTTCATGCCGACCTCAACACGGTCCCAACGCTTGTCACGGTCCATGATGTAGTATCGTCCAACAATGGTCGCCAGCTTTCCGACTCCTTGCTCTTTCGTGAAGGCCAGCAGATCCTCGAGATAGCCTTTGCCGCTCTTTGGATCGGTATCACGGCCATCGCCGAAGAAGTGGATATAGACCTCTGGCACGCCAATCTCCTTAGCAACCTTGAGCAGCTCCTTGAGGTGGTTCATGTGCGAATGCACGCCTCCGTCACTGACCAAGCCGCACAAGTGTAGGCGTCCGTTGCCATCCTTGGCTCTTGTGAAGCTCTTGACGATATTCTCCACCTTGTTCAACTCGCCATTCTTGATGGTCTGATCAATGCGGACGACATCCTGCCATACGACACGTCCGGCACCAATGTTCAGGTGTCCGACCTCCGAGTTGCCCATGAGGCCTTCTGGAAGGCCGACGGCGAGGGACGAGGCATCGAGCTCGGTATAGCCTTGTGCGGTCTTGCTGTCCTTGCTTGCAAACTCGTCCATCCATGGTGTTTCGGCATTGAGGATGGCATTGCCTTCAGGCGGGCTGCTCTCGGACGGGATTCCCCAGCCGTCGATGCAAATGAGGGCGACCTTCTGCTTGACCTGGACCATGATGGGCAGATTGCAGATAGCGTGGTATGACCTGGCCTGTGCTGTTTCTGTCTTACCCCTCACGAGTGAGCTTGTGATCTTCGGGTAAGGAAGGTATTTTATCGCAGGTGCTTGTGAATAACCTCGTCAACACGTTCGTTCAACAAAACAAAAAACCGGCGACTTTCGGTCCCCACCACGCAGCATCCCACTTTCCTTCTGCGTCACCCGCGACAGGGGTGTTATGCAGGCACACTTCTAAGGTTTCCAATTGACAGCTTCCATTAATACTACTCTCGCGCGCACACTGGAGATACCATCATTCCATCTCGACCGCCGCCAGTATGGCGCACAAGCAGCCCATCAAAACGACCACGAATACCGACGCGACTTCGGCATCACTACTCAATCTACCATCGGCGGAAGCCTTCGATGTACTGCCCTTGCTCCACGAATACCTCGCGCAGGTCGACGCGTACTTCAACCAAGATGTGCCACTCGAAGAAAGACCGCACGACGACGGCTCAGACACGATAGGCGCCTCATTTCGCGACCAGGGAAAGCCCAAACCGCCTCTCAACCCGAAAGAGTTCCCCAGCAAAGTATCGGATGTCAAAGTGAGGATCAGGCAGGCGCAAAGGGAGCTCGAGAAGCTGCCCGACATGGATCGCACCGTACAGGAGCAGCAAGAGGAGATCGAAGAGCTCCAGGATAGAATTAGACGACAGAGAGAGATGCTGCGCGGCTTGGTCACGTTTGCGAGGACTCTGGAAGAGCGGCTACCAAACGATAGATGAAGCCTCCGTTAATCTATGTCCGTTGCAATCTGGCTCAAGCAGAATGATTTCCCCAAAGCTTAAATCGTAAAGCAAGACCGGACTATCTCAAAACTGCTTGATTGGTACGGCGAAGCCAAGACTGAGGACAGCGAGCTCTCCGCGCAAAAAGGCCACAGAATGTACCATGGGACAACTTCTGAGTCCTTAGACATGCTTGATATAAGAACTACACCTTGCGGCTTGATCGACAACAGAAATTAGAGGATCAAAGCTCGAGGAACGCAATCGAGACAAAATGTCGACCCAGACCATGCTTGAGGAGATCATGCAACCACACACCACCTTGTGCCCCTTGGGACAAAAGATTTTCGACGCTCTTCAAAAGCAGCAAGTACCAGTCAAGCTGCTGCCAGGAACCACTGCCTTCGCTCTTGGCGACATCATCATCCAGTCGCCATACCGAGAGGACACTTGCATTCGCGATCCGGCATCGACTGATATTGGTCAGCTTGAACACGTCAGAACCATACTCCATGGTGTCCGCCGCGACCTCCGCACGCAGGAAATGCTAGAGCTAGCCAAGCTCCCAGCAAAACGTGCAGAGGAGGAAAGCAAGAAGCTCGACGTGCGAGCAATTTTGCAAAACAGATCGGAAGAACAGCAAATTCGTCGCATTCGCACCGAGATCGAAAGGTATATCGACGACTATAATAATTCCAGCGAGACCTCAGACACACCACACTGGGGTTTACCACCTCCTCAGGAAGAAGAGGAATTGCTGCTGGAGGATCAGGGACCTCGGTCGCCGGTGGCCACCAAGAAGGACGAGGAGGACGAGCAAGTCAAGGAGGACAAGGAGCAAGGCTTCCGGGATTCAAAGTTGCTCACAATGGAGGATTTGCGGCTGGCGGTGCCTGAGAATGGTGGACGGTGGTGTCTTCAGCACTCTGCGGATGGCAGAGTGTTCTTTGGCGAGTAGGCCAGAAAATGTACCAGCAAGATTAATCCGAGGCAGGGTGATCATTGCCCTGATCACGACGTGGAATGCTTTGTCGTAAGGATATTCTAGAGCGGCTTATTACTAGAGTTGATAGGTGAACTGCTCAATGTTACACCTCTCTCAACTTCACTCATTTAAGTGTAGGATTGTAGTAGCCCCTACGTTCGAAGTCGACAGCGTAGTTCTCACAAGTGCCTCGAGCGTTCAGAAGAAAGGGCAACGATCATTGTCACCCGGCCTCGATCGTACTTTAGGATTAGACAGTCGTCAAACTTCGTCTTGATCCTGTATGTCGTCTTGACTCGCTCGCGGAAACGACAACTACATACCGTGCTAACAGAGAAATGTTCTTCCGAGGTCTATCTCAGAATACCGTGTTTTCCAGCCCGGAAACCACGCGTCGCGTCGTCGCGTATACTTGTCGAAATATTTCTGACTGCTGTCAACGACCATGACGGTGACCTGCATGCATTCGACAGATCTACTACACGTGGCAAAATAGTGTTGAGAATCAAGCCTCGCACGAGCGTGAGAGATCAATGTTAAGGTCCTCGGCTTCGGATGCGAAGATTGCCGTTTCCGGGCCACCAGACACTTCCCATTTCCCAAACGCCTTTGAACTTTTGACTTTTTTCGTCCGCCCGGTCAAGCCTTGGCCTACGACAACAGACGCGTTCCGGACGACAAGCTGCTCGGCCACGGCGAGTTTCTCCCTGCTCACTCGGCCCCGGGTCAGCAGAATGCAGTACCGGGACACAGCTGCAATGCTCCATCCGTCTCCGTTCGCTCGTTTCCACGCTTCTGGATTCTGGATCGCCTATCGACGTCACTTTTTCTGCTGACTGGGCTGACTGAGCATTGGCAAGGAACAGAGCACGTACTTTCTGCAGCAAAAACTCAACCTTCGAGCCTTCCTCCCATGCACAAGTCTGGCTCGGATCTGAATCTTCGTCTATGCACGCTACGAGCTGCACAAACTGTATGGGACTTCTCCTATTCTAAGCGGCAAATGCAACATGCTTCAACGCTATAGGCACGATTGTCACGGCAGACCGCGGACGCCGTGGTGCTTGTTTGCAGCCTCATACGTTTGATGCAGCCTACACATGCAATTTTCGGTGCAGAAGCGGCCACATGGTTGTAATCTCCATGGGCGTACAGTAGTAGCCCGATTGTTTGGAGACAAGTTCGTGGATTCCGAGAAGCCCTACCTTGTGAGGAAAAGCTGGGTGCGATGGAATAAACTCTAAGCTCCATGCTTAACTGCTGCGAGCAAGGTGGGGAGATGATGTTTTGATGAGAGCTGTTTGGCACTAGGGGTGTTAAGTTGTCACTGACAGCTGACTGTCAGTAACGTCAATGACAATGTCACTGACGTCAATAACCTGATACTGACTGTCAGTGACGATAGGGCTATCCTACGCTAAACCCAAGACAGATACATCTTTTCTATATTTGTCCTACAGAAGAAGGAGAGCCTCTCTGCAGAGACTTCGCAACGCAGAAAGGCAGGCTCTGCTATAGAAAAGAAGTGATTCGAAAGATTGGCTCTAGAGAGCCTTTCTCTCTCTACAGAAAGGACCCTGTTATATATAGAAATCTTGGAGCCCACGTTTGCGGATGCCTCAGGCACAGGATACTGACCATTGACTGTCAGTGACTGTCAATTGTCAGTGACTGTCAATATCCTCGTTATTGACGTCAATGACAACACCCCTATTTGGCACTCTTTTTGGTAGGCTCAACGGTTGGTCACGGAGCTTGCAGGTACAAAATAATGAAACCAGAGGCATGCCCGTGTCTGACTCGTTTGTTTGATTCGTAACGACTGCTAAAATTCACAGTGATACGGGAGCGCTCAGCTTCATTCAGCAGCACCTCGGATTCGGATATCCCGGCCCTTGGAGCTGAATACAGGCACCCGCCTAGGATACCTGGCTGCGATCGGCGTTGTCGTCTCCGACTTGCGTTGTGCTTGACCTGCCAAGCTCCCGATTAGTGGCCTATTGATCTACTCGGTTGAAGACACAGCCTGTGCCTGTCGTGAACGGAACGCGGGTCTTCCTGGCCTGAGTACACCCTACTTCCTGTGACGAAGCCTGGGCTGGGTACGTTTACGGAGGTGACAGAGAAGTTCTAGCCGCAGGGTCCTTGTACTAGATTAATCAACCATGGCGTCAACAAACAAGGACTTTGAGGACCATGCTCCCAATATAACAGAGCCTGCTTCCGGTCCTACGGTCCCAGATTACGACCCATCTAGACTCCAAGACATCTTCAACATACCAACCGAGCACCAAGGCGAGGCCTTTGAAGACAGGATGGAGTCCACCGACGCCACTGTCAGTCACAGCCAGAGCCAAGGGGAGTCGAGAACCACCAGCACAACATTGACGAGCTCGACTCTTAATCATCAATCTACACACAACAGCCAAAATGAGCCGACTCAGCATCATTACATCACAGAGGAGGGCAGGGAAGCAGCGGAAGATCCAGCCGAGGTCGAGAAAATTGAATTGGACCGCAAATACAGCTCGCCGTCGACATCCAGTGATGAACGATTCGAGCCAATCAACGCAAATGACGAGGGTGTACTGCGTAGATTAGCGAGTTCGATGCGATCTCAATCTTACTATGGCGACCGACGACCTAGTCTGGCGGCCACAGAAGCACAAGACGAGACCCTGGAGCGAAAAGGTACGCTTGAGGGCCTCGAATTGACCGACGAAGTATTCGATCCCAAATCGCCAAAATTCGATCTCTATAAATGGGTCCGCATGACATTACAGCTTTTCGATGACGAGGGCATCAAGTTCAAGCGAGCTGGAGTAACTTTCAAGAATGTCAATGTATCTGGAACGGGAGCAGCACTGAACCTTCAAAAGAACGTTGGTAGCATGTTCATGACACCACTACGACTTGGCGAGACATTCAACTTGAAGAAGACGCCGCGACATATTCTTCACGACTTCAATGGCATTGTCAAGAGCGGTGAGCTACTCATTGTACTTGGAAGACCAGGCTCAGGGTGCAGTACCTTCTTAAAGTCGATCACTGGTCAGATGCATGGATTGAACCTCAACGAGGGCTCAACCATTCACTACAATGGCATTCCCCAAAAGCAGATGATCAAGGAATTCAAGGGCGAAGTAATTTACAATCAAGAGGTGGACAAGCACTTTCCCCATCTTACTGTCGGCGAGACGCTTGAACATGCAGCGGCTCTGAGAATGCCACAACACCGCCCACTAGACACCAAACGAGCGGAGGTGGTCAAGCACGTAACACAGGTTGTCATGGCCGTTTACGGCCTTTCCCATACCTACAACACGAAAGTAGGCAACGACTTCGTACGAGGTGTGTCAGGAGGAGAACGAAAGCGTGTATCTATCGCAGAAATGGCACTTGCTGGAGCTGCGTTGGCCGCATGGGACAACTCAACACGCGGTCTCGATTCAGCGACAGCCTTGACCTTTGTCAAGTCATTGAGGCTGACTGCCGATCTTGAGGGATCGGCTCATGCTATTGCCATCTATCAGGCGTCGCAGGCCATTTACGATCTGTTCGACAAAGCCGTGGTACTCTACGAAGGCCGCCAAATCTTCTTTGGCAAAGCCAGCGCGGCCAAAGCGTACTTTGACCGAATGGGATGGTTCTGTCCAACACGTCAAACCACCGGCGACTTCCTCACCTCGATCACGAACCCAGCTGAAAGACAACCGAAAGAAGGCTACGAGCAGAAGGTTCCGCGCACTCCAGAGGAATTTGAGCAGTACTGGAAGGACAGTCCAGAGTATGCCGAATTGCAGAAGGAGATCGCAGACTACGAGCAGGAGTACCCTGTCGGCAGTGGGAGTGAGCTGCAAGCCTTCCGCGACTACAAGCGTGACGCGCAGGCTAAGCACACTCGACCAAAGTCACCTTACGTTGTCAGTGTTCCAATGCAGGTCAAGCTGAACATCAAACGTTCTGCCCAACGTATCTGGAACGACAAGGCATCGACTTTCACGCCCATCATCTCAAACATCATCATGGCTCTCATCATCGGTTCAGTCTTCTATCAAACGCCAGCCACGACTTCTGGGTTCACGGCAAAAGGTGCTACACTATTCTTCACCATCCTGCTCAATGCTCTTGCTGCCATTTCTGAAATCACCAGCTTATATGACCAGCGGCCGATTGTGGAGAAACACAAGTCTTACGCCTTCTACCATCCCTCAACGGAAGCAATTGCCGGCATCGTTCTCGACATTCCACTGAAATTTGCAATGGCTGTGGCTTTCAACATCACGCTGTACTTCTTGGCTGGCCTTCGTGTTGAAGCAGGGAGTTTCTTCCTCTTCTTCCTGATCAACTTCACGGCAATGTTCGTCATGGCTGCGGTTTTCCGAACCATGGCTGCCATCACGAAGACGATCTCACAAGCTATGGCTCTGTCTGGAGTTCTTGTCTTAGCGATTGTCATCTATACTGGTTTCGTGGTGCCCGTTAAGTACATGAAGGATTGGTTCGGCTGGATTCGGTGGATCAATCCCATCTACTACGCCTTCGAGATTCTGATCGCAAACGAATTCCACGGACGGAGATTCGACTGTGCCCAATTCGTGCCATCCTATTCAGACCTTACTGGAGCGACATTCATTTGTAACGCACGTGGAGCTGTCGCCGGAGAGCTTACTGTCAGCGGAGATGCTTACATGCAACAAAGCTACGGATACACTTATGATCATGTCTGGCGCAACTTTGGAATCTTGCTGGCCTTCTTGTTCGGTTTCATGGCTATGTACTTCATCGCAGTCGAGCTCAATTCTGAGACTACTTCTACTGCTGAGGTGCTCGTGTTCAGACGCGGCAACGTGCCCAAGTACATGACGGACATGGCCAAAGGCACCGCAGCCAACGACGAAGAAGCGGGTGCACCCGAGGCTGTTGCAGAGACCGAGAAGAAGGACAACGAAGAAGGTGGAGATGTTAATGTCATTCCTCCTCAGACTGATATTTTCACATGGCGCGACGTTAGCTACGATATCGAGATCAAGGGTGAGCCGAGAAGACTACTCGACGAAGTCTCTGGATTTGTCAAGCCGGGCACTCTCACTGCTTTGATGGGCACATCAGGTGCCGGAAAGACAACTCTACTTGATGTATGTCACGTCACTTGATTTGGCTCAAACAGGGAACACTGACAGTGATATAGGTACTGGCTCAGCGCACCACTATGGGTGTCGTCACCGGCTCAATGTTCGTCAACGGCGCTCCCCTCGATGACAGCTTCCAACGAAAGACCGGCTACGTTCAACAGCAAGACTTGCATCTCGAAACCGCCACTGTCCGCGAATCGCTCCGATTTTCTGCCATGCTTCGCCAACCTCGAAACGTCAGCAAAGCCGAGAAATACGCCTATGTGGAAGACGTGATCAAGATGCTGAACATGGAAGACTTCGCGGAAGCCGTTGTTGGTGTACCTGGTGAAGGTTTGAATGTCGAACAACGCAAGCTCCTTACCATCGGAGTTGAGTTGGCAGCCAAGCCAAAACTTCTCCTGTTCTTGGACGAACCGACTTCTGGCTTGGATTCACAATCCTCTTGGGCGATCTGTGCCTTCCTTCGCAAACTGGCAGACAGTGGCCAGGCTGTTCTTTGCACCATTCATCAACCTTCTGCAATCCTGTTTCAAGAATTCGACAGACTGTTATTCCTCCGCAAGGGTGGTAAGACGGTCTACTTCGGCAACATCGGAGAGAATTCCCACACGCTTCTTGATTACTTCGAGCGTAACGGCGCTCGCAAGTGCGATGCTGAAGAGAACCCAGCTGAGTACATGCTTGAGATTGTCGGCGACGTGAGCACGGATTGGTACCAAATCTGGAAGGATAGCCCGGAAGCCGGCGAAATCCAAAAGGAAATCGAGCAACTCCACCACGAGAAGAAGGACGCTCCCTCTAATGACGACGACGCACATGCTCATGACGAATTTGCCATGCCTTTCACTGCTCAGCTTGTCGAAGTCACCTACCGTGTCTTCCAACAGTACTGGAGAATGCCGTCTTATATTCTCGCCAAGATGGTCTTGTCCGGCGCTTCTGGTCTCTTCATCGGCTTCTCCTTCTACTCGGCCAACAGCACTCTCCAAGGCATGCAGAACGTCGTCTACGCTCTCTTCATGGTATTAACAATCTTCTCCACCATCGTCCAACAGATCATGCCGCTCTTCGTCACACAAAGATCACTCTACGAAGTCCGCGAACGCCCAAGCAAATCTTACAGCTGGATCGCCTTCCTCATCGCCAACATCGTCGTGGAAATCCCATACCAAATCATCGCCGGCCTGATCGTCTACGCCACTTTCTACTACCCCGTCGTCGGTATCCAAAGCTCCGAACGCCAAGGTCTCGTCCTCCTACTCTGCGTCGTCTTCTTCATCTACGCCTCAACCTTCGCCCACATGTGTATCGCAGCACTACCAGACGCTCAAACCGCCGGAGCAATCGTCACCTTCCTCTTCGCCATGTCGCTCATCTTCAACGGTGTCATGCAAGCTCCAAGCGCTCTCCCCGGTTTCTGGATCTTCATGTACCGCGTCTCACCCATGACATACTGGGTCGCGGGTATGGCTGCAACAATGCTTCACGATCGCCAAGTCGTTTGCTCCCAGGACGAACTCAATATTTTCCAACCCCCATCTGGACAGACTTGTGGCACTTATATGCAACCTTATCTCCAGACTGCAACAGGTTATCTCCTCAACCCAGACGCATCGAGTGATTGCAATTACTGCTCTATCAGAGTCGCGGACACTTTCCTCGCTGGTTCTGAAATCTTCTGGACTCAACGCTGGAGGAATTTTGGACTTATGTTCGCATATGTTGCGTTCAATACTTTCGCTGCTGTTACGCTTTACTATTTCTTCCGTGTCCGTACTGGAAGTTTGTTTAGTGGTTTCAAGAGCAAGAAGAGCAAGAAGAGTGCTACTCAAACGCCTCCTCCTCCTCCTGAGCCAGAGGCTGATAAGGAGGAAGAGCTACAGCAAGTGGAGACTTCTGAATCAGCACGACGAAGACGACCTAGTTTCGTTAGTACTCCGACTTGGACTGGTGCCGCTTCAACTGCGCAGAATTATGTGAATGATTATATGACTTATAATTTGGGGAGGGTGCATACGAATAGAAGGAATGCGCAGATTATTTAGATGAGATGGGTTTGGATATTTGGAGCGTTCAGCGAGGCGAGGTGATATACAAAAAATAAGTTTTAATTACATACGGACAGCATTAATTCGATCATTCTTGAAATTTCAGGTCTCTCTTTGAACTTTCTTTGTTGTGAATTAGCACGGGTATGTACCCTTTCCTGGTGGAGCGATAGTCACTTGCTAGACCCGTCCATTCAAAGGAAGACTATACTGACTGACTGACTGTCGGTCTTGGCAAACATGAGCTAGCGCTGATAGCTTTCATACCAATGAAATGAGTTCTTGGGGACATTGAAGTGCACATGTCCATAGTCGACAGAAGTATAGAAAGACTTCAAGAGAATACCTACTCGACACTGTTATCATAAAACATCAAGCCTCGCCTCTCTCGATCATCCAACTGACTCTCTTGATCTCATCCATCAAAGCAGACTGCAACCGGTCCTCGCATGCGCATCATCCATCTGCGCCTCTATCCACCAAACTGCTTGATAAACATATCCCGAGAATGCTTCCTCAACTGCAATCTCAGCCCCTCAACCATAGCATAAGAAAACCTCGCACTAGACTTCTTCATCTGCTGTTCCACCATCTCCCTAACCGCTCTGACAACCCCATCCCTGATTTCATCTTCATACTTCATTCCTGGCTCCAGTTCTCCGCTCATGGTCACTTCCCAAAATGATACAGATCTAGTGATTTCGCACTCGATATAGCGCCAGAGCGAATAGCTTTCAGGAACACTTAGATGCAGCTTTCGGATCTGGCCCATGGCGAAGTCACATTCGCATCCACTCCTGTTGCCGTGAGTGCGGATTTGGTGGTCGAATTTCAATGTTATGGAAAATGTGTTTTGCTCGAAGAATGTGTCTTGGACTTCGTCACTGACTTGGCGATTTGTCAGGCGCAGAATCTTAAAGGTTTCGGGCGTGTTGCAGAAACAGCCGTTGCGGCGAGCCTTCCGATGTGGTGAGTGACAGGTTGGGTCAAGGGACCAGATTTTGTTGGAGTCGACGACGGCGAGCGTGTAGATCTCGTCGCGTAGCTCTTTTGGGAGGGAGAGGAAGCCAAGTCGAGGGCGGGTGCCGCTGGAGGTCGATGCCATGGTGCTGGGAGTCGATGAACACGGGCTGGGGAGCGTCGAGATGTCTTGTTCGTACCTGCGTTGCTGGCGGGAGGTTTGGGGTTGCGGCGTTGTGTTGAAGACGATGGTAGTTGGAAGAATGGCGACTCCTTTACGCCCTTCGATCGCTTTCCGTCCGTGCGAAGGCATGAGAAGCAAGAACGGATGTCGTGAACGATGAAGAATGGTCGGGTTAATGCCGTCTTGTATGTATGAGAACTTATTTTGTATCCCACCTTGCTGGATGCAATGAAGGATTCATCAAATGCAGTCAAAATGAAGGGAGAATTAGTTGAATGATCGAGAGAGGCGAGGCTTGATGTTGTGTATCGAGTAGGTCTTGTCTTGAACTCCCCATATACTTCTGCTGGCGACTTCTCGACCTTGGCTTGTGCGCTTCAATCCATTGTCCCTACATGAGAACCGAGTATCCATTGGCTTCAAAGCTTTCGGCGCTAGCTTATGTTTGCCAAGACTGACAGTCTGTCTGTCCGTACGTTTTACTTGGACGCCACTACGAAAGGGTAACACAGACCTATGAAATCGTCAATTGGGAATGAAAAAGTCAATGAATGTGGTGAACAAGAATCGAGGAAGATAGAGATAGTTGCCATTGATGTAAATATGAAACAGTCACGCAGTCTTGCAGAAAGACATCGCAACATGCACTCCATCTACTCAATATTTGGCCCTCCTCAAAAAGTTTTATGCGTTTCTTCTTTCTACCAGATCAACGTTCCTCTTTCGTTTCCCTCCTCTGCAGCGATCCGAGTTTCCGTGTCATGTCGAATAGTTTGGTCATGCTCGAGCAGTGAAGGTATCGTAGAGAATGTGATAAGGACTGATCCGGCATCTTCTGAGAGAGTGAAGAAGATGTGATCAACGTGGTCGGTGAGCCGATTTGGTAGCGCTCAATTGGTATACAGTATGCGGACTTCATCAAATGGCAGAAGTCATTACTGCAAGTTGTCGGAAAGTTGGTCATGTGGGTCGTCAAGACCAAGAGAGATTCGTCGTCCAGATAGCTTGATACAAGTCGTGTTGTCGGAATTGAGATGGTGTAAAGTGTGTGTGTCAGTGTTAGTGTGTGTGTGTGTGTGTGAGGTTGCCGTCTAGCGCTCGGCTAGTAGTCGATCGACAGGATAAGTGTGTCGAAGAGTCGTCTCCGAAAGGGAAAAGAGATAGCGATGCAGTCGTCCAAAGGCCAAGAAATCATTCCTGCCGTGAGATAACCACCGCTCATGTCGAAACGTAAACACCGGAACAAAAGAACCGGGTATATCATCAGTCATGCCCATTAGTCAACGCCAGAAGTTGGCACGCCGGCCAACGGTTCATTCCTTTCTGGATTGAACTCTCACCCCAACGCCCGTCGTAGCCCTACAGATTGCGCTAGATTCGTCGAAAGGAGACTCAGGGCGCCTATGCCTGAGCCGCGGGCGGACCAGCTGGCGCCATCTGGTTGGGCCGCTGCTGATAGCCGCCCTGTCGCTGTTGACCTTGGAACCCATTCTGGTCATGACGTGGACCACCACGTCCTCGGCCGTATCCGCCTCCTCGCCCGCCACGATAGCCTCCAGCGGTGCGGTTGGCAGGATTCTGCAAGTCCTGTCCGTTGCCCTGCTGTCTGCCTGGCTGCTGCTGGATTTGTCTCTGCTGTGGTGCAGTGTTGATTGGTCTTGGAATACTCTCTGGAGTATCATAGACGTATAGCTTCTTGTCGATCGAAGCTGGGATGGGCTGGATCTCAGTGCCAAGCTCTTGCTCAATTCTGTAGAGGTTGAAGCGATCATCCCAGTTGATCAGGTTAATGGCCAAACCCAAGTGACCGAAACGACCCGAACGACCAATTCGGTGGAGATATGTCTCCGCATTCTTCGGGAAGTCAAAGTTGATCACGACGTTGACGGCCTGGATATCGATACCACGCGTCAACAGATCTGAGCAGACAAGATTGCGCATGGCACCATTGCGGAAGTCGTGGAAAACGCGGTTTCGGTGTTGTTGCAGCATCTTCGCGTGAGAGTAGAAACAAGAAAAGCCAAGTTCTGTGATCTTCTTAGCCAAAAGCTCCACACGTGTGGTGCTGTTGCAGAAAATGATGGACTGGTTGATTTGCAGACGGCTGAAAAGGGTGTTGAGGCAATGCACTTTCTGCTTCTCCTCAACAAAGGCGTAATATTGAGTGATACCGCGGAGTGTGAGCTCGTCCATGAGATTAATCTCATGTGGGTCATGCATGTGCTTGTCCTTGAAGTCTTTGACGACAACCGGGAATGTAGCGGAAAACAACATGACTTGACGGTCCTTGGGGTGAAACTTGAGCAGCTGCTCAATGGTGACAGTGAATTCTGGAGACAGTAGTTTGTCTGCCTCGTCCATGACGAAAGTCTTTGCTTCTGATAGATCGGCGACTCCTTTGCCAGCGAGATCCAGAATGCGACCGGGAGTACCAACAACGATGTGCACAGCTTCGTTCAATCGAATAATGTCGTCGCGGAGACCAGTTCCGCCAGTGGTGACCATGACATTGATACCTAGATGCTTGCCAAGAGTCTTGCATACTTGGGAGGTTTGAAGCGCCAACTCTCTGGTTGGCACGAGAAGAAGGGCCTGGATTTTGTCTGACTTTGGGTTGATGCGCTCGAGGGTCGGAATGACGAAAGCTGCCGTCTTTCCTGTGCCGTTCTTTGCTCGCGCTAGAACGTCGCGCCCGGACAGCGCAACTGGTATCGTCTCTTCTTGAATCGGTGAGGGCTTCTCAAATCCAGCTTCGTAAATGCCCATCAATAGTTCTCGCTTGAGGTAGAACTCCTCAAATTCCAAGCCCTTGGTCGCCGTCACATCCTCTGTTTGTTGACGGCCGTCCTTGGCCGGTGCCTTCAAACCCTGCCTATAGTCGTTCGCGGGTGATGATTGCGATGCTTGTGCTGCATCATTGAGATTCGTGCCCGAGAGCTTGTCTGCGAGCTCTGAGGCCATTGTGTGATATGTGTGTATGTGGTTGAGCAGAGTTTCACCGAACTCTGTGTATGTGTGTTGCGCGCGGTCGTGTGAGGGAGGCCTGATCTGGTCTTCGGCGGACGGGTGGGATGCTCTGGTGGCTGTTTCAGCTGTGCGGAGGTCGAGGTTGTGATCGGAGTGCGAGAGGAGAAGAAGTCTGGTTCGCGGACGGCCTTCCTTATATAATCGTCACCAGGGACTACTCGTCGTCGTCGTTGCTACGGCACCGCAAGCGGCACGTGCAGTGTTCGTGAGGTTCACGCAGCGTGGAGTGAGGGAACTGGTGCGCAGAATTCAGTGAGCTTCCTAGTCTTGGCCAGAATGATCGCGGTCGGTGATGATGGCAGCGGCGTGATGGAGACAATGGCAGGCTGGCAGTTGATATCAAGATTGTTTGTTCCGTGTGAAGCGCTGAGGCTGGGCCTGGGAGGAGCTTTTTGGGGGTGGTGCGAGGTTGGTCTGCGCGGTGAAGTCCAAGTCGGCGAGCTGTGCTGTGCTTGTTTCGAAACTGAGGCATTCGTTTCAGGCACACACGCAGCCCCACTCTTTTGACTTTCCTTCGAATACCTTCGATGCCCTCGAAACATATCAACATCACAGGACATGAATTGAGTCTGGACATTAGCGAGACTTGTGCATCTTTCACTTGACTATAACGGCCACTTCAGTCTCTATCGCACTTCTACAAAGGCCGTATTCTTGGAGCAGCGAGATCACTCATTTTTTTGGCGCCTGTGTTACCACCTAATGCACGACACGCTGTACCCATGCTAGGGAGAATAATATAAAGATTTCCATCACGCGTCTGCTTCTTCTCATCAACACACCATGATACCAACCCTCTTTCCAAGAATTGCTCAGCTCACCGCATTGGGCTTGCGACGAAGCACGATACAACCCAGTCGTCAATCTGCAATATCACATCTGAAGCAGCGATTCTCATCAATATCGAGACAGCCCGCTCCTCAGCGATCGCTCCGGACCTCATCACAATTGCCTTTTGTCTCTCCACGCTTGGGCCGTTGGAAAACGCGGAGACCTCTTCCCACAATGACCACCTTCTTCCGCTCCTACCACCAAC
Organism: Pseudocercospora macadamiae; assembly: GCA_012978405.1. Taxonomy (NCBI): domain Eukaryota; kingdom Fungi; phylum Ascomycota; class Dothideomycetes; order Mycosphaerellales; family Mycosphaerellaceae; genus Pseudocercospora; species Pseudocercospora macadamiae. The sequence continues at coordinate 225,771 of WRNY01000036.1, forward strand.
ATCAACACATGCAATTTTTCCCCAGCAGCTACCACTCGATCAAACGCTTCATCTGGTCTGTCATTGCTGTCAATGCAGCGGTATACGGCACATGGGTCTACGCAGATTCTACCAAGGACGGGCCTCTCACCAAATCGCTATATGAAAACTTCACCCTCACACTCAGCCACATGTACGCTGGCAGGTACCACACTCTCCTAACATGTGGATTCTCCCACCAGGATTTGGGACACTTCGTCTTCAACATGATCGGCCTCTACGTCTTCGGTGGTCAAATACTCGCAATGGTTCCAGGAGTTACCACCACACACGTCGCGTCTTTGGTAGTTGGCAGTGCCTTGGTTTCCTCGGCCGCAATGCTCTACCACCAGATGAGTCAGAACAACCAAGGACCACGATCAAGAGCGTTCGGCAAGAATGGTATCTGGGGGAGATCTGTAAGCACTGCAACATGCCTAGGTGCCAGCGGAATAGTCAATGGATTAGCAGCTGCTGCAACATGCCTGCTGCCTATGGCCCCGATGGGTCTCCCGTTCCTGCCCATCTCTTTGCCGCTCTTCATCTGGACGGGAGGGTACGTTGCGTACGATCTCTACTTTCTGGACTCTAATAGTCGAGTGGGTCATGCGGCGCATTTGGGTGGTTTCACGTTTGGCACTTTGTTCTATCTCGTCTTTTTGAGGAGATATGGAGGTGTTGCACACTGGCTCAGCCGGAGATACTAAGGCGGCTGAAGCGTTATAAGAATCAGCCGCAAGGCATTGCGACCGATGGAGCTGTAGATCTCGCTTTGCTGATCGATCCCCGAAATCACCGGCAGATCGAAGCATTGGAGAGGCTACCCAGGTGCACGCTTGGGCGGTAGCAGCCTAGAGGGTCACCTGTAGAAGCACGCGCTGGCCGACTGCATCTCCTCTTGCCGCACGTCCGCTCTGGCATCAGGCGCATAGCATAGCATCCCGGATCAGCGGCCCCGACTGGTCATGCTAGGTGCATTCACCGCGGGTTCCACGCCCGCGAGAGGAATACCTTTATGGTGTCGAGCGAAAGAGATAGAGACTAGAACAGACAATTCTGTACAAATGCCCTCTCAGACCAAAAACTACCATACGTTCTGTCATGCCGTCATGCTTTCATATCATAAAGTCATCTACAACTCCTCATGCACAAGATCCTCCTCCTCTGCCTCATCACCACCTACAACAGCCTCCTTAACCTTATCCTTAGCCTGTTCCGCCTTACGTTTCGCCGCCTCCAACTTCTCCTTCACCGCAGCAGGCATCCCAGCCTCCGCCGCAGCTCCACCCCCAGCACCACCCATCATCGGTCCCAACCCAGCCATCATAGACTCCAACCTCCCACCCTTCATCGGCCTCTTCTTCATAGCCGCCTCACAAGGCACCGGCGGCTCCGGCCTACTCTCATCCCTCACAACCTTCCCAACCTTCTTATACTTCTCATTCCCCTCAAAAAACTTAACCCAATGTGCTAAAGTCTCCTCAACTTTTTCTTTTGCTTCCTTCTCATCCTCTACCCGTCTTTTCGCAATCTCTTTATCAGTGACTGTACCAAATTTTTCGATTGTCTTCTTAGCCATATTCGCAATCATTTCTTTAGGCATTGCTCCAATTCCAGCCATATCTGATCCTTCGTAATCTCCTCCTGCGGCTTTTTGTAACATTTCATCCATCCATTTTGGTGCAAACATTTTTTCTACACCTTCCATTCTCCATGTGAATTGTTCTGGCTCGTCCCAACATTCTGTTACCCAGGCTCTTGTTGCGTCTTTGCCGACGAAATGGTGGTAATGACCACCTGGACCGTAGAATGATGGCGAAGCACTCACGTCAAATATCACACCGTCAATCCCTAAGTAGATCGGTTTGTCCTCATCCGTGCCATCGTATGCTTTCAGCTCTTCTTCAGTTAAACTCAACATTCCCGTGACGTCTTGGGCTTGGGCACCGAATAAAGGGACACGAGGACGATTCAATGTAGAGTCGATCCATGGGTACTGTTCATTGACCCAACTCGCGAAAGGTCCGGGCGGGGTTCGATTGTCGACTTTGTAGTATAGAAATGTTCCGACGACGAGGGTGAAGACTAGGAACATGGCTGCTACGACGAAGAAGTTTGGTTCTAGGTCTACATCGCTGGCTGGTTGTGATCTCTTCGTTTTGGATTTGTCCTCCTCTTGAGCTGCTGGCGAGGAGGTCTTGGGGACGGGTTTGCGGGCGCGGAGTTCGGCCATGGTGGGTAGAGGTGAGTAGCGGACGGAGATGTCGAGGTAGGAGGAGTGCTGTGAAGGAGAGAAAGAGGGAAAGAGTACGCCTACCTCTGTCCACTTAGCGATTGAGCATTACTGAAAGCTGTCTGTTTTTGAGTTTGGACTGGGCGATCTCGTAGCCGAGGCTGGGATCTTCATGACGCTTCACGGCTCCAGTCTTTCGATACGTAGGCGAGTCTGGCGAACATTTCGATTCATGAGATGTGCTCGTGTTCCTCATGCTCGACGAGTGATGAGGTACCGACGTGGTCGACGGCATGTTCGCATGCCAAGGTCGAGAGAGTCGGAAGCAACGGGAATGTGTCGCGGTCTGGGATGCACGACCTCACCTCTTCCAGTCGCCAGCCACTTCAGACAGCGCGAACTACTGCCCGACGGCCTGGACACAGGACGACTGCGGAAGCTACGAAATGACTTGCGACGGAAACTTTGACATGTTCGATGGTACTTCCAATAGGTACCTCTAGGCCATTTGGCCCCATATACTCTACAACCCAGGAGATACCATGATCGTGGATGAAGTGATGGACTTTATTCTTTCGGCAGCACGATTTCCCTCACTCTTTGCGCACAGAATGGCAGACTTGGAATATCAAGAGAGGGATTCCAACATGGAATAGGCAGTGATGAAGACTGACTGACGGGAGTTCTGGACGGATCGAGGTTGCGAGGCGATGCGAGGCCAGTGTCGTGGTCATTTCGGTAGGTAGAAGAATGAAACTATCCTGTCTAATCTCACTGCTTATTCGTCACCTCCTCCTCAGCTCCTCAGTGTTCGGCAGCTCTGGCCTCAGAACGCTCTTGACTTCAAGGTTGCGCTTTCACTTTGTGGGTCCGTGCACTGCTGCAACTGCAGCTGCAGCAGTATTTAACCGCCGACTTCTCAAGCCTTCTTGGCTTCCAATAACAATGACAACTACTGAGATCGGACTTGCTCCTGTCATGGTCGCCGCGCGGCAGTCGTCAATGCCTCCTGCTATCGATCATCCCAGTCAGCGCAGGAACGAAGATGGGAAAGGCAGCCAGCACAGGCAGATGGCTCCATTGAGTGCGCTGCGCTCGGATCAGCTAACCGAAAGACTAGTACTCAGGTGGGTGACCACTGGGGAATCTCTCGCGCTGTATGGTCCACCCTCATTCCAAGACGAGAGGTGGTGTTGGAACCATCGCAAGTAGGCTGCACTTGCAGGCGCGTTGCAACGGCGCATGCAGGCGCGTCGTCATCGACGTCGTTGCGACTTCTGCTGTTGCGACAACAGAGGAAGCAACGGAGCAACAAGCGTAAACAGCCGGCCTAGAAGAGGGAGCCATCTCTCGCCCTCCCTCGACTTTCTTCTTGATCCACATTCACCATCAGCATCTTCACCGCAACCAAACATTTGTTCACCACACAACACAACACAACACCCACCATGCGCTTCAGCAAGCTCGTCACAATGATAATCACCGCCGGTGCATTGAGCGCCTCTGCCGCAACTCTCGAACGTGAGTCGTCGTCTCTGAACACTTTGCAGGTGAAGTGCTAATACCATGCAGACTCCACCTCAACAGTCTACTTGACTCGATACGACACCATCACGTCATGCCACCCGACCGTCACCCATTGCCCAGTGATTGTCACGTCATTTGTCGAAGCGTCGACGACAGTCTGCCCGGTGACCAAGACATTTACCTTCACAACCTCACCTGCCTACATTGGCGCTTCAACCGGCCTCTCCTCTTCCATGGCACCGCAATGGACTCCCGGCGTTTCGGTTGATTTCTCCTTCTCCGAGCCAGTTCCACCGTACAGCACGTACGTGAACTCCACGGCAGGCTCACCTGCAGGAACTGGCAGCAGCGGCTTCCCGTCTCCGTCTTACGGCTCCGCATCCAACGGCTCCGTCACTTCGCCAATGCCAGCCTATCCAACTGAGTCAGTCGTCCCATACACGAACTCAGCCGCGGGTTCCCAGATGGAGTCGATTCTGATTGCTGTTGTGATGAGCGCAGGCGTACTTCTCTTCACCTGAGTCTCCTCAGCTCCAGATCCAGGATCATAGCAGGGCATTGCAGTAGCACGGCAGTGCTAGAATTGGGCAGGTTTTGCATGAGTTGATATGCATTTTAGCGCGAATAGTCATCAGAATAATGGCTTGATTTTGCGGCATTGTTTCCACCTTCCTCTCACGTCTGCGCTGTTCGCTGCCGTTCAGAAGCAGCTTTGAGATGAGGCCACATTACCACCCTAACATGCATCACGTCGAAGATCCCGTCTCATCGCTTCCGTCGTCGACTCGTAATCAAGCTACCGGCGCGTACTCCGTACACTCTGACCTCGTTCTCATTCGGAAGCAGCAGCAGGCTACATCGCCACACTTGTCATACATCGCGCCCCAATTTCTCTTTGATCGTTGATACGAGGTGCTGCTGCTGCTGGTCAGTATGACCTACCTCTTTCCCAAGCTCTTCGTTTCGTATGTAACTTCCATCTGCCCTTGTAACTTCCTTCATCGACTTCTCGGATCTTCGGGTCACGATACATGGTAGCTTCCAGATCTTGGGCGAAGAGCCTAGGGATACATCGGTCATATCTGCGTTGCAATCCATGGTAAGGTCGAGTTAGGTCCCTGCAGCTTAACAACGATACATTGTAGTGAGGTGTATACATAGGCTTGTACCTACGGGTAGCTGTCATAGAAATTCTCCTTAGTAGAGTACAGGCGCATTAGCAGACTGGTATTTGAAACTTCGTTATACAGATTTGCCCTCTAGATAGAACAATAGCTTTCTCATCCCTTCTGATTAATTTCAGGATGGGAGCTTTGTAAGAGTAGCAGTCTTTACAATCTCCAGGTGTTGGCTTGTCGATCTAAGGGGTGTTGTAGTGTAGTGGCAAAGGAGGGCTAGAGTCTGGTTTTTATATGCAGATATGACATTAGGGACTTTTGTCCCCGGACCCTTATTAGCAGAAGATGTGGAGAGTAGGGGCAAATAGGGATGGAAACTGCAGGGGCATAATGGACCTTGTCACACCTACAACTTGCGCTCGATTAGCAATGATCTAATTAGAGAATGGGTGTAATTGTCTCCCTGACGCATCCGTCAAATATAAGATCGGCGAGTTTATGAGCCCACCCGCTATGATTGAGTCGCATACCTCGATCGCTGTCGTTGGAATGCAAAAATCAGTCTTTGACACGATCTGAAAGTGAGGCTATAAATCCAGCAGCTTCCCTTATAGGCTTGACTCTTTCTACGCCAGATGCGAAGCCAGCGACTGGAAGGCTTCTGCGAATGAATCCATGACAATCGCTACGGCTATTGACATACGCCATCTCAATTCTATGCCGTGGAAGTCTTCCCCGGCCTCAAAAGACACCGCCCATTGAGCACCTCAACGATAATCTTTTGCGACTTCGAGAATCGCTAATTCGATCTTTTTCGCTTCCTGCTGCGCAGACTCGCGTCTTCATCCTGATCGCGGATCCGGGACTCGTTCATCTTTTCCAGTTCCGCAATACGTTCCTGAAGCAGACGATTCTCATCCGTGAGCATCTCGATCATTACCTGAGAAACTCTGTCCCCAATCTCACGATCCTCAAGCAAACTGATCTCTGTCTTGAGCACCTGAATCTCTACCCGAAGCGTCTTATCCTCATGCTCACAGTCTACGCAGCGATTGCGCTTGACGTACTCCAGATACCTGTTAGCTTCATCAAGTTCGCCTTTCTCAAACAATAGCTCTTTCTGTTCTGCATCTGAATACTTCGCACCCTCATCGCTTGGCTGGGTATTGTTGCAAGTCTTCCGTGCTGGAGGCGCTTTGTCGCCGTCGGTGGGATGATGTTCCTCTTCGAACTCCTCCCAATCCGAGTAGATGCTCTTCTCTGCCTCGACATTGCTTTCTATGCGTCGAAACAGCATGGTCTCCCTAAGGCCTTCAAGAATGGCTCTCAATAGAGCAACACGAGGCTCCTTGTCCTTGAGGACTTTCGTCTGGTAGTATTTCGGAATGCATGTATAAGGATCGCGGTCGCCAACAAACTGTCGAATCTCATCTAGAAGCTTTTCGCGGCATGTGCGCATTTCGTCGTTTTGCTCAAGAGGCTCGAACCACTCATGGCTGTACTCGTCCGTCTCTTCCACATGGAACCATATCCAGTCTTCAATGACTTCTGCCGGAGTGGTCTGTGCATTGGCCGGCCCTGGGCTTCCTTCGGAGTCTTCCTCACGCAGTCGCTTCTTGGATAGTACAGCCATTGATTCTGGGCTTTCTTCAGAGTCTTCCTCGCGCAGTCGCTTCTTGGATGGTGTGGCCATAGAGGAAGTTGCGTCGAATGACATGACAGGACGCTCGACCTGACAGGGTTGATGAGAGTGATGAAGGAAAGAGCAGGTGCTCGAAATGGAGCTGTATGTGATAGCTCAATACGTCCAGCTTAAGGCCGGCAGAAATATTGGAAGTGATAGGCTTGAGGGGAACTCGTTCGAAGAAGTAGTAGATGTGTCTTGTATTGAAGGAATGGCTCGAAGTGTGCGGGTTGAATGTATGTAGCCAGCCTTATAGGTCAGCATTTCTTCGTTGACGTTCAAGCTTACTATGGGCGAGACAAATGATCTAGACAGTGACCCCCGTGGCGTATCGGGCTTCGCAGGTGAGAGTCGCTGTATCGAGACATTTGCGGGCGTGTCTCGCAATCGGCCGCTCGACATTCGCGTTCCTTTTCTCGATGACTGCAACAGTAAGAGCTCCGGCCGGCCACCTCAGTATGCAAGGTCAAAGAGTCGTGCTCTAGGATCCAGGGTTCACTGTCGCGTTCTCGGTGCAAGACAGTTGATCCACGATGGGACATCCGGTCTCGCAGCTGGATGTCACCAGGTTGAGGCATTGGCGTATAGTCTTAGCAACTCTGGTCCTAGTAATCAAAGTAAAAATGCCAATCAGCCTATACAAAAACACCAAAAATTCCAGAATACGCTGTGCTGTCTAGGGATATATGTACGCAAAACCAATACGCTCAAAACACACTGTGCATCAACACTGGCATCTCACAACGTGATGGTATCCAAAAAGTCATTCCTTCTGTGTTCTGTTTTCCTCTCATCCTACACACACATTACGCCCCCCGTGGAGGAAACTCACCCGGCACATGAAGTTGGCTAACAGAAAGCTCAGTATCATGCCTAATGACTCTCGGAAAGAAAGCTCCAGTCTCATGAGCCCCAAGTTTCTCATTACCGCCAAGTGGTGTCTCAGTGTCTGGCACACCAGCTGTCGCGACACTGGCAACTGGTCCAGAAGCGATGGGGCCAGGGACAACTGGTGCCGAATTGATTTCGCTCTCGGGTGGGACGGTAGGTAGCATCGGTTCGGTGCCATTGCTCGTGCCAACAGCATTAGGGAAGACGAAAGCTCCAGCGTCTGCATCCCTCAAAGACTTCTCCTCTGGGACCTGCTCAGGAACAACGGCTTCCTGCTGGTGTCTTCGATACGCCTCTGCTCCAAGTGCGCCTGCTCCAATGCCTGCCGCACCTGCCGCAGCTGGTGCCATCCAGTCTCCATATCCACTGTTGTGGCGAGCCAGCGACTCCTGAGGTTCTGGAGCGAAGGATGACGCTGGCTCATGGCCTAAAAAAGACTGCTGTTGTGGAACTGGCTGTGTTTGGTTCACAGGCTGGACAGGCTCTGCTTGGGGAAGAGCGTATGTCTGGGTCTGAACAGGAGCAGTACCGGCGATAGCTTCCTGATGCATGGCAGGCGACTGTTGATGGACCACTCCGGGCTCATCGTTGATGGTTCCAATCTCGGTGCGAACATCATCGAGCCTATATGGGTCTTGGTCGCCGTATCGATTTTGGGAAGAACCTGGCAGTGCCGCAGCGGCTGCAATGACATTCGGGCCATCATCATCCGAGTCATCTGCACCATCGGCTGTCGAGCTCATAGTCCCGGTCTTGCGAAGAACCATGTCAGACGGGAATCGTCCGCCTATGGCCATCAGTGACTGCGTCAACCCTATGGGTAAGAACAACGCAACGCAAGCAAGCAAGTAAAGATGGAGGCGGGTCTCACTCACCTGGTTGCGGCCGCTTAGGCTTCTCGTCCGTTGGAGACGGTCCCGCCAAGCTGTTAACATCTGCCGAGTATGGAGTCTGGTCTGCCTCATCCTCTTCCATGCCATCGCTGCTGACTGTTCCGCGATCGCTTGTACCGCTCACACTCCTAGCGTGCTTGCGAACGAAGGCAATGCGCTCTGCACCAGTCTTCTCGGTCAGATTGCGGATATCATCCAACCACGCCATCATGGTGTCGTAGCTCTCAGCGCGAAAGACCCAATTGTGGCCTTTGTGCATGCCACCGGATTGTTTGCCCTTGAGCATGAACTTGTGGCTCGACGAGCCTCGATCAGAGTGAGACCCAAGCTTTTGATCAGGCAGATACAAAGACATCACAGGTGGCTGTGTGTAGATCTTGTCCGCAGACTTGAACTCGTGGAGGTGAGTTGGTGATAGAACATACCAACCAGGTGTGTACGACTTCAAATACTTGCTCTTGCGCTCCAGCATGCCAGCACGAATCTCGGTCGCAGCTGGGGCATGCTTGCCGGGGTATTCGATCTCTTCCACACGTCTCAGTGGCAGACCTGGGTCGACAAAGTGTTCGTCGGAAGTGACGAATCCGTACCACTCCTGGTCCTTTGGCATGGCAATCGGTCCAGAGCGCAGGCTCTCAACAGTGTTGTAAGCGTCGTCAGCTTCGCGCTTCAGGATGCCTGCAAGTGCATTGTATGCCTTTTGGATCTCTCCGACCACGATAGATTCGAGCTCGCGCCCTGAAGCCTCCAGATTGAGGTACGCCTAGGCATTGTTAGCTGAGCTTCTGACGCTTAGACAAGTCGCATACTCTATGTAGGTAGTTCTCCTCATCAATCTGTCTCTCAATGGCTCGGTCGACGCCCAATCGCACAACATACGGATCATTCTTGCCGCTTGCCGCGCCATCTTCATGGTCCGCATGCTGCAAAGCTTCCTGCAGTTTCTCAATCTCCTTTCTGGTGACATCCTTCTCTTTATCAACGGAGTTCTTAAAGTCGCCGCTTAAGCTCTTGATCTCCTTGATCTTCTGGGCCAGATCACTTCGCAGACCAGTAAGCGCCTGGATGACATCGGTCTCAATATCCCTAGCCTTCTGCGCTTCTCGAACAGACTTCGCATGGAAGCTCTCAAGGATGCGCGTCGCCTCTCCCAGACCTCCATTGCTCATGAATATCGAAGGGCTCGTGATGTTCGTGATGGTGTTCTGGACCTTGTGAAGAGCTTTGTTGCGCGTCTCGTAAGACTGCTGGATTTCGCGAAAGTATGTGATAAGCGACTTGAGCAGTTGTCTCCATGCTTGGAAGCGGTTTGCAAGGATATCGGTCGGCGTGCCGCTGGTTGGTACTGGAGTGAACGACCAGCTGCTGAAGTTCGCATCATCAGCGTCGACGCCTCCGAAACCCTTCAAACCTCCAGCTCGGAGACTCTTCTTGCTGCCACTACGCTTCAAGCTGCTTGCCCTCTTGACGCTGCTCTTCTTCTTGAGCGTGTTACTACGACTGACCCCGCCTCCACCACCCAAAGTGCTGGCGCGGCTCGAAGTACGCTGCAAGCCGCCATCGACAATTGAAGAGCCTCGCTGGCTGGCGTCGAACTCCTCGGTAAAATGGCCCTGCTGCCCTATCGAGTTCGACAGTGGAGAGCTCATGGTCGGGTTGCTCCCTATCGCAAAGTCGGTAGGCTGCGTTCCATATCCCCGGTGAACTTGGTCGCCGCTGGGTTGCGGAATGGATCCGTACGGCGCTGACATTTTCAATGTCCTTCTCCCTCCTCTTCACGCGCGCAGACCAGACGGTCGAGTATGTATGCGGCGCAGCAAAATGTCGGTATGAATTGGCAATATGGTGCAGTTCGGTAGCCGTAGGTAAATAATGTAATTGTATGCAAGCGGCCGGACCACTCTGCAATCTCAACAAAGGCCAACCACGCGCGCCGTCCAACGGTCGGAGAGGAGGTGACGTAGTGAGGGAGAGCGCTTCTTGGGCTTGATGAGTGCCGCGCAATTCCCTCACTTTCAGTTAGACCTAATACTGCGCCTGCTTGCTTGCTTGCTGCAGTAGTAGTACAAGCAAAAGCTACAGCGCCGTGTGACCTCTCGTCTGTTCACACCCAAGTAGCTTTCGTCCTCCGCGGCACCTTCACACCAGCTCGACCAGCCAATGCTATGCGGTGAGAGCAGAACTCACTTCAGGCATGGACGTGCATAATAAAATGACCGGGATTGACAGTCCGAGCTCCCAAGTAATGTTAACCACTATGTCGTCACTTCGAAGCCCGGCAGTGGCTTGACTGCATGCCATCCGCTGTCTCCGAGTGACATGCCACATGTGAGAACTTGATTGATCCTGGTTACGAGTGGCTACGTGCAGCACGAACGCGTCGTGACATATGTACATACCGTCAGCCAGCGATAAACTACCGGTCATACCATCCAAGTGCTACTTTCACCTCGTTTAGAAGAGCCAAGCCCAATGCTTTTGCGCTAATCAACTGATCGAGGCGCTTCGACCAGAAAGCGAAATTATGGCCGTATTCATGACTCTACCTTGCGAGATGTCGTTATCAACTTTGAGAGAATGGTATACAGCTCTACCACTGCCATCGAGAGCAATATCCATTCCTCCTGGACCAAATTGGTCGAAATCGCCATTCTTCAAGAGAACCTGCCGATCCTCGTATGGCCCAAAAATCCCGCTCGTGCTGGTGGCGTAACTGGTGGTGTAGCTGTTATCGTCGAAACAACCCGTGCTGAAGAAGAGGAAATAGGTGCCATCGCTGCCTTTGAGTAATGAGGGAGCTTCGGTCTGGTACCGGTCTTCGACACCATTATTGTCGTATATCTTGACTGGATCTCCGATCATGGTGTACCCGTCGGCTTCTGTTTGCTGGATCATGATGGGAGTGCTTGGTGTGTTCGCGTGGTCTGCACAGAATCCACCATTCGCTGCGGCTGGGCCATCGATCTTATACAACACGTACCGCTGGCCATCATCGTCTAGGTATCCCGCAGCGTCTATTGCACCTCCTTCAGCCTCAGGACATATCCAAGGTCCGGTAGATGAATCGTTAAATGGACCAGCGATGTTTGTACTCCGCGCAAGACCAATGCAGTGGATGTTGGTGTTCGACGACAGGGCTGGAGAATAGTACATGGCATAGCTCCCATCGTAATCGGTGAGCTTGTTGATGTCAGGCGCCCATACAGTATTGGGAGCTGCCCAGGTACTGAATGCTGGTACTCCTTCTGAAGGAAAGGACTCTGATATGCTGGACCAGGTGTTGAAGTCATCGCTACTGGTCATCGGTACCTGGTGTCCGGCACCGTCAACTGTTCCAAAGGCATATGTCTTGCCTCCATCGTCGAGCAATGTTGGATCCGGGAAGTTCGCTCCACCCAGGACATCAGTACGAGGTGCTCGTCTTACAAGCCGATGTGTTGGTGAAGCTTCCACGAAGGAAGAGACGAGAAGGAGAAGTTCTAGAATAGGCATCGTTGTGAAGGAAGAAAGAATATTCTGGTGCTGTTGACCCGCGTACAGGTATGAAACGAATTATTACACTTACCTTCAACCACCCTGGAACATCCTGATGTTTATAACATCCTGCCGGCAAGTCTAACTTAACGACGATGTCCATCCTTCTGTGCTTAAAGGGCTGGAGGGCTGCATGACTTAGCCAAGCCATGCCCAAAATTGCAGGAGTCAAGAACGAACATTCCTCCACATCTGGTTCATTTGCTGTTGAAGGGGCCCGCGGACTGCCACTATTGGTCCTCGAAAGGTCTTGGTATACTGCTGCGCTGGCAAGCGATGTTACTGTGGAGCCGGGTCGGTCACGATGCTATTCTCTCTCCATGAGGATCTGCGCCGTCAGATGGTCTCTCCAATAGTGCGGATGCTAGAAGCCGTATTGCGAGTGGCTCGGGTTGTTTTGGACACTCTGCAAGCTTAAAGGGCGATCCGAGCCACGAGCAGGATGTGGCTGTGACGAAGCCGAGAAGTAGGTGCGTCTGTGGTGGTTCTTATTGTCACTGACTTCATGCCGTCTTTGCTGGATGTATGATGTACTTTTCAAAGTACCCATCACCGGGACACTCTTCTGGCTGATCTTACGCGATTGCGTTTTCACGATGCTGCTTGTGACCAGGGCAAGTGTTCTCGAGAAATGACGATGACGGGTGTGGCTTCATCTTGGCGCGGGAAGGATCGAACGTTGCTATTCTAGATTCAGCGTCGAACTTCAAGGCTTGGCTAATTGTCAGTCCAAGTACTTCAGCATCGCCTTCATCAACAAGCTTGGATTTAGCAGCTGCGCATGCCAGACCAGGCTCTCACCGGTATGCAGCCAGCATCGAAGGCTTGGCTAAACAACGGCCCCAAGGTGGATCAAGAGACTTCACCTGCCAGCACCGCCTTGCCCAGGTTCATGAGAGCGAGGAACGCGAGACACAAAGCCTCAACAGCATCTCGAAGTGAGTCGTCGCAGCCAGCTGCTCAGTCACGAATTGACATCGCTTCCGGCAGACTTCGAAGACTACTGAATCGCATGTTGCGTGTTAAATTGGCACCGGCGATGAGGAGCACAGCATTTGTCTGGCTCAAGATCACACCCACGAGGGACTTGCTTGATGACACTGTACTCAAGTTCTTGTGATCAATCGCGTGAACCGCACGGCACGTTTTTGGTCTGGGCCGTCGACCTGCTGTGAGTGAGCAGCAAAACTTTTGAATAACTCATCCAGCCAGCGCTCTCGAACAGGTTAGGCATCGACTGTTTGGTCCCATATTGAGATATTGAGCACTGGGAGGTATCAAAAGCATCTTTCCGTGTTCCTTGACCCACGACATAGATTTTCATCTGCACACTGGATCTGGCGCGAAGATGAAGATCACTATCCTTGTGATTAGCCGACTTTCCATTGCAACACACAGATAGCTCCTGACGTTTCTCGAGAAACCCTCAGATCCCCAGCGGAAGTGGCTTCCAAGACATCAAGTTTCCTTGCTGCGCTCTATGCCCATGGTACAGCAGCTGGCCGATGATGCAGAACGGTAAACGACCACAGGACCACGTCAAAATCGATGGCGTATTTCTCTTGAATCATGACAGCCTATCGTTCCATCTGTGTAACCATCTCACACCCTCACCGGTACTCTAAGCGCGTTTCCAGCCTGGTTGCTTCTGCAAGCAGCCGTCCACCTTGGCATACACCACTTTCCATTGTGTACCACCGTGACAGGCGACACAGTCGCCAAGGGGTTATCATGTTCTCTTTGTTTCCTTTGCTCACTGATCCTCCACCATGAATTCTTCATTCTTAGAGTTCTAGCGTACCGCGTTGAACCTTCGAAGAGCAGGCCACAGATGATACCCTGGCGGTTCTTTACTACATACTCAACATTGATCCGGCTATCACTATGGGTGCGGTCTTCAAAGTCGGACTTCACAACGCTCGCACTATTTCAAGACGATGGCTGCACGACAAACTCACCGCATCTCGTCTGGACACCTTCAGCCAACGTTTCTGGCGGTTCGGGCGTTTGCATAACGCAGGCGTCCTTTCCCAGCCTGCGCTTCTTGCCACACAGTATTCAACTCATTTCCTTAGGATCACGCTGCTCAGGTATGTATGCTCATTGCGCTCTTTCGAAGCCCACCATTAATCTACGTCCCAGTCACTGCCTATACAGATTACTGCAACGGTGATGGCGCCAATGCGATTCAAGTTGGCGAATGCATGAGCTTCTCTGGCAGCGCGTTTCGCACACTCAGTATAGATGGCATCGGTGGAGAGAACTGCAGCTTCCCGGAAGAAGCTTCCTCGGACAGCTCGACCGTACCACCTGTAGCCTTGAGCACGGCACAAATGACCGGTGGTATGCTCCCATCAACATCAACAATTGTATCGAGCACTACCGAAACTGGCCTAAGCAGCTTTGTGTCTATATCAGACTCATCGTTCGCCTCAACAAGGACTCAGATCTCTGCAAGCGAAACTTCTGCACAAAAGTCGCCAAGCCAACCAGCAGCACCGTCGCAGGAGGACAATGACTCTCCGAAGGTCTCGCCAGTGGCTACTATCGCGCTGTCTACGATATTTGGTTCTCTCGGGTTTTGCATCCTCGTCTATGTATGCTATCGCTTTCACAAATGGAGAACAAGACGTGCAAACTCTGAAGCCCAGCCGATGGAGATGCAGAGTTCATCTGCCAATGAAGCAGGTACATCATATCACGCTGAGGGAACAAGATACCAAGATATCGAGGCACGAGATGGTAGTAGACAGCAAAATGGACACAGATATGGCCGCGATACGTATACTTGTATCAATTTTTAATTTCGCAAGAAATGCACAGCTGGAGCATTCAACCATAATATATCCTCCAACTCGCAACGAACGAGCGAGCTTAGTCAAGGTTCATCCAACGTCCAGCCATGACATTCAATCTCTTCAGGGCTCGATTTCCGGACGAAACAGCGTATCCAAATCTAGGACCTGCTCTCTCTACAGGAACACTTCCGCAGCCAATATCCCACCACCATATGTCCATTAAACCTGTCATGCAGAGCTGGATCGGCGTTGTAAGCTGTACAGTACTCGTCGAACAAAGATGGAACCGTTCTAAATATGTCTGCTTAGGAGGCCACGGCTTGTCAAATTGCGGCCCGAACGTAAGAGAGACACCATAGGTTTGAATGACTCGCCATCATATTTTGTGCATGATGAGGTGGTTCAGCTCGGGTGAGTTGTCTTGATCCTTCTTCTTTTGGGTTGTGGTGTACCATTTGTTATCTGGCTTGCAGGATCTCGTTCATGAGTCGAATAGCCACTGCGGCCTGTCGGGAATTGAGATCCATCAATCCTGCAATCTTGATCATGTCATCTGTACCAGTCTCCATACTTCCATCGGTTCTAGTCAGTTTGTTCATCATCCCGATTGCGTCGTTTGTCTCTTCGGTGTTGAATTCCATCAATGCTGCGATCTTGACCACTACATCAACGAATGCACCGTCGATATCCGTTTCGTTCGGCGGGTACCAAGCATGAACATAGTCAACGAGATCCACAAATACCTCAAGCTTGCTCTTCTTGTAGTCGATCGGGAAGGACAGTTTTGAGCCATCTGGATCGCATGCCAAGGATACGAGCGAATAGATCTGGTCTCTTGGATCGGCGCATTTCCCACCGCCGAATTTCCTGATCAATTCCGCTAGAGCAAGCGGGCTTCGCTTGCCGCCCACAGCCTTCTGTCGACTAATTTCATCCACTAGAGTCCCCAGGCCGCGTTTCCTCATATCCAACGACCTGGGATATAGATCTTCCTCCTTGATAACACGTCTCTTATTATCATATGCCCATCCATGAAAATGTCTCCTCTTCGCGAGCAGGAACTCTTGCACGATCCACATCCTCTCGAAATACCCGTCATCAGGTGGTAGAGTTGACTGCTCCTTGTCCGCTCGTTGATCGAGATAGACAGTGACACTTTCGGCACTAGCGTAGATCTCACCCATCAGCTGCACTTGTTGGCTTTTCTCTTCCGCATCTGCTTGATTGATGCACAACGCATCGATCCAGTACAACGATCGTGACCGATATATGAGACCGTATAGATTGACGAGAACTTCGTGAAGCTTCTTTGGAATAGCGATGATCTCATCGTTCACCGCCAAATCTTTCACGGGCATCGGGTCACCCCATGTGTACGAAAGAGCATGGTAAGCGTCCTGAACTTGGTCTAGGTCGTGCACCGTCAAGGTCCAGCTGCTGAACCCGGCTTCAGGACCCTCCAATAGTCGGATTTGTCTCGAAGGATCAGTCAATGGTTGATACTCGAAATGCTTGCAGCCATCAGCTTCGAAGGAGTCATAGATGCCTTGCCCTGGCCCGACGAATTGACCAGGTTGGAGATAGTTGCCAGTGACGAACATCGACTCTGAAGCATGTTGGGTTAGAAGGTGTGGATGGTGGTTCAAGGTCAGGTATGACCTCCCGAGTGCAGAAGTCTGCCACTTCATGCCTCTTGGCAAACGAGGGCGAAGCAGAAATGTGGCTTACCGGCGCAGTATCGTGCATGTGGTGGCTGGGTTTTGAGCTGGCACACCAATCGTGATTGTGCATTTTCGATCTTCAACGTGGGGTTATCAGCAACCACGAAGTTTTCAATACTGTTAGCCCTGGAAGAATTTGAAGCTGGAGGCCTAAGGGCGTCTGAATCTTGGTGACCCACGACATTTGGAGGTATCTTACTAGCGCGGTGACTTGTCAGACATGCACATTACCCGTACTTTGAGCACTTACATACCTATTACACAGCCTTTCCTAAACCCTCTCCCTCAACGGCTCCATATCACTCCCCACCATCCCACTCCTGA
This sequence comes from Pseudocercospora macadamiae, assembly GCA_012978405.1. Lineage (NCBI taxonomy): Eukaryota > Fungi > Ascomycota > Dothideomycetes > Mycosphaerellales > Mycosphaerellaceae > Pseudocercospora > Pseudocercospora macadamiae. The sequence goes on from WRNY01000036.1 coordinate 242,512, forward strand.
CCCTTCCGATCTTCTTCTTACTCCTCATCCTCACAACTGCAAGTGTCGTAATCACAGCCCCTAGAATTCCAAGCGCAGCATTTGCGAGTCCAGAGTACCAACTACTCGACTGAATACTACAATATTTCTCAAAATCCACACTCGTAAGCACACTTTGTAGTTCCTTCGCACTCTCGCTGCACCTATTTAAGCGTTAGCACATTTCCACGAACAAGTCCTCGCCTCCAAGACGGAAAAAGATGGTTCCATCATTCAGACATCTTGTTCCAAAACAAGACATGTGCAAAGAGAGATGGCATCACTTACGTCCACCCCCATAAATCCCTAAACTTCCCATCAACAGGTTCCCTCCCATACCGATAAATCCCCGCACTCACCGCCCAAAGAATAATATGAGCGGAAAAAATAATCCAAGTCCACCAAGAAGATACCGTAGCGGCTTTATTCGCGGCTCGGATGGAGCGGCAGTAAGAAAGCAATATGATCGAATTGAGAATGAACGATACCCCTGCGATGCCGGCGTACATGTATGTATACCAGGTGATGGTGTTGTGGGCCCATGCGGTTCGGCGGACGCTATGAATTGATATTAGTATGTGGGAGGGGAGGAAGGGAGGGAGAGGGGATAATTACCCGTTGACGTCGAAATATACGTCTTTTGTTAAAAGGAATTTGACAATTGTAGCAATCAACAATCCCAGCGTAACCGCACTTAAAATCGTTGCGGAAATTCGACTAATGATTTTCAGGACTCGGATTCGACGTTTGAGGCTGGAATCGTAGGTTTCTAGACTTTGGAGTTCGCTTTCGGTATTATTCTCGAATTGACTGCCGCCATAGCTGGGTCTGGGAGGTACTGGGTCGTAGTAATTGTTGCTCGTGTAGCTCGGAGTTCTCGAATGTATTGATGCCGTGTCTACGAGGTGCATAGGTTTGAGGTATAGGTCGGCAGGTGATTCGTAGAAGCGGCCTGCCATTGTGTGTGCTTGCATGCTTCGTTGTGGAGGATTTGTGGTCAGGCTGGGATTGATGCTGTCCTGGACGCTACGAGATCAACATCGAAGTCATCAAGTCATCTCGCCACCACTCAGTACATATGAAAGATCTAAAGATCTGGACTGGCGGGGTGGTCATTGACTACTTTGAAGTCAGGCCAGGCGTGCAGTATCGTGGCTGGCGTCGTGGAGGCGCAGAGTGCATCTCAGCTGAGTGGGAGGATGTGTAAGCTGCATAGCGGGACGCCACAACCGTATCGACCGCGTAGAGTACCGAAAGGATCCTTATATAGCTCTTTTGACAAACGCCTGTTGCTAAAATGGCAATGTAGTCCGTAGTTTTGGTTTCATCAGACGCGTTGAAGAGATGATTCCAACGCTTTCCCAGGCTCTTTACGTAGCGGCTGTACTTCATTCTTGTTCCCCTTGGTCTGTTTCCTGGTAACAGGACGACCAGTCTCCTCTCGAACACGCGTTGAGTATCATTCTGCTCGACGGCCTAGCGCGCGATCCAGAGGAGACTGGTCGTCCCATTACCAGGAAGCAGACCAAGGGAAACAAGAATGAAGCAAATATCCAACCACTCCTTCGGCCCCTTCCCTTCCCTTTCCCTACCTCAACGCAACAAACAACTCATTCTTAGTGCCCTTCGTCGTCTTCCTGGTAATACGACGACAAATTCTGCATCATGAGCGGCATCACTCAGAACAAGAAGCGATCATGTCCAGTGGGGCAAGAGTTGCAGCGCTCTGAAACGAGGGCGTAGCTGCGTGCCTGGCCACCCAATCTCGAGGAGTTGAGTTCCAAGTTGGTGCATGGTTTCCTTCTACAGACGCAGAATACGATATACAGCCTGTTGCACGTGGCAAGTCTCGCGGCACGCTATTGCTCCTCAATCGACAACCCCTTTTCTTCAGCAGGTCATGATTATGGAATGCTGGTGAAGCTGGGGATGTGGGATCGCGACTTTCCTTATACGCCTCGGCCAGTAGGAAGTGTGGTATCTCTATCCCCAGTTGAAATCTCAAAAGTCGTTGCCCATGTCGATTGTGCGGTGCCTGAGTCTTGCATCTTGCTCCCCAGTCGAATCCCTGCGAGAAATGTCGAAACGAGACAGCCACTCATCTTGTTCCGCGGCCTCGGCCTACACCTCTTGCGATACCACTTCCTCGCGTGCTGGCGGTGCCACCTCTTGAACTCGTACCTCTTGCAATACCACTTCCACGTCCTCTATTCGCAGCACCTCTTCCTGTTGTGCCCGGAGCGCCACCTCTACCAGCTGCTCCTGTCGTTCTCGCGCTCTTGGCAGTACTCGGCGGCACTGAGCTGAATTTGCTGCTCGCCTTTGAGCTCATGGGTGGATTCTCTACGAAGCCGCTCGTGTCTGAGGTCAGGAATGTGGCCTCAATATTGCCGTCGCGGTTAGCTCGTGGGGTTTGTTGGCCATGGAAGGGAGAGCCTTCCAAGGGATCATTCCCAGATTGGTGTCGCTGGTAGGACTGCGAGATAGGGGCTTCTGGGAAGTCGACACAGAACGCAGTCATGTTCATGCCGTAAAGGAATGCGCCGAAGTTTTCGTTGAAGCGTGAGAGACTTTCGTGGAGCAATTGCAGATGCATCATGTTGGCTTCCAGATCAGCCATTGCGTCGCTGAATTCGCCAAATGCTGGCTCTAGCGTGGCGAGTGGGAAGTCATTGCCACCAAGCGTGCTGCCAGCAGTTGGCGTGGTCTGCGATGCTCGTAGACTTGTCCGTGATGGAGGACGCAGAGGAGTTGTTGGCCTAGAGGGAATGGCTCGGTCTGCGCCGGATCTCGTACGCGAATGGGAATCACTCCGCGGGCGTGCTTCGAATGTTATGGGTGTTGTCATTGATGCCATGGTCGCTCTCATCTGTATCCGAGCAGGCGTGGGCGTGGTGTTGGTGTGGTATGCGAATTGTTTACTGGGGAGCCGCGTTCCGTGTCACAGTTTCGCATTTGCAGGGAAAAGGCAAGCTAGTTCTCTAGCGTCAGTGGCTTCCATTCCTGCCCCTCGTTGGCGTTCATGACGATGAAGAGGAACAGGAAGTCGGCGGATACGATTAGGTACTTGGCTTGGCAATAATCAGAAGGATTGATCATTCACCTCTTACTGTCGGGTGTAATAACAACTTGTCTTCTGCGTCAGCGCTAGAGTGGCTTCCTCTCCATGTCCACCTCTCTCTCCCATTCCCTCTTCCACTTCCGCCTCCTCCTGCCCCGCCGCGTCAACATCGCTACATCTCGCTGTTCTTCCCTGCCCAGCCAATTTCCAGCTGCGAACTTTACGCAAGCACAGCTGCGACTAGCTCCAGCATCAGCACCATCAGCTCGACATCTCCACTATACCCGCACCACTTTTTCGCGATCCGCGTATCGCCCACGTCCCTTACAGAGCACGCGACCGGCCCTTCAACCTAGAACTGCTGCTATCAATCTAACCAGCCTACTCCTTGCCGGCGCTGTCTCTCTGGGAATCGCATACCTCGGCACCTCGTACCTTAGGCAACCGGGAACTGAAGCGAGCATAGAAAGGGGAGAGGAAGGTGCTACTGCGCCGAGTGCGCCTAGAAAAGACGGCGACCTTGCGCGCGTCGAGCATCTGCTATACGAGAATCTCTCGTCCTTTGATCTTGAAGCCATGGCTCCTTACGGTGATGCGCCGGGCAGACCGGGTAATCTGACACCGGCAGAAGAACAGAAGCTGAAGGAAATGTGGATCGCCCTGTCCGAGATCAGTGGAATGGCACCCAAGGGAACATTCACCAATGGCCACAGTGACGCTGCTTCGACTCATTCGGCGGACACGCCCAAGAAAAAGAGCCGCTTCGGTTTTGGCAAAAGCAAGCACAAGGACGAAGACGCCACAGGAGGAGTCGACAACGACAAGCACGGCCAGAATAAAGAGTACGAGAAAGCCCTTCAATCTCTGACGCCCGAGGAGCTGAGAGACGCCTTGTGGTCCATGTCCAAGGCCGACGACCCCGATGCTCTCCTCCTCCGCTTCCTTCGCGCACGAAAATGGGATGTCCACGCCGCATTGGTCATGCTGGTAGCCACCATGCACTGGCGAAGTAAGGATATGCACCTCGACGACGATATCATGATGATGGGCGAGAGGGGCGCACTGGAGTGGAGCAAGAGCTCGAATCCTGCAGAGCAGAAAGAAGGTGAAGACTTCCTCGCACAGTTGAGAATGGGTAAGTCCTTTATTCATGGATGCGACAACGAAGGCAGACCTTGCTGCTACGTACGCGTAAGATTACACCATGGTGGCGACCAAACAGAGAAGAGCTTGGAGAGATTTACGGTATGGACAATTGAGACTGCGCGAATGATGCTACGGCCGCCAGTGGATACAGCTGTGAGTCTACCTTCCTTCCAATATTTCTCATCCTCGATTCATACTGACATATGTTATAGACAATTGTCTTCGACATGACCGACTTTTCGCTCGCCAACATGGACTACACCCCCGTCAAATTCATCATCAAATGCTTCGAGGCCAACTACCCCGAATCCTTAGGAGCAATCCTAATCTACAAAGCACCTTGGGTCTTCAACGCCATCTGGAAGATCATCCGCGGCTGGCTCGATCCCGTCGTCGCATCAAAAGTTCACTTCGCAGGAAACATAGACGAGCTTGATCAATACATCAAGAAAGACCGAGCACCTAAAGAGCTTGGCGGAAACGAAGACTGGTCATGGACGTGGCCTGAACCCGTGCCAGGCGAAGATGACCAAATGAAAGACACAGCAGGGAAAGAAAAGGTTCTTGCAGAACGAAACGAACTGATCAAAAGCTACGAGGAAGAAACTATGAATTGGTGCTTAGACAAGGACAAGGGCGAAGGTCGGCCGCGCATCGCACAGAGGATGGCGGAGAATTATTGGAAACTTGACCCGTATGTTCGAGCGCGAACACCTTATGACCGGATTGGTGTGATACAGCCTGGAGGAAAAGTTGATTATTATCCTAAAAGCAGTAGTGCACCTGCTAAAGCGGAAGATGAGTTGGATTAAGGCTAGAAGGTAGAGGGCGAAGAAGATGAGATGGAAAAGCCGTACGACTATTAATGAAAATGGTGTACAGTTTTGCCGTTCACTCCAGCTGCAAGATACCCAACTGTCTTGATTTTCGCCACAGCCTGGTCTACGCCACCACCACCACACACGAGCTAACCTCAGCCTCATATCAATATCGCGTCATCAGTCAGGTACAGTCATCGATACAACCGGAACATTTCCAATTCGCTGCCGTGCGGATGTTGCACATCCTGTTGCGTCGCCGTCAGTTCAAGTCGGTCATCAAGACTTGCCATATGCCATTCTACGGACATTATTTGGTCCGAAAACTGGCGTCCTTACAGAAGAACGACATCACCTCCACTAGTATTTTGTCGTCGTCAATAGTGGCACAGGCTTAGTATGTCACGACGTCAACTGCACACTGGCAAGCATCGATCGTTCCGCCGATCTGGTATCCTCGCCAGGATCTACCTCCTCAGTGATCCAAGACGACGGAATCTTCTTCGAACTTGGCGTTCGATATATGATGGCATGCAGCTTACGAAGAGCTTCATGGACATGGAAACATGCCAACCCGAGATTCTGGTCTGCATAGGTATCTGATTGACGGTTCTTGGCACCCACTCCCGGCCGGGAATACGTTCACATACGAGTTTCGTCAATCTCCTGAGGAAGAGCGAGACGTCGCTTGCGATTCTGAGTCTCAGTCAAGTTAGTGGCACAGGCTTAGTCGACTGCATGCTACGATTGCATTCCCGTGATCTCACGCACTTCCACGATGTCTGTTTCAAAGAAGGAAATCATTCCACTCATGCTCCATGGCTGAAAAGGGTCAAAGGTCGTCGCTGCTTTCGACATACTGTAGGGGCCTTTTCATACTCTTCCTTATCTGCAAGTGTGCCTTTCTGTGACAAGTGATTGAACATGATTTGACTTTTTGAATATACTCGATATGTGGAGATCGTCTTCACGTCCTGGTATACAAATATCATGTACGCAATGCTCGCTGTATGTGGTACGGGACACATGGGTAGTATCTGATTCGACATATTATTCTTGGCTCAAAGTCGGGCCACAACCCACCCGAAACTGTGTTCACAAAAGAGATCTTCTTCGAATCTTGCTTGGCATTCTGCAACCAGGAATCGTTTGGGTATAATCTGCCAATGATGTATTCATAATAAATCGTATTCGCATCAAATGGTTCCAAGACGTGCCCTACCTATTCCTTGACAGCAGCCCATCAGCTCCGTTCATCGTTCATTCCTCCTCGTAGTAGTATGTAGTTGCCTGCTCTCATGGATGGAAGCACAACATGATGAATGGAAATCCGAATTTCCGCACAGCGATCACGGTGGTGGTCCTCTAAGCGAGCTTCCGAGAACAGTAACCATAACGGCAGAAGTAGCCGAATGCCAAGTCAGGCTATCAACAATCCATGTGGCATGTATGCATGCAATCAGATAAAACAAGCATTTGCGCAAGGTCGAGGTCATGAGACGCGATCGAAGATATACGGAGTCGGGATCGCAGTTGTGCCGAAAGTGCCGACGATTCTGCACAAACCGAGAAAGTTCCCAATCTCTAAAGATTCGGCTGAAGACTGGCAAGTGAAATTTGCTTGCATTTGTCTCCTGCTATCTGCGGGAGATATCGGTTGCTTTGCGGGAACTTGGCGGATGATTCATCTTGATGCATCGTAATGATTCAGGTGTCGACATTTTTTTGAACGTTGGTATGAGAAGGATCGCAGGATTCGGCAGTCTCGCCGATTACGGTTTTCGCAGTAAGCAGCCATCGACATCAACAGGTCTGCTTACATGACTGCGGTGTTGTATTACACTGGTGCCTAGGAGTTAGGATTATAGGGTGAGTTTTCTAAACGACTTGCGATGTGCGAATACGGCGATGGAATTTGAGATGGATTCCCCACCGCGAATTGCTGCATCAAATGTAGTACACTCATCGTTGGTTGTTGAAGTCGCATTTGTGCAAAGGGTAGCTGGTCGGCCGAAGTGGACGTCGGGTGCTGACCAATTCCGAAAAGAGCGGTGTTGAGATGGTGTTGTGACTGTCGATCAACTTTACAGGCGGCAAGCGGCAGAGGCGTTCTCTGAATCCGTGAAGAGGAACGCGAGAGGCTGAAAGCAGGAAGCCCCAACTGTACGAACCAGATGCGGGGCTTGCGATTAATGTTGAACCAGCCCTACAGCATATCCGCGTGAAGCGAGCTTCTTGCTGATGCTGGAAAGACAGCTTGTGGTTAGGTATGCTCGCATTTTGCGAATGCGCATCGTTCACAAGAAACTTGGCGATGTACCCCGCGGAGCTGCTCTTGGACTGCGTGCATTTTTATTGAAGCAGACCAGGTACAATGTCGCAGCGAGGAGGAAGCACGTTTCTTTCCAGGACCGAATCTTCGCACACATTACGCAAGGTGTGAACTTTGGTGCTGCACATGATATGGGCATACCGCGGAAGTCCGACGCCCGTCGACACCGAAGGAAATATTCTGGCTGCATGTCTTTCACGATCTCGGTATACCACTCGTTCATTCGTCCGTGAAGTCCTCGCGAGCCTTGCGGATGTCCCGGAAAGACCAGGATAATAAGCGTCCGCCAGTCACGCCAGAATCGGTGCCAAGCATGCAGCTAGCCGTGCGCTAGATCACCAGGCGGGCTTGCTCATGATGCAGGAAGCTAGAGCTTTCCAGCTCATAACGTCAGAAGCCTCTGAAATTCGGACTTTAGCTGGTTGTTCGCAGCTGACACACCACGGTATGTCGCCGACGACGCAAACATGCGTTGGCGAATGGAGTGCACCGGCAAGATTCTGCAGTCACCGCCGTGAAGTCACCAGCGCGAGAGGATCGGGAGGGCGTGGTTCCTGCCTGTCCTGTTCCCAATAAATATGGACGCCCACGCGCGTGCATGCATCTGACTGTATTGTTACTTCCCTTGCCCAAGCTCATATCGCGTCCATCCGTGCCTGCACGTGTGAAAAGCTCTTGGTCTGCTCGGTAACCAAGGATTGTTGCAGCTTGTTCTTCTCTTCTGATCGCATTCGCGCTGGGAGCTGTCGCAGGGATTTTGAACAATACAGCTTCCAAAGCAGTACATCATCGTCAACATATTTTGCACCTGATTCCTTCTCTTCACCTACCACACCACCGCTCGCAATCTCGATGCGGTCGCGAGGCACGACACTCCTAACAATCGCGGCGCTCCTTCTCGGAGCTCTGCCATACGTAACAGCTCATGGCGGCGAGGAGATGGACATGAGCCACAGTGCAGCGCCAGTTGATACAGCGCCGGAGCACCAGATGGCCAGCTACTTTCGACACCCGGAGCACTTTGGCTGGAATTTGTCGCATACCTGTCTGATGGTCTTCGCATGGTTTGTTCTGATGCCGCTAGCGATATTCCTCAGCGTAGCACGATCGCGGTACCACTTACCGGCCCAGATTCTGTTCCACATCGCCAATGGACTCGGACTCTTCACTGGCTTTGTGTACAATCATTCGACGCCAGATCTGTACGAGAACAACTCGCACCATCCTCTTGGATGGGTCGTCACATCATTCACAATCGCGTGGACCCTGATGTCTGTGTATGTCGCCTACAGCGAGTACAAGAGTTCCAGACGATCGTCACTCGATCAGGCCAGGACACTCAGTGCGCTGAACATTGCTCGATATGATCGACTCCAGCAGTACAATGATGAGGTGCCAAGAAACTCGAGAGACTCTGGGCAGGGCACTGAACGCAACTCCGCATCTCTCTTCGGTTCGCGTCAGAATTCCTCTGAGCATGTGTATCAGAAACCAGAGGATTTCGGCGAGGACAGCGGCTTCGATGAAGAGGAGGAAGACGAGGCTGAGAGACAAGGATTCCTGGGCAACAACCGAATAGATCGGTTCGTCTCCAAGAGCGTGCGCAAGCTTTCATCCAGACGGGCCACGGCAGTCATTCGAGGCACTCAGATCTTCATTGAGAAAGTGCTACTTCTTCTAGGCTTCGCCGCCTTGACCTCTGGTTTCATCGTCTCTGGTGGGCTCTTCCGCAACAGGCAGATCTTCTCGGGTCTGGCGCATTACATCAAGGGCGGCATCTTCTTCTGGTATGGTTTGCTGACCCTCGGCCGATGGATGGGCGCTTTCACTGAATTTGGCTGGGCCTGGAATATTCGCCCACAGCGACCAGTGGTATCCAAGTGGAAAGCAATGGTGCCATCGGCTGAGTTCACAGAGTCCTTCGTAATTTGGTTGTACGGCGCTACCAATGTCTTCATGGAGCACATGAACAATTGGGGTAAAGGTTGGACGCCTTCTGACCTCGAGCATCTCAGCATCACAGTACTGTTCTTCGGAGGGGGACTGCTCGGCATGATGCTAGAATCCAGATGGCTGCGGGACTTGTGGAACACACCCGTCGTTGACCAGAAGAGTAAGGACAATGGCCTCGCCGGCGAGTCAACGATCGAACTACCCGAGCATTGGGAGGAGCCGTCAACGTACAGGATCCCATTGAACCCGATGCCAGCGCTAACAATCATGCTTCTTGGCATGATGATGGGTGCTCACCACCAGCAAAGCATGGTCAGCACCATGATGCACGCGCAGTGGGGGGGACTTTTCTCTGCGTTCGCACTCGCCAGAGGAGTGACGTACGTCTCGATGTGGTTGAAGCCTCCGACTTCCCACTTCCCGACAAGACCACCGAGCGAGATCGTTGCGGCCTTCTGTCTGACTAGTGGTGGCATCATGTTCATGAACTCCAGCGCCGACAATGTCTGGGCGATCGAGTCGAATGGTCTAGACGCCATGACCATTTTCACCTGCACGATGGGCATCACCGGTATCACCCTCGCGTGGGAAGTGATCCTTTTCGCCATCAAGGGATGGGCAGTGCGTAAGGAACGCGCTGCTGGCGGCAAGCCGCTGCCTTAGAGCAAGAGCTGGTTTCTCTTCGACGACAGTAATCCAGAGGACAAGCCGGTTCTTGATGAATGATACCCCTATGAAAGGAGATGGAACAAGACTTAGAGTTGAGATTGTATTTCGACATTCTGCATTTGATGCGTGGGCACGCCTTTGTCGCGGTTTTGAATAGCGACAAGATACCCCTTTTGTTATTGCCGTTCACTGGGAACGGCGTTGGAGGATGACGCGACGTCAAATGGATAGACCTAGGATATGATTAATGTCTCAATGATGATACTTACGCTCTTATTGGCGTTCTTCCTGAAGAATAGTCGTCGCACGCAGATGGACGACAGGAGCATATGATGCCGTGACGCCCTTGCGAAAGCGGTGTTAATCCCTGACTTGTCACATCTTCATTCCCAGCCTTGAATCTGTTTCAACGTTTGGTCGTGCCCTTGTCGCAGTTTTCCTGTGCATCTCGTCGACGTTGTTGTTTGGAAGAGCAATGGCCGCGTGGAGGGGTGCCAGATGGCCAGATGCCAGAAAGGGAAGCGGCACGGACACGAACTCGCCGAGAACAACACCGAGCGACTTCAAACTTCAAAAGAGATTCTATCCAGGTGTCGCGCCTCTCTTCACGCGATGGCGCCCAAGACATCAGAGAAGAAGCGGAGAAATAAGAGAAAGGCAAGAACAGAAGGTCTGTTGAAAAAACTTGCACGCTCTCGAACATTTTCTGACAAGGCCGCAGTTTCTTCTTCATCGTCTTCGTCTTCCGACAGTGAACCGGAAACACAACAGGAGCCTTCTGCGAAGAAATCAAAAGCCATCAACAGAAGCACTGAAGAGACAGCCTTCAATTCCGACTCTGACGAAGCTCCCGTGTTTACGCAGAAGAAAGTCGTCAAGGACCCAGAGGAGGCTTTCGACGAGTTTTATCTTCGCCAAGCCACGCGAGAGTTCGCAAATGATCTCGACAAGTTGAGATCGGCTGGAGATTTCAACGAGAAAAGCATTCCGCTCTTGATTTCGGCACTGAAGCAGGGTACAGCTTGCTTCAGTATGGAAGAGAAAAGGAGCATCACCGAGACAGTCACAAAATGAGGACAGTTTACAAGAAATAATACACCAACTCCAATGCATCAAATCATGACTATAGTGCACATTTCCTTCCCAACCGTGTGACCGCTTTCAGCTCCGAGTGTCACTATCTAGAGTTCGTCATGGTCTGCAACCTCATCGTCTTCAATGATGGCCTGCTTGACGGCCTCTGCGGCTTGCTTGACCTTCTCCTTGACACCTTCGGTGGCGGCTGGAGCCTGCTCGGGCATGCCTTCAGTCTCAACCTTCTCGGTCTCCTCGGCGGCTGGCTCGACGTAGGCATCGATGTGGTGAGTTCCGCTGTCGCGGATGAAGTTGGCGAGGTCCTCAATGGTACGCGAACCGGAGTAGTCGACTGGCTCATCCTTGGAACCTGCCTTGAAGAGCTTGATCGTTGGGAAACCTTGGATCTCATCTGGAACGTCGTTGGCAGTGGCGTCAACCTTTGCCACAACGACCTTGTCGGCGTGGTCCTTGTAGAGGCCGGCGAGTTCGTCGTACCTGGAGGGAGCACATGTTAGCATTTGTACATAGAGCGGCTTCGGCGTCATCACGGCTGCGCAGATCGCACAGCCATGATGCACATAGGTGACTGTACTTACTTTGGAGCAAGAGCCTTACAGTGTCCACACCACGGGGCGTAGAACTCGACGAGAACGTCCTTGTCGTTGTCGATGACGACCTCCTGGTAGTTCTTGGCAACAACGATGACTACTGGACCTTCCTGCTTCTCTGGAATAGGCTCGCTCTTGATGCTTGGCTCAATCTTGCCGCCGACGAAGTCTGCAACAAACTTGCCAATCTTCTTCTCGCTGATGTCCTTGACATCACCGGCTTCAGTGAATGGGAACTTGAGGTTCTTGGAGGTGTCTTGAATGGCGAAAGCTGGCCACTTGCCAACTTCGAGGTTGAGGTTTCCGGCGTGTTGACCAAAAGCGGAAGCATCGATAGTAGCGAAGTTGACCTTGCCCTTGTACTTCTCGGCGACCGGCTTGAGGGTCTTTGCGAGCTCTTCGCGCTCTTCGGGGGTTTCGGAGAAGATGTAGGCGAGTGGAATACCGGCCTGCGTGATAAGTTAGCAATTTATCCTCGAGGATGGACGTAGCAGGCACTTACAGCCATGTAACCTGCGTATGTTTCTGGGCCAACCTCGCCAATGAGAGGAGTAGAAGCGGTCTTGATCCACTCCTCGATCTTCTCCTTAGCGAGACCCTCCTCGAAAGTGACCTTGCCTTCGTCGAATGACTTGTAGAGAACGATCGCGGGTTGCTTGACACCCTCAGCCTCAGCGAGAGCGGCATCTGATGTGGATCCGAAAAGGTAGGTGTCCCTGAGCGACTCGGCGACCTCGGTGAATGTGGCGTTGGACGACTTATCATCGGCGGCGTGGTAGGCCACGAGGACAACCTTATCGGCAGTCTTGAATTCTTCGAGACCCTCGCTTGTCTGGAGGAGTGACACAGCAGGAAGAGACTGCTTGGTCATGTATGAGACAATGGCATCAGCCTTGCGAGCGCCAGAGTATGGCTGTGGGTTCTCTGGGCCGCGGAAGACCTTGAGGGTTGGGTATCCTTCTACGCCATACTCTTGGCAGAGATCTTGCTGTTCTGTGCAATCGACCTTCGCAAGCTTGATGTCCTTCTCCTTGAGAGTGGTGGCTGCCTCTTCGTATTCTGGCGCCAGAGCCTTGCAGTGTCCGCACCATGGGGCGAAGACTACAATGAAGTCAGCGCATGGTCGTATCAATAGCTTTCATGTAACACTCACATTCTCCGAGGACGAGCTCGTTTTCTGTGACGAAGCTCTTGAAGGTGTCTTTTGTAAGCTCGTGGACGTCCGACGCCGCCGCCAGGGCAGCGAGGCCTGCTAGGCCAAGTGAGTATTTCATATTCAGGTCGACTCGAGGTTGCTATGAAGTCGAGGTTGGCGGACGTGGTGTGTTGTTGAAAGAGTGTGTGAGCGGAGCGTCGAAGAAGTAGTGGTGGTGGTGTCAAGTCCTTATGCAGGAGCTCCGGCCAAGTGTGATTAGTTCCGCACTGCCAGATTGGAAATCGCAGGCTCAGAAGGAGGAGCAACGTGTTCAGAAGTAGATCAAGGGTCCGCCCTAGTCCAAGCTTCCGACACAAATAGTAACCTTATATTTGCACATGCAACAGCAGAAAACATCAAGAACGACCCACATGGTCAACTATTATTGTTGTACAGCATTCAGCTGCTCGTCTTCGCCGCCGGCTTGTGATGGCAACTTGTTCACTTTACTGCGCACATGTTGCCAGCTATACCCCTCAAGTCTTGGCGCGAGCCTCACGCCGCGGGCATGAGCTTGGGTTGACAGGATTACACACATCCCCTGTCTTACACTCTCTTGAGAACGGGCATTAACCATATTGCTAATCGCAAAGGTCTCACACTTCGGGCCTTCGTATTTCTTTTCACTGATGGGGTTGACAGCTGGCCTCAAGACCGGTCAGTGCTGCAGCGCCACTCCATCGCCCTGGATGCTCTGATGAGCTCGGCTTGATCAAGCGACAGAGCCGCGCCATTGGAATTCAATCGCTCATAACCAGACGGACTCGAAATGCTCACATGTGCCAATCTCCCAAGCCAAGTTTTCATCTTTTTTCATGGCAATTTGCTCGCGAGTTTGACCGGGCCACAACTGTTCGCGACCATTGACCTTGACCATGAGGCTGAGTTACTTCGTTTGCATGGTCAGGGAGGAAAAGTCGGAGGGAGCGGGGCTAGGGTTGTATATTTCACTGGCGCTCCGCATACTTTTACTCACGCCGCCCTGATCCGTTCTCCAACATCCAAATAACCATCAGCACAAAGCGCAGCAAGCATCTCATTATGGCGGATAAGTTCTGTGCCAGCAAAGCTGCAAGGTTGATTGACAGTCACGATCCAACGCTCTGGGTATCGACCTCGCGGAACACGACTATCCTAGACATCCAAGGGTCGCCGTAGCGCCAACTCGGTGGTCAGGCAATCTTATCAACATGTGACTTGGCGACGAGGGTGGCATCGCCTCATAGATGCTACATCTGCCGTTCGGGCTTCACTCGTGAAGTACGCGATGTATGAATGGGATTCTACGATATGCCAACGCCGCCTCTCCGACTCCTACTGGCGATAACGGGGTGTCTTGCTATCGCCCTATTAACTATAAGGCTGCACGGCTCACACAGCCCAAGTATCCTCAGGAACACTTTCTCCGGGCTTATCAGACCAGACGGCAGCCTTGGAGATGCATTGAATCAAACCCTTGGTGTACGATACGTTTCTCAGAGTCCCCATACATGCCACTTACGCAAGACAGTTTCAAAAAATCTTCGTAATAAGCTTACCATCTAGATCCGATCACCGCGACTCTTTATCCTTGGCTGCGGCGTTGACTCCTGGCGGTCTCAGGCTAGACTACGCAGATGGAGTCAGCAACATTTCGCAAAGCGCTTTGCCACCCGGTGGCGACATTCCGAAGTTCAAGAAGGTCGCGAATGCTTGGCGAGCTCATATCAATGTCCTACGCACCATCGTCGAGCAGAACATTACCTCCGCCCTGATTCTCGAAGACGACGTCGATTGGGATGTGCGGATCAAATCGCAGATGTTTCACTTCGCAAAAGCTTCAAGACTGCTTGTACAGCCAGGCTTGGAGGATAATATGTTCGATATTCGCGAAGAGCCTCTTTGGAAGCCACATACCTCGCCATACGGGGACATTGATCGCTGGGACTTATTCTGGCTAGGCCATTGCGGCACTCAATTCGTAGAGAGTGACAGTAATATCCACAAAGGAAGAGTCGTATTCCCAAACGACGAGACCACACCATCTCCACAGCACTACGACAAAGAATTCGGAAGCGACGAGCTCATGGAGGAATATCCAGCACATACACGTGTCGTACATCGCGCACGCGAGAATGTATGCTCTCTCGCATACGCAGTCTCACAGCCCGGCGCACGACGGTTCCTCTACGAACTCGGCGTCAGAAGAGTGCAGGCGGAAATGGACATCATGATGCGCGAAATGTGCGATGGCACGGACGGTCGACCACTGCATAGCTGCTTGACTGTGCAGCCACAGCTTTTCCAGCATCATCGCCCTGTTGGCAAGAAGTCTGGGTTCAGCGACCTGAAAAATCACTGGACAGGGTATGACGAAAATGGATATAACAACGTGGCATATACCAAGAATATCCGGTGGAGCACGCGTCTAAATCTCAGGAAGCTTGTAGATGGGCGCACGGATTATGTCGACAGTGCTGACACTGGATGGGGAAGTACGATTGAAATATGAGGGACGGCAACAAGTGTGCAAAAGTATGGGCGAAAATTGTCGCGTGGTACGATGTTACCACGTCTCGTCACAACTGCAACTCTTGGCCTCGTGCAGTGTCCTTTAGATTTTGTTGTACCACTGACAGCATCTGGACTTATGCTTACCCTTAAAGCAGGTGAAATATTGGTGGTCCCGCTACCAGCATCCAGGAAAATGAAAATATATCTGAGGACACTGAAAAATGATTCTCTGGATTGTCGCTCTATAAAGACAACTCCTCTACCCTCTGGTCTTTCTCACATCAACCACTAAATTACTCCGACTCTCAAGGTGAATTCCAACACTTCACTTCTTAGCAGTTTCAGCTCCATACTGAAATCAAGGCTGCGCAGCTACCAGCACTTTCAGTCATGGAACTCAAAACCATCCTCCAGCGAGCCGGCATCAGCCTTCTCCTCGCCACCGCAACTCGAGCCGCGCCGCAGGGACGCCAGACGACGCGCACAAATCTTGCGACCTACGATAGCTGTGACGCGAAAATGGTATCCAAATTCGAATCATATCTCCCAGACCAAGACCTGTTGGCGTCGGATGCTTTCTCGGCGCTGAAATTCCTCGAGCAAAATGTCCACGAAAAAGATCTTTCCAAGACGATCGACCTTGTCGAAGGCGAGGTCGATTTATCGACTTTAAGAAATCTGGTTGTACGTTTCTTTGGCAAGGACGCGATACCTGCGCTCAGCGTTGAGACGGAGGCCGACTCGAATGCACAGTCAACTGAACAAGATGACCAGGCCCGACTGGAGAATCTCCGCTCCATTCGTGATGTATTTGCACGAGTGCACAAGGTTCTGGCCAACAAACCCATTATTGTCTGCCGAGATGATCATGTTTGCAAAGAGGACCATCACCGGGCGGCGTTCGTGAGCGCCGATTGCGAATTCGATTTGCCAGGGGTGAAGACATGTCCTTATCCATCGGGGGTACCTTACATCAACGTCTGTCCAGCAAATATCCACTTAGCAAAAGCTCACCTCCTGAAGCCCTTTTCAAGTGTTTATTCCAGCGGCTCGGGGCACAACATCGCCGATGCCACCAATGCGTTCTGGGGAAAGATCGAAGCCAGCACCATATTGATACATGAGTTCACGCACACTCAAATCTTCGCATCTCGAAACAAGACCTTCATCGCGGATCAGCAGCCTCTTATTGATGGAAAGGATTTCTGTAGTCCGTATGGCCTTGGCGCGACACAACTGATGGCAGATGCTGACAGCTACCTTGCGATGCGAAACGCCGACAACTATGCACAATTCTCGTCTATGCTTGCGGTCTCGGCGGGCCATCCAATACCTACCAAGGAATCCTTTATCATGAATTATAGGTCCAGAAAGCCTCATTCGTTCGGCGCTTGTACCCCGATCAATTTACCTGCAAGCGAATTGAGGACGGACATCTTCACCAGGCTACGTTCGCTGGAGCCGGAATCGTCCAACAAGACGTACGGAGAGGTTTATCCGGAGCTGAGCAAGCTTTTCCAAGACTTCCCAAGCAAATTGAAGAGGCCCATATACATGAGGCTGAGTTCGGTGAGCGCGGGTCTGTTGAATCAGACGTACGGGGAGATATGGCCGATGATCGAATGGATTTTCCAAGACATCCAGTAGTGAGCAGGGTGAAGCCAGTAATGATGAAGACTGACTGACGAGAATTTTGGGAGTACCGAGATCGCGAGGCGATGTTAGTCGTATCGCATGGCCTTGGTCACTGTTGATGGGCGCTAATGGAAAATTGGACTATTCACATACGGCCAGCGTCATGGCCGTTTCGGTAGGTAGAAAACTTGGAATGAATGTTCCGACCTGTTCTCCATGCTTGTTCGACGACGAGGAGCATTGGATCTAGATTTGGTGACGATTCTACGTTTGTCCGCTGACCCACTCGCAAGTACAAAGACCATCTCCATCCTGCTCATCTAGTTGTATCGTTATTGGGCTTTTGTAACTATTCTTCAACCACTGGAAAGAGCCATCGTAGAGGACTTCGTACTGCTGACAATACGGCTGCGCGCTGGAACTTCCCGAGACTCTACGTTCTTCGAGCTTGACCATGAGCGGGTAGCGATCGAATGTGCCTGGGGTGCTAGTCGGCGTGGTAGAGGTTGAAAGTGTGGATGGCGTTGCTGTTGTTGAGGCTATCGACGTGGATGTCATCGTACTGCGATAAGTCGCTGCCTGGTCCAGATATATGAATCCTTCAACTAGAGTTGCTTTGAATACACAGTACCACGCCTTGGTGCCTGGAGCCACAGTGCCAGTATTTCGCTTGGAGCGCGATGACCGTCTTTTCATTTTCGTGAAGGGTGCGTTGCTTAGGTCAATTTCGGGCACGATGACAATCTTGTCATAGTACTGCTGAACGTAGATTGCAGGCCCGTATTGCGTGGCGTTCGTGTCTAGCACGAGGTAAGTCTTGGCGAGCGAGCTGCTTATGTTTTGAGCCCAGGTTCCATATGTAGAGCGTAGATCTTCCTGAGGTTGGAAGAATTGTGCGCGTAGGCCTTGGTCTCCACTTTGAACAATGAGGGAAGGCTGAGAGCCAGTAGCGATTGAGCAACCCCAGGCGGCGTTCTGCGAGGGCAGACAGCCGGCCTGTGTATTTTGCGCCTCACTCATCGCGAGCGTATACGTGCCTGTTGGAGGCGTGGCAGTGCTGGTGGATGATTGGATTACGCTTGCATCGTAAAAGGTTATGCCTGACTGGGGCGCTTCTGCAGTAGACTTTTGCAAGCCAAGCGCAATACCAACACCAAGCGCTATCGCAACAATGACGACCAGGGTTGCTATAGCGGCGATTATCCATCTGATCCGCTTGCGATTCTTCAGCCATTCACTCCTGCTTCCCAGGTGACCATCTAGCCCAGCCGATTGTATGACACCTGGAGCCACTTCCTTATTCCCTTCCGGATCTATTGCTTGCGGTAAATTCTCGTCTGATATCACCCATGGGTAATACGCAGGCGCCGCCTCTTTCCCATCTGCCAGCGCGACTTCTTTGCCAGTTGGTATCACAACCTCCTTCTCATCGGAGTGCGGGACTTCCTTTTCGCTGGAAGTCTCGACCTGCGGCGCGTAGGAAGCTGATACAGAATTCCGCCATGTCTGGAACGGTGGAGGCTGATTAAGCAGCACTGCTCGTTCCAAGGTGTCCGAAGCTCGCCGTCGAGGTAACATGGCTGCTGTTAGGAAATGACATACCGGGTTGCAGGAATGAAGGATGACTAGTTTCTCTATGCGTGAGTGAACACATTGAAGATGTGCGGAAGAGGCTCAGCTCTTCGCAGTACCTATTATGAAGTGGTCTATTTAGCTCAATAGGCGCTCCTACGGGACTGCACATGCAGACCTTCCTTCGTGATTTCTGAATCCTTTCGTCTTGGCTGGCAAGGGCGAGCTCGCATCTTTGCCTACTTTGGCCTGATACTGCATGATGTCTCGCGGCTTTGAGGCCGGATTTGGATATTCCATTCTCTTTCTAAAGCTGCCTATCGTCACATTTGGGAAGGTGGTAAAAGTGGTCCAGGATAGTGTCTTGGTATAGCGTCTAGTCAAGATAAAATGTGGTGATTCTAGTGAGGTGAGGCTGAGGATCCGTGCCAAGGCTTTGCTGACTGATGATTTCGTCATTGATTCCAGTTCGCGTCTACCAATTCGCGTCAACACGTCTTGATTCTCTCATGCCCATCACCATCATGTGAACGAGAAGATGAGCACGCCGAATAAGCGGCGCAAGAAGAATGATCATCAACCGTCAACTCAGCCTGTCAAAAGCCTAGACTTCTTCTTCGGCAAGCAGCGCGAAAAGGAGGATGGGAAGCAGAATGGGAACGACCATGTTGGCGTCACAGTCGAAGAGAACGAGGCTGTTGCAGTATCGAACGATGAGCTGACAGACGAGCAATTGGCCCGCAAGCTCCAGGCTCAATGGGATGAAGAAGAACGCAGAGGACAGGTGCAAGCGAATGGCGAACACGTTGGAGAGGACCCAGCTCAAGACACCATAGATGAGCCTCCCGCGACGAAGAGTGCTTCTCCAGAGACTCCAGCAGAGCCCGCAAAGGATGAAACAAAGCCGTCGAATGCATTCGCAGCTCTAGGCAAGAAGAGTACACTGGCTCTTCAGTCCGCCACAGCCGAGGAGGACACCATTTCCCATGAAGTCCCGTTCGACGAATCGCCGCTCACCTTCGATCCTCAGAAGTATATACAGGATCTAAAAGAGCAATGGGCGCCAGAGGGTGGCAATTCCACATATGCGCTACTTACACACTGCTTCGTCCTGGTCAACAGTACTCAGTCTCGTATCAAGATTGTTGACACGCTTGTCAATCTGCTTCGAACGCTGATAGAAGGAGACCCAGAGTCGCTGCTACCTGCAGTGTGGCTCGCCACAAACTCGATTTCTCCGCCGTATATCGACATCGAGCTTGGTCTGGGTGGCTCGGCGATTTCGAAAGCGCTCAAGAAAGTGTGCGGATTAGATAATTCAGGGCTCAAGACGCTGTACAACAAACACGGCGATGCGGGTGACGTAGCGTATGAGGCGAAAAAGAAGCAGTCTTTCACCTTGCGCAAGCCGAAGCCGCTCACGATCAAGGGCGTTTACGACAGCTTACACAAAATCGCAAATGCGAAGGGAAATGGTAGCCAGGAAGCAAAGCAAAGAATCGTGGAGAGGCTGGTCCAAGATGCAAGAGGTGCAGAAGAAAGTCGATACGTGGTGAGGACATTGGTGCAGCATCTGCGTATTGGAGCTGTCAAGACGACGATGCTTATCGCTTTATCAAGAGCTTTCTTGCTGTCGAAACCGCCGGATGTCGAGTATGCTACCAAATCGCCGACGGACCTGCGGAAGCTGAGCAAACAGGAGCTGGCAGAAGTGTGGTCCCCAGCAGAAGAGCTCGTCAAAGCCTGCTTCGCCAGGCGACCGAACTACAATGACTTGGTGCCAACCTTGCTTGACGTCGGCATCGATCAGGAGCTTCTCATCAGATGCGGCTTGGCAATGCACATTCCTTTGCGACCCATGTTGGGAGGCATAACACGCGATCTCGGCGAGATGTTGACCAAGTTACAAGGGCGGGACTTCAGCTGCGAGTTCAAGTATGATGGGCAACGTGCTCAAGTACACTGCGACGCTAATGGCAAGGTCACCATATTCTCCAGGCACCTCGAAGTCATGACGGACAAGTACCCTGACCTGGTTGCGCTTGTGCCCAAAATTCGAGGTGAAAGTGTCAGCAGCTTCATTTTGGAAGGAGAAGTTGTCGCTGTCGACCGTGAAAGTGGCGATCTCAAGCCATTTCAAATACTGGCAAACCGAGCACGGAAAGACGTGGTGATACAAAGCGTGACCGTCGACGTGTGTCTCTTCGCATTCGACCTCATGTACCTCAACGGCGAAGAGCTTTTGGACCGACCATTCCGGGAAAGACGGAGTCTGCTTCGAAGTCTTTTTGTTGAAATTCCGAATCACTTCACTTGGGTCAGAAGCATGGATGCGACGTCTGAGGACGGCGAGGCTGTCAGCGACTTCTTCATGCAAGCCACTGGCATCAAATGCGAAGGTATCATGGTAAAAGTGCTCGACAATTTGCCAAATCCTGATCTTCAAGCGCAAATTCAGCTTGACGGCCCAGCTGAAGTAGCTCCAACCAAGACGGTAGCCGTGGCCACGAAGAGCAAGAAAGGCAAGAGGTCAAAGAAGGCAGTGGACACATCAAAAGATGAAATTGGTGAAGTAGCGCAGGAGGAAAAGAAGGGCGGTCGCAGGAAGGCTCTGCTCTCAACGTACGAGCCAGACAAGAGGCTTGACTCCTGGCTGAAGGTCAAGAAAGACTACAATACGCAAACCGACACCATCGATCTCATTCCCGTTGGCGGATGGCACGGACAAGGACGAAAGAATGCCTGGTGGTCACCAATCCTCCTCGCATGCAGG
Organism: Pseudocercospora macadamiae; assembly: GCA_012978405.1. Taxonomy (NCBI): domain Eukaryota; kingdom Fungi; phylum Ascomycota; class Dothideomycetes; order Mycosphaerellales; family Mycosphaerellaceae; genus Pseudocercospora; species Pseudocercospora macadamiae. The sequence continues at coordinate 263,862 of WRNY01000036.1, forward strand.
AACCCCGAGAACGGCACCCTTGAGGTCGTGACGAAATGCATCAGCGGTTTCACTGATGCCTTCTACAAAGCCAATCGCGCCAAATATGATCCAGACTTTGAAGACGAGGATGGCGTGCCGGTTGGAAAGAATACTTTATCTGAACGACCAAGCTATGTTGAGTATGCTGGCACTCCAGAGGTTTGGTTCGAACCACAAGAGGTGTGGGAGATGATCTTCGCGGACATTACACTCTCGCCGACATATACCGCTGCCATTGGACTTGTGAGCGAGGAACGAGGACTTTCTATGCGCTTTCCACGTTTCTTGAAAGTCAGGGAGGATAAGTCGATTGAGGAAGCCAGCACGAATGAGTTCTTGGCAGAGTTGTATCGAAAACAGATCGCCAAAGCTCCAGAGACTGCGAAAGAAGCGGACGCTGAGGAAGATCTGTACGACGAAGGATGAAGAGCATGGTCAAAGCTGCTTGATGTGTCGTTTTCAAGTCAGCATTCTAAGCATAAATACTCATGCTCGGTACTCTTCGATGATATCGTCCAAGCCCAGTACGTTGTGGGAGCGCGGCAGCTGCAGTCCCAGATGATTCGGCTTTGCCTCATGAGCGATACCATGCAGAGTCTTCCAGCACCCACAGAATGAGGAAATTCAGCAAGCTATCAAATCCTGATCGGAGAAATCGTCACGTCAGCTTGCAACCACAGCCAAGGCTGTCCACATCAAGAACCGATGCATCCTGCCATTGATTACCTGTCTAACATCGCAAGCCACGAGCATGCAGCGATGTCATTCCTCGAAAAGTCGCCGTGGACCTGCAAAGGAACCTGGTTATTCAAGGTGCGATGTGAGAAGAAACGATCGAGCTCGTGTTTGTCCTCACTAGTGTGTTCTGGGCCTCTACTGTAGATTTTGTCGTGGTACATCGGGTCGAGATACTTCTTCCAGGTGGTCCATTAGGTCGAGACGCTCGTTGACGCACTTTGTGGAAGAAGTGTCTCGACCTGAAAGACCACGACAAAAGCCAAGGCAGAGGCCCAAAGCACGCTAATAAGCATAAACACAAGCCCGATCGTTTCTTTTCACATGAGAAGCCAAGAGAGGCATTGGGGCCGGGTCTGAGCTGTACGCGGGCGCTTATAGATGGCAAGGCTTGGATTGATGCTCATGTGGTTGCCGCCATGCTGCAAAATGGATCTATGTGCTAAGAGATGGAATACAAGACCATCTGCCGCACAAGTTATATCTTTCTGATGACGAATCTTTTCCTGTTAATAAGCTTTGACTAACAATCCTGGATATCTAGTGACACCTTGTTCCGTTCGTACCTTACCGCATAACTCGGGACCCGACTTTTCCTCGGGACCCGTATCCTCGTACTGCATCACCAGCTTCTTCTCATTCGTCTTGCCGACCTGAATATCGTACTGATACTCCAAGTCTTTGAATATAGCCGCCGTCTTTATACATTTGGTCCACGGCTGTCGGATGCCGATTCTCTCTTGGATCAGGTCAGGTAGTCGCGTGGGAGTCACGGTCTCGGAATTGGCAACGAGATCGCCAGCGATCATGTTCATGGTCCCTGTGCAGGAGCCTGGTCTGCGGCCGCGTCACTGGGATTGGATTGCTCTCGATGTTGAACGCTAAACGACGTTCCGTGATGGCGGGTTTCATGAAAGCGGCCGAAGTGTAATCAAATATCTATTCGTGGAGCACATCAGCTCTCGCTATGTTGAATTGCTGGCGTCCCGGCAGTTGCAAGTACGTGTACGAACACCAGGCGTGTCATGACATGAAATGGCGCTCGAAGTTGCAGAGACCGTTCCGATGCAGTGCTGAAAGAAGTCGAAGTCGCAGCTTCTGATCAAAGTCCGCGCGTTACACGGCAGTGGCAAGGTAGGTGCAGCCACGACACCTCAGCTCGTGTGCCCTGTTTCATGCTTACTGACCATAGGTAGCCAGGTACCGTTCGCAAAGGAGAATCCATTCGCTGCAATCATGAGGCGTATAAGGTCCACTCTCTTCGGCCTACTCGCTGCCATCGCGACTTTCAGTAGCGCGAGCAATCCCGATACCTCCACCTAGGACCACAAGCTGCAGGTCCGCATTTCTGTCGCCGATGGATTGCTCAAGCACAGCACAGATGGCCGCATTGTCCTGATGTTCGCACCTGAGGGCGTGGACCCATTGAACGTGAGTTTCCCTCACAACTCGTTCTGCTGTTGCTGATACCTTCACAGGATACGATCATCATCTTCGGCACTCCGCATAACAAGCTCTTCGGCCTGAAAGTTTTCGACTTTGGCCCCAAAAGCACAGCGACATTCTCTGGCGGAGGTGACGACACCGACTTTGGAGTCTGGGGATGGCCGAATAAGTCTCTAGATGTCGTTCCAAAGGGCAAGTACGGCGTTCAAGCATTTCTGACCAAGTATGAAACTGCAAATCGAAGCGATGGTTCTAAAGTTCGTGTCCATTTCCCATGTGCCGACGGCGCCTTGATACCGAATGGGAACGGAAGTCTTGCCACGGCTGTGCAGAATGTCACGGTCCTGGATGAGCCGCAGCAGATCAATCTTACTTTCATCGAGGTGATTGGTTTAAAGGAGAACGAAACGCAGAATCTGAAAGAAATCGGTGGTGCATGCTCTCAAGGCAATTATGAGGATGCCGACATGCTGAAATTTGTGAAAATCCGCAGCAAGGTGCTCAGCGAGTTCTGGTAAGTGGTATGGTCAAACATGGGAACAAATCATCTTCTGACGTTGCCTGTTTAGGGGTCGCGATACGTACGTTGGTGCTAACGTGATGATCCCTCATGGCTACAATGAGAGCGACCAGAACAAGCGCTATCCAGTCATCTATTCCCAGGGCCATTGGCCTGATCGACTTGGGTTCTTCGATTATCCGGCGGGCAGAAGGTTTCCTGGGTATTGGGGCAATGGAACTCTGCCAGGTCCTCATGGTTCGGCTGATATCGCTATGCCGGAAGTGATTCTGGTGGTTTTCCGGCACGAGACACCATTCTTCGACGATTCGTACGCTGTCAACTCTGCCAACCTTGGTCCATTCGGTGATGCATTGAACGACGAGCTCATTCCACACATTGATGCCAATTTCAAGACCATAGCAAAACCACATGGACGCCTACTCGAGGGAGGATCGACTGGAGGCTGGGAATCCTTGGCAAACTTGATCTTCCGGCCTGATCTCTTTGGTGCGACCTTCACATCGTATCCTGACCCGGTCGACTTCACCCGATACCAGACAGTGGACATCTACCACGATAAGAATGCGTTCTTCTCGGCCGATGGAACTCCGAACGGAATCGCGCGCAAGTTTGTCAACGGCACTCAGGTGAACATCACCGATTTTGAGAACACGAACAATTGGGGACTTGTCTTCGGGACGAAAACCCGCGCACTTCAGCAAAAAGACATCTTCAATGCCGTCTTTGGCGTACAAGGTCTGGATGGGTATCCGTTGGAGCCATTTGATAAGGTCACTGGCGAAATTTATCCCAAGGCGGCCGAGTTCTGGAAATACATGGACCTGACTGAGTATGTGACCAGTAACGTAAGTTCACATCTACATCCATTGGTGCCAAGACTGTCGGCATCTATGCTCACTCTCTACATTGCTATAGTGGGACAAACTTGGCGAGATACTCCGCGGCCGTATATACATATATGTCGGCACATGGGACAACTACTACTTGGATGCGGCAGTCTACGAGTTCAAGCGAAAAGTCGAAGAGAAAGGCGGACCTCACTGGGCGAATTTTACTATTCTGGAACATGGCACACATGGCACTATCTATCAAAACAGAAGTTGGTGGGAGTACCTACCGATTCTAGACACCTGGCTCAAAGACCATGCTCCGGATGGCAAGACTCCACTTCTGGATAACGTTACAGTAGCGTCAGCTCGAGGCAATATTTGGAAAGAAGTGATTGAGAGAGGAGGTCATCAGGCTGCTCTGGCCCGGCAAGCGCCACCTGTTATCGAAAAGCTGGGCGATGGCAAAGCAAGAGTTACATGTGTTGGACGCTGGGATCCTGGAGTTAGACTTGAGGCGCAGTGGTTTGTGGAAGGAATGCCGGATGGCGATGTCATAAAGGTTAAGGAAGGCGATGAAGTCGTGCATGAGACGAAAGCCTCGGGAAAGCTGCCATGTAAGTTGCAATTGAAAGTCACGGGTCGGAAGAGAGGCTATGTCGATGAGACTCGTGAGAGTAATACAATTGACATGCGAAGCTAGTTCCATTCGTCTTAGCTATCCACGAATAGGGGTGCGCATCTTCACGAAACAGTAATACTACTCGACCCACTACTCTCATACCCCTCCGTCGCAACAATCTGATAATTGAACGTCCCCAGATTCATCCCCAACTTCGCCCAAGCATTAAAGTGGTTCGCCGTAGTCACGGTTCCTCCGACATGTTTACTTGTTCGAATTGACCAGTACTGTTGAAATGTTGCGATTCCTTGGATCGAGGGTGCGTTTGTTCGTGTGGCGGAGTAGATGTTGTATGTGCCTCCATCGGAAGTTACTTGGCCTTTGTAGGTTAGGCCGCTGCCCGACGAGGCGGGATTGTAGGTGCCGTTGGATTCGACGATGTAGTACTGGGGGATGTGTTAGTTTATGGGTGGGGGAGTTGGAGAAGGGAGATGTGATACTTCGATGAGAGGGGATGTTGTCCAGCCGTAGACTGAGAGGTAGGCGTTTCCGTTCGGGGTGAATGTACCGGAGTACTTGATTGTTCTGATTTGTGGTGAGTTGGCTGTTCATTTAATGAGAAGGAGGAATGTGTACTTACCTTGCACTACCTGGATTCCAACCTTTTCCTGCTACAAAGTTGCCACAGTTGGTCCATTGAGTGGTGTAGGAGCCGCCTGCACCGTTGTTGTAGGTCACGTTGCCGTCTCCGGTTGTGTAGAAGCTGTAAAAGTAGCCATTGTTTGTGCCGGTGCCTGGGGACGTTGATCGAACTCCGAGCTGTGAGTTCTTTGCATCGACTGTTGGTGCGGCGATGGTACTGATGATTGAGGCAGAAGCCAGGAAGAGTGAGGTGAATGAGACCATGGTTTCGAGAAAGGCTGCTTGTTGTTGAGGTTGACTTATGTTGTCTTTGATCTATCTTGCTTATTTATGTATGCAATTCTGCGCCGGCAAAATGGTTAAAACGATGTTCGTTTCAGGTCGATTGCAAGGACGACTTGGTAAATTCAGGTTCTCGCCTGATGTCCGAAGTACTCTGCATCGTTGGCACGAAAGGAGAACAAGCTTAGTAGGCAAGCTTCAAAGATCAATTGAGCTAGGTATTCTGCCGCCATGGAGTGCATGGAATGGCGTTGCGGAGGTTGAATGGCATTGGATCGGTCGTGAGAGGCGATGTTCGAAAAGGGTACTGCTGTAAATGTGTCGATCATTTGCTGCACTGGGAAGGTCAGCTGTCTAGTGCAATAATCATCGAGAATAGCCTAAATTGTCGTTCTCTCTCATAGTCTGCAAGTCAGCAAGCACAACCACAAGTGATGGAGACTGAGCCTGACAAGCTGTTGTCGTTCCAATGGAACTTCTTGTCTCTGAGTCTGGTTTCCTGCATTGCAGGACATCCATTCATCCAACTGCATATACCCTCCCATTGGCATCGATCCGTACTTCCGGTTCTCCAAAAGACTCCACCGTGTCACCAGCACTTGGTGCTCGATCCTGGAGCGAGATGATATCGATCTCGTCACTACATCGAGGCAAGATGCCGACGTTGATAACATATTTGCCATCTGATGTTGCTCTTCCACTCGCCATGCTTCTCGATATCGCACCCTCCCCCGTATTGGCACTACTCTGACCCATAATGGATGGCATGAAACGGCGGAGGAGGTTGCGAATGGCAGGCATGCATGCGCATACGACGGAGACGTGCAATTCGATGGTAGACCAGTATCCCACGGCAGTGTAGTCCCCTGGTCGGTGATGTTCAGCTCGAGCGCCTCCGATTGTGCATCGTACTTACAAGTCAAGTTTTGTGAATCTCCGAACTCGATCAGGACCTGCAATCGTAGTATGCTGACGACTGTGACAAAGAAGCCGACGCAGAACATCAGCATGACCCAAAATTTCTTCCTAGGAGGTCGAGTTAGCAGTTGATGGTGAGAGAGCTCTGGGTCATATCCCACCTTTTGTTCAGCTGCATTCTGTACAGAGACGGTAGCGGTAAGCTCAACGTCATGATGTCAAGTATCACGTTCAGCGCAGCCGCTGCCCAGCCCTGTGCATTGATGTGGTTGCAGTGGCATTCATATTCCTCACTCCATCGCAGCCATGCACACTCGATCGGCAAGCATTGAAAGACCGATATCAGGACGAATGCGATCGCGTATGCCACGTTGAGGCTTATGACGAGATAGACAAGATGTCGAAATTGTCTGTCATGTCCGAAGATGCGGAAATATGTGAGTAGCAGTGAGATCTTGATGGCTGGTAACGCGGTCAAGTACAGGTCTTCGTCCCAGTAATAGATCTGGATCAGTCAGGGAGCGTTCAAGAATTGCAGTGGTCGTTACTCACTTTCAGTATCCTGGTAATATTGTCGAATGGTACCGTCCATACGTCTGTGCCAAGTCCCTGTGCGTTCACTGCATGTGGTCAGAAATCATCCACTTCAGGCAACGCAGTTCAATGCTCACGTAGAGACGCGGAGAAGCTGATCGGAAAGACAAGCCCCATGGCGAAAGTCATCATCGCGTCATCCCACCACAGTGTGCTTTTCAGTCGACCATGAGACCAAGACAACTTCGAAGTGATGCGCAGCAGATACGCCAGTGTAGAGAATGTCAGGCCAGTAATCACATTACGACCTCCTGGGCCACGGCCATCTCGGATGGGTCGTTGACACAACGTGTATGTCGTGTTCTTGGTAGCTATTCCGGTCAGTGTCGGCCATGAATCTCTTCAGTGTACACGTACTCAAAGACTCTTTTATTGTGCAGTTTGCTAGAACACACTCTTCGGTGTCCTTCGTGATGCCAGAGTTATGACAACTACATTCGAGGTCGGCAAGGGTGCATGGCGATACTGATATCGCGTCCAGAAGACAAGTGCGCTGCGAGATATCAGTTCAAGATCTACCAGGGCTTGTCCTGTTAGTACCTACACCACATTCTGGCATCAATTGAAACAACTGAAGAGCCGTCGTCAGGTTAGTAGTGCTCAAGTCAGCGCGCACTCCAGCTATCAAGCAATAGCCCACGAGAGTCCACCATGCCAGGCGGATCCCTAGAGAGCGAAGCATAATATCGTTCCATGTGGCGTAAATAGCGAAAAGGATCTGGCCTACCGTTTTCAAGGACACTGTGCATTATATGACACTTCAATAAGAAACTCTGCTATGGGCGGTGAGCTAATAGTATTCGACTCTCACTCTCAAGCTTGTTTCGCGGTACACGGTTGGAAGTCGGAGGATGATACAGATTGGTCTTGGCTCCATATCCGGCTTGCGCGGCTGTCGTAGCACCTGTCGCCCAAGGTCTCTGACATCCAGGATTGTGCAAATACTCTGATCACGGAACTTGCTCAATGTCGCGTGTCAGTGGATCTCAATGTCCCTGAATCTTCTGTCCGGTTATGACGCCAAGGTGATTTCGCAGAGTGCTTGTCTCGGCACAACATCTTTGGCTTGATGCCAGAAAGACCGTGTAGATGGCTCATGTACCGATACCAGGTCTAGGAAACCATCGACCATGTTCTGGTTGGGATCTACACATGGAATGTAAGCCGCGATTTGGTTTGGTCTACATTTAGCCTGGTGCAGTCGCTGCTCCGAAGAAGAGCCAGTGTCCGGGCAAGATTGGACGAATGTATGAGAAGGCGTGGAAGGACTTCGACTGGGTGTATCATCGTACGTCGTAAATAGGTAATTGAATATTTGACTGTGCGTGCAAGTGGCGAGAGACAAAATCCTGCGCAGAGTGTTCGAAGGGAGTGGTTCATCTGAGTGCTGCCCGACATGGAAGTTCCGACGCGTGAGCCAAGCACAACGACCGGTATGTTGCATATTTTTCCGGCTCCCAAGTAGGATTGACGCGGTTCAGAAGTGCGGCCTTCACGGTCTGGGTCGTGGACAGCTCCTCTGCAATTCCTGAGACGCGCAGAGGCAAGGGCTCATGTCCCTCCGTCTTACCAAGGTCATGGCCAGAAATTGAGTGTATCTGAAGCGTATATGATGCTGGCTGAGGTCACACGGGCTTCACGACGTGAAATATCGGAAGTCTGATGTCGCGCATCAGGTTCAGGTTCAGATTTGGTTTCACGATGGGAGGTGAAGGGGGTCGGACTTGACTCCGCTCCGCTCCGGCTTGGCGCTGGACCTCGCTCCTTGCGGCACCTTCTGCTGTTCACACCACTGCCGTCCACGAATATCTGGTTCCCTCTGGACGGTTGCTGTTGAGATAATCTTGATGGGGTCCCACGGCGCCCACAGAGCCACCTTGGCTGCAGCTCATGCATCTCGGAGAGCAGGTAGACTCGGCGGCAAGATGGTTGCGAAGCGCAACACACTACTCCGATGAGAAATATGGCAGGAAGCCCGAGGATAGTTTTCGAGATGCTTGAGTCTGCCAACAGAGACCTGTATCGTAATAGAACGAGAGACACTCAAGCAGCGGGCTGAAAAGAAAAAGGACGTGTTGGACATGGTTCACTTCTACTCCCCCACAAGTTGGAAGAGGTAGGTTAGGCACGAACCAAAGAGTCCGGCGGGGTCAGATACGTCCAGAGAGAGCGGAAGAGCTCAGGCGTCGCAACACTGCCTGTGAAGTACGGATGGTGTGCCGTGATGGCACCTTCGCGCTTGCGAACATCATCGAAAGGGCGCCAGAAAGCGACATGAATGAATGATCTCCTAGGGAGATCGAGCACACAGTCACGTCGCAACTCGCCTTGCGATTGAAGATCTTACACGGTCGGGCTTCAGCGGACAGAGTTCCTCCAAACCACGGGTCTGCTTGCTCCCAGATTTACTTCCCGGCTTAAGTATTCCCTTGCCCGGCCCCAGCTTCATCCTGCTGAAAAAATCGTGCAAATCTCAGAGCGAAGTCGTTGCTACTCGTCACTACACACAGCGTCCTCGACAGCACGAGAACTACCGGGCGCTTACAATGGATGGACCAGCGACAGGCGCTGCGGACAAGGCGCCCCAACCGAAGAAATCATGCAAAGCCTTCCTCGATCTCCCGGCAGAGCTAAGGAATGATATCTATCGCCTTGCTTTTTGCGTAGATCAGGTATATTCGAGGAGAATGTTATTCTTGAGGCCGTATATTGACACGACTGTAGGAGAAATTCAAACACGGACACCACATGGCCCTTAAAACCACCAAGGACGCACTGGCCGACACCCGCCGAGTCTCTATGTACCGAATATATCGACCTGACATCACCATGCTACTGGTACCTGGATTTCTTGCCTCTTGCAAACAGATCCATGCAGAAGCAGGCTCGATACTCTATGGCGAGAATGCTTTTCACATGAGTTCAACTCGGCTCCTTGATACCGTCTCTCGAGCTCCATCCTTCGTCTCCCGAGCTGAAGTGCTCTACTTGGAGTTAGACGATGACGAAATGTCTGCACTCGTTTGCCCCATGGGAACTTGCGACGACTTCGACGTCTCACAGAATCTGGCAGGGTTCGAAGCACTGCCCAAGACTTACAGGCCTGAGTATCTCGAAAGTTATATGCCCGAGACAGTTCGATCGCTCGAAGCTCTCGCAAAACTGCCGAAGTTGCGCACTCTCTTTATTGTGGGCGATGTCGACGTTCGTCTCGATTCTGGTGCAGATGTTGAGCTGACTTCTCGGATCATCGCTGAATATTCGCGCTCCATCGTCAAGTCAATTATGGAAAGACTGGATTTGAAAGTCTCTGAAGTTCTGAACCTCAAGTTCAACGCGAAAGCGACTAACCTGCGACGTTGTTGTGGACGACGTCATCGTGGGCAACATCAACATCAGCAGCTCACAAAGCTCCAAGACTTGATCTACCAGCTACTCGAGACCGCCTTGGAGTGAAGCTGACTGGCCTTTGGCGGAGTTGCACTGCGAGTCATGGTATTTGGGAGCTTGGGAGTTCTTGAATAGTCATGCTTCATGAACAGGCGAACCGACAGCCCTTCAGGCACAACTACCCTCGCCCGGCGAGACTGCATTGTATATGGAATTGGATCTAGATCAAGGCACAACATCTGCTGATATCCACTTCAGTTCTTAAAGCAGCATACTGCGTATGAATTGTGACGAACCCGCATGTGACAGTAGAACAGTAGATCTCTGATTACATGCTGTCGATCATGTGCTCGCTTTTCATATGCCGCAAAAAGTAAGCTTATTGAGGCGCACGGACCCGCCACGGCTTCGAGTATATAAGTTTTTTGCTTGCGGCCTTGAACCTTGACTTTTCTTACACTTGCAACCAGACACCGATTTTTCAAGGACCAGGCTCGGTCGCTTTGCAAACCAGCTAAGATCGTCAGCGATGGGTAGCAGTCTATCGCCAGGTGCCAAAGGGCTGGCACCACTGTCCAAGAATCCATCAGCAACCTTCCTCGACCTCCCCGCAGAACTCAGAAACGTGATCTATCGGCTTTCTTTAAACAAAAAAGATGTGTGTGCAAAGGAACCGCTATACTTGAAAGTGTATGCTAATCCTGCTTAGCGCAACGACGTGGGAGTGAAATGGCGCGGCAAGCCAAAGAGGCGACTGGGTCAAGGAGAACCCATCTCCTACTTTCCTGAGCTCCCACCGACACCCGGGATACTACGCACCTGCAAACGGATTTACGCAGAGGCGAGCTCAATCCTATACGGCGAGCGTGCTTCTGGAATGAGGCGTGGGGATTTCCTCGAAACCGTCCGTCGAATTCCGTCCTTTGCTGCTGAAGTTCGTTTCCTCGAACTTGATTTCGGGAAGAGCAGAATGGATGCTCTCTCATGCCCCAGGAAAGACTCGGCACCTCTTCAAAGAGTTTTGGGGACCCTAGAAGCGCTGCCTAAGCTACGCACCCTCCAAATCGGAGGCGACTTCAAACTGGAATATGCAGAAGATATCAATCTTGTCGTCAAGCCGATCGCTCAGAACATCGCCAAGAACCTTCAACCCAGGGTCAAGTCGATGATAGAGTTACAGCAAGGAGCCGGAAGAAACGTCCGCGAAGTACTGGAGCTCTCCTTTGGGACCAGTGATCCCTATCTCCACTCGCGCGTTCCACGTGGCTCTTGGCGAGGCCAACGCTATCCAACCGTTGGGCCTCACGGCCCACACTTCGAGGTCCAGTTAGAGACGATAAAGGAAATCATCTTCCAGGAACTCGAGTCCATGTCAGAGTGAAGCGGATCCTTTCAGCCAAGACTTTGCGAGACAGGGCGATATAGGAACTCCTGAAGGCCCTGGGGTGATTCTGCATCGTGACGCGAGCAGACTGATATCCATTTAGGCAAGCGGGATACCATCAGCATGTACTTGGGCAAGCTCTGGCGGCCATGATTTGATCTCTTGATTGGGGATAAGGTCAATTCCGGGTTAGTCAAATGAGGACAGTCATTTCATCGACATGGGTGTCGGAGAGAGACGGGCTATTTTTTGGTCAAGACACACGATGGCCCGAACCCTGTCCTTAGCACGGAGTCCGCAAGTCTACTACAGCTTTTCAACGTATTCAGATGAACTGGCTTCAACAAAGCTTTCATTCACTCCAGAAGCCCCAGTCCCAAAGCTTCCGCCTCTCAATTATGCGCTAGCTCATTCACTTTCCCGATGATGCAGAAGTGAATCTGGATCCACATCAGAAGCAGGAACGCTTCGCTTTTCGAGCTTGACCTGTCTCCTGCACTCAGACCTCGACCTTTCTTTCTATACTACACAGAAACCCAGCTCATCGACAACATCTCTGTCCCTCGCGCCATACTACAGGCTGCCCGCAATGGACGGACGAAAAGCGAACGCCGACGATGAGGCGTCAGCCTTGCAGTCGTCAACTGGCTTCCTCGACCTCTCAGCGGAGCTTAGAAATGAGATCTACCGCCTCGTATTGTGCGCCGAAATGGTAAGAAAAGTAAAGTTGATTCTTCGCAAAGCATGCACTGATCGATTTTAGGAAAAGGATGGGGTTCTTTGGGTGGACTGGCGCCAGGAAGACAAAGCCCTGTATCGACTCGACTCCAGCCCATTCGAGCTCACACCCGCAATACTCTGTACCTGCAAACAAGTCCATGCAGAAGCGGCCTCGATGCTCTATGGAGAGTACATCTTCGCTATGAGGCCAGAAACGCTGCTCAAGATCGTGCCCCGACACTCGGACTTCACGGCACAGACACGTCTCCTTAGACTCTATCTGTCCTCGCATGACGTCTCAGACCTCGTCTACATTCGACAATGTGGTATCTCAAACCCCACGATAGAAAAGACCTGCAAAGCACTTGGAAACTTGACCAACCTACGCGAGCTTTCCTTAGGAGGTGAGGTCCGCTGCGATTTCTTCCGCTACGGCAAACCCCCGACTTTGGGCTCGACAATGGCGAAGAATCTGTGGCCTATTGTCGAGCTGATGTTGATGAAGTCGAACAAAGCGGAGGTTCATAAAGTGCTAGAAATTGAATTTCGGCCTGGCTTCATGGATACTCTCTTCTCGGACGAGAGCGACGACCTCCAGGAGCGACTCGACATCATGCAGGAGAACGCTTATAAACAACTGGAGGCCAGCACGAAGTGAGAGGCATGGGACAGCAGCGAGATTCAGAGCAGTCATGCCGTGTGAGGATTGTTCCTTGATCCGGCATCACTTTTGTGCGGGCCAGAACAGCTCATGGACGGAACACTCATTTGCCTGTAAACTTTAGAGTACGATCGAACAAATCTCGGCTCTTGTTCCTTTGTTTCCGTAGCCTTTGTCTCCAGGTCCATGGGTAACGTTGGGGTGTCATCGTCCCTCAATTAGACCTGCATAGGACTTACGTCAGTATATCTTCTGCATTGGTGCTGCCTCCTCGTGCGGGAAAATGTAGCGTCGACTACTTCCCCTTTCATCGCCAATATTCTTTGATGGATCGGCCCCAGCCACCCCTTCCATCGCCAATACTCTTTGATGTACTGATCCCATGAAACTGGATCTAGACAAGGTCCGACAATACAAAGCGTTTGTTTGCCTCCATGGCAGCTTTCCAGCTTAAATATTCCACAGCTCGAAACCGACTCTGTCCTAGCGAAATCGTATACAGTATAGGAAATGCTGATGATATGTATAGTATTTTTTCGTTCGTTCTTCACATGTAGCGGAACATCTGATGTTGCCTTAGATTTCTTTTCATTCACTTGTCGGCTCCTCCCGCAAAGTGGGGCCTGACAGGAGCACGAGTGCACGGACGCGTCACGACTCGAGAACATAAAACGTTTCTTAGCTAAACTATTCCTCGACCTTGACGCTGCACCGAACACCAACTGACAAGTCGGCGACACCATTTCCTCCATCCAGACTGCAGGCCGTCGACAGCACGCACACGAATGGCCGATATCATGAGCCAACCATCAGCATGCCAACAGCCGGCGGTGTGCTTCCTCGACCTTTCAGCGGAGCTCAGAAACGAGATTTACCGGCTCTCGCTATGTGCAGATCTAGTAAGCATAGTCTCTGCGTCAACATCCCTGACACCATGTGCTGATTCACCATAGCAAGAGGGCGAGAATATTGAACTGGGAGTGCGACGCGGCTCATCTACATGCACCGGCGTTCTATTTCGGAACGGCGAGGTGACGCAACTAGATCTCGCACCTGGCATACTCGGCACTTGCAAACAAGTCTGCACAGAGGCAAGCTCGATCCTGTATGGCGAGAATGCCTTTGCGATGACACCCACCAACTTCCTCGACAGTATTGGTCGAGTTCCATTCTTCACCTCTCAAGTCCGGCTCCTCGAACTCGACTACACCACAGAATGGGAAACGCTTCACTTCTATTCGCGCTCACCGGAACGGTGGTCCAGGACCTCTGGTGCTTCATACAGCCTCACATCGACTCTGCTGATGCTCGAAGGACTGCCCAAGCTACGGACCCTATCTATCAAAAGCGACATCCACCTGAACTGTGTCGACGACGATGAGGTCATGAAGACGAGCGCTGAGAACATCGCTAAGAATCTCCACTTTGTCGTCAAATCTATCATGGCTTCGCAGAAAGGATCGGGAGTCAGGTCAAATATTCGTGGAGCTTTGAAGCTCTGCTTCAGCCTTGCAAGGTCGATCAGCTGGGTTCGCATTTGCACCCGGACACAGCAAGTCAGGAAGATGGAAGAGTCCATTTACCAGGAACTTGAGGCGAATTTGAATTGAGAGGCACAGGGCATTGGTCAGATGACGAGAAGGATTCGCATGCGGGTAATCGAGACAGCATCACTTTTGTGCCAAATGCACTCCTTGCGTTTGACTTGGGCGAGCCAGGAAAGCCCATCATGCATGGGTACGCGCCTCGAACTGCGAATCAGAACCGAGAGGAAGTAAGGTAGAGAGATACGCTGAATTTATGGAGCGGCGCAACGCATACCCACGTTTCTTTTTGCAGAAGAAGTGATTAAGATGCGCAATCGTACCTAGTTTCAGGTGAGTATTTTCACAAGCTCACTGCAGCTCTTCCAAACGATTTGGTCCAAGTGAAGCCTTTCTCCCTTTCAAACCCTTCATTTGCAGATCGTCTTGGGGCTTCAGAACATCACAAGTCTGCACAAGACAAGCTCATTTGTCCATCCGTTCACTCTTCACGTGCCGCCAAAGTGAGTCCGCTCACGCATACATAGACCGTCACAGCTTGAACGTAAACCATCCTCTCGCGACCGAAACCCCTTGACCTTTCTTTCTGCACTACATCGATCGTGACAGAGTCATCGGCAACAACACTCAGCATGGACACACCAACAACAACCGTCGCTGACAAGGCGCCAACATCAAAGAAAGGTTTCCTCGACCTGTCTGCCGAACTGAAGAACAAAATCTATCGGCTCTCGTTGTGTGCTGACCTGGTGAGTATCTCTGATACTGATGGTTTCTCGACCATCTACTGAGCTACTCTTCTAGGAAGAAGGCGAGTATGTCGAAATTAGACTGCGCCAGACCAGACACGGCTGTAAGGGTATGGCTCTCCTGCGCTGTCCTTGGTACAGATGCCGATTTCGCACCTACACTGTTGATCAAGCCCGGTCTACACGCCGGTCTAAGACACTCCACCTGACACCCAACATCCTCAGAACCTGCAAGCAAATCTACGCCGAAGCTACGTCGATCCTATATGGCGAGAACGCTTTCCGCATGGACTTTCACACCCTTGACAAGGTCATAGACGTATGTCAAAAATTCTCTCAAGCCCGATTCATCATATTGGGATTTTTTAAGGACGATGAATTGGGATACTTGACCAGTGAGCCCTTCGTCCCATGGATGAATCCCGCTGCTGGTGCGCTAGCAGTCATCGAAAAGATGCCCAAGCTGCGGAATCTCCGCATAGAGGGCCACGTCGATTCGGAGACCTTAGGTGGTGAAGAGTGGGAATCTCCGACTTCTCCTGGCGAGTGGCCAGAAGAGAAAGCTCAGGTCTTGGCCAAGAATTTGCAGTCTGCGGTCACATCGCTGGTGAAGTCAGGAAGAAAGGTCCGCGACGTCTTCACGCTTTCGCTAGAGATTGCGCCCGTGTTTCGCGGCATGGTCAGGGACTATGAGGATAACAAGGAGGCCGCCGATAAGATCATCGAGGATTTCGAGAACGACGTCGAAATGATGGTAGAGCTTGTGTATGAGGAGCTGGAGGCTGAGCTGGGTGACCAATAGACTGGAGATGAACAGAGTACCGGCGAAAGACCGGCGAGGGAGAAGCAGGTGCTCTCACTCTTGGCTTGGGCGAAGCCAGAACAGCCCATAAACGGGCGACCGATTCGCGTGGCTTGCAGCATGCAGCATACAATTCAAAAGTCTTGTTTCCTAACCACTGTTTCTGCGGTCCCTGTCTTCGGTTCTCATGATGGAGTATAGGGCATTGATGTCCTACAATTGAACGTGTACATGGTTCATACCAATTCGCTTACCGCATTTTGTGATCTGTCCGCGTAGTGAGAGCCAGTGTTGATTTATCACCTTTCACATGCTGCAAAAGTGAGGTCGTTGACGCACGGACCCGTCACGACTCGAGCAAATAGAAGATCCTCCGCTACTCTTTCTATTCCACGCAGACACGGTGTCATCGCCGCCACCGCTTCTCGATGCCAGTTTCGGAAGCAATGGATGCACCAACGGCCGTCGCCGGCAATGCGCCACCGAAGACAGGTTTCCTCGATTTGTCCGCCGAGCTTAAGAACAAAATCTATCGGCTTGCGCTATGCGCCAACTTGGTAAGCATACACTTATCTGCTCGAGAATATCTACTAATCTCACCTTAGGACGAAAACGAGTACATCGACCTCCAACTACATAAGACCCCACAGTATTGCAGGCGCGAGTGTCGCGGCGGCAAATGCGAGTGCATCCATTCCCTCTCTCGAGTCCGATCCACACGACTTCACTTGACACCCAACATCCTCCGAACCTGCAAGCAAGTCCGCGCCGAAGCTATATCGATCCTCTATGGCGAGAATGCTTTCGCTATGGACTTGTGTGCCGTCGCCAACGCAATCGATCAATCGCCCAGCTTCGCACAAGTCCGATCTCTCAAGCTAGGATACCTCGACGATTGGGAAGTCGAAGCAATTGCCATTCCTAGGCTTTTGACTCCAGAGCGAGACCCCATAGCGGCAGGTGCTTTGGAAGCCATTGAGAAGATGACCAAGCTGCGCACTCTCGTCATTGATGGCGGTGTTGACGCTTGCGTTTTCGATGATAGCCGGGAGCCAAAGGATATGGCTCAAAACTTGGCGAAGAATTTGCGGCGGACGGCCAATGTGTTGATGATGAAGTCAGATATGACGGTTCGTGAGGTGCTGAAGCTGACGATTGGGTTCTCGGACTTCCTCTATATTGGTGACCTTGACGGGTTCTTGGAGGAGGTCAACAAGATGGTGCAGATGGTGTACGAAAACCTCGAGGCCGACTTGGAAGGAGAGGAAAAGGGTACCGGCGCCGATGAGGATACCGAGGTTGACCAGAGTGCCGACGGCAGTCAGGACGGCGGTGATGCAGAGCATGACGACAACGGAGAGACCGACAACGAAGCAAAACTATTCGAGAAGGCCAAGTCGTTCTTACAGGAACTCAAAGCCAATACTGAGCGCGAGAGACAGCTCACTGACGACGGAGAGGAATCCAGCGAGGGAGAGGAGCCCAGCGACGGAGAGAACATCGCCGAAGAAGAGGACACCGACGATGGCTTCCTATAGAGGAGAAAGGACGTACGGCACTCGCGATCCTGAAGTGGCCCAGATACACCTCTTTCGAAGCTACATCACCCCGGCGCTTCTTCCACTTGGCTTGGGCGAGCCAGAAAAGCCCATCATGCATGAATAGCGGCGATTGATCCACCCGTGGATCGATCACATATCCACAAGTCCTTGATTTTTGGCTTCTGGTTTCGGATGTTTTGGTCCTCTGGGTGGCTGTCAAGAAATCGTCGCTTCAGGATCCGTTTCCGATCAGGCAGAGTCGTCAGGCTCAGGCATCGTCGATACAATGGCCGGAAGGACCCAAGAGAAAAACTTTTGTTTACAGTATTATACAGTACTCTAACACTTCATATTCACACCTCGTCTCTTTTCCGCTTCACGTACTTCGAACATGACCTGCACGCCGACAAAAAGGGTAGCGCACGCTCCCACCAGAAATACTCGTCCGCCCAAGCTACCAATAATGCCATCCACCAAGCCTTTCAAGCCATCGAGACCGACAGCGAAACCGACTAGATTAGCCGCCATCATCATGAGAATGTTCCCAACAGCGCCCATGCTGCACAACACTCTGTATGTAGTTGGACGGTCCTTCCACTTCTTCGCTGGGAACGCCAGAGTTGCGATGATCTCGGGAAGCACAAAAAGTGTGATGAGCCAACCCCACATGAGCAGGCGAAGGTTGATGTCGTGCCATAGCGCAACGAACGTGAAGACTGCGAGAAAGTTCGCGATACCGTGGAATTTGCTCTTGCCCGAGCCGCCGAGAGGCACGTAGATGTATCGTACCACGAAGCGATTGAAGGATCTATGCCATCCTCGCCAGAATGCCAGAGCCGAGTAGTTGTCAGACATGCATCGGACCATGTTTTCAGGAGGATCGATGCCGTCTACGAGGGACCAGAGTCGGAAGAAGCGCCACGGGAGGAGAAGTTTGAGCCAGATTATGTGGAGGTTGAAGTAGCCGAGCATGCTGAGTTGCATCGGGGAGAAGATGTTCCAGTCGGGGTTTGACTTGCTGATGGCGACAGCGTAGAGGTAGTGTAGACATAGCTCCATGCAGAGGAGGCATAGGAAGAAGCGAATTGCGTATGGAACGATGCGGTCTCTGGAAGTTGATGATAACGGGTAGCGAGATTGACTGATGTAATCATTAAAGTTGATGATGGGCCCTGTGAGGTAGAGAGGCGAGTATAAAATGTATGCGAGGTAGTTGCGGAAGGTGAAATCTGCTGGCTTGGCTCCGGCCGATGTGCGCTCTCGTTCTGATAAGTTGGCAGGATCTAGTCCCTTCTTCTAAAGTGCGTCAGTACATCGAAAACAGGATTGGGAAGTGGAGTTCTCACTTCGATCGGGCTGCTCGCTCTCCGGTCCAGCATCCAGAGATGATCGAAATTGAACGCAATAAGGCGAAGCACAGTTATGTTGAACAAGATCTCCCATCGAGGAATCAAACCCCCATAGCCATCGAGCCAAGCACCCCAGTTGTCCCCAGGCGCCTCTTCGGCGCCTTTCACAGTGGGCGGCAGGGTGACTGCGACAATGTCTGCTAAGCGGTATCCATGGCAGAGCTCGTTGGCGAACAGGACTCCAATGTTAAAGACCCAAGTTGAGACTGCCACGTATTGTTTCGGCAAGGCAGTGGCGATTTGATAGTTGAGGTAGAGAATTGTGAAGACCTTGATCGCTGAGATGCCATGAAGAGCTACAACAAATATCGCCGCAAATGCCAAGTCGAAGCGGATACGAGATTCCAGCCGAGCATCAGCAGTTCGTGTAGTGTTGGCATTGGAAGACTTCGTAGAGCCATTGAGGTGCTCGGAATTCCGTGCTCCACGATATGATTCGTACGCTTTTCTCAAAAGTGGATGTAGAATCAAGACCAGGCCCATATAAGGTATGTTGTCGCGGAAGCCGGCATATTGAGAATCTGAGTTATCAACTTTTCGTCCCGGAATCCAGCCCGGTTCAAGAAGGGGTTCATATTGTTTGTAGCTCGGATGACTGGGAACAGAAACGTCATATACCGACTTGAACATGACCGGGACTATGGTCAAGAAGGCGATGTAGTAGGGGATGAATTCCACGGTCCTCCATTTTGAGGGCTGTGCAGTTGGCAAAGGCTGTCCCGTCCCAGCGAATCGCGCATCGAGTGTTTCGACTTTGTAGAGGTCTCTTATTCGCATGATGGAGGTGTTTCTGTAGAAGTGTGGTAAGATGGAAAGGAGAAGTGGCAGTTGGATTCAAGAGTGGGTCCCTCGGTCCTGCCGGTGCCAAGACTGGCCTGTCGCGAAGCCAGGAAGTCGCGTTCTCGGAGCTTGTCTTCAGCATCAATTGGTATCCAGGGCACATTGAGAGCCAAAATCAGCATCAATCGCGCGTCCAAAGTATCGCGTTCTGGTCGCAAATATATTGGAAGTCGCATGAAGTGATACGAGGCAGCCACCACCCGTACTGCGCCCACGAGACCATTCACCACCATCAAACACCACCATGGCGACACTTCCGCCCACGCAGGCACCGGGTACACAGGAATACGCCGGCGACGAGATCAGCGCTCTCATTCTCGATCCGGGCAGCTACACCACACGCGCTGGCTTCGCGGGTGAAGACACACCGAAGTCGGTAGTGCCGACCAGCTACGCTCTGACGTCGTCCGGCGACAAGATCTTCGGCGAGAACGCAATACATCTACCCAAACCAGAACTTGAGATCCGAAACCCATACAGCGCAGACGGAATCGTGGAAGATTGGGAGACGGCATCGAGGTTATGGGAGTACAGCATCACATCGCGATTGACGGGCGCACGGCAGACACCGCCCAGCAAGAACGGCTTGAACGACGGCAACAAGGATGAGAATGGCGACGTGAATATGGACGAGGCTGCAGAGCAAATGGATGACCAAGAGAAGGTGCTGGGCGAATACCCGCTGATGATGAGCGAGCCGGCGTGGAATCCACAAAAGGCGCGTGAGAAGACGATGGAGATTGCCATGGAGGAGTGGGGAGTGCCTGCCTTCTTCCTGGCCAAGAACGGACAGCTGGCTGCATACTCACAAGGAAAGGCGACGGGACTCATCGTGGATATTGGACACCTCAACACCTCCGTCACTGCTATGTATGAAGGCATGGTGCTGAAGAAGAGCATACACCACACTCCGCTAGCAGGCAACTGGCTGAACGAGCAAATCCGCCTCATGTATGGGACCATGCAGCCGCCCGTACCCCTTGTTCCGCACTACATGGTCAAGACGAAGCAGCCAGTCGACGCTGGTGCCCCAAGCAATGCGACCTACGCCAAATTCGCCAAGCCACCTTCAGACAGTTTCCGGAGACTGGAAGAAGAGCGCGTCCTCACATCATTCAAGGAGAGCGTTGTTCAAGCCTGGCCAGGACCGCAACGTCTTGAAGCACCCGCTGGTCCCGGCGGCTTCTCTAACCTGGATCAAGTCAAGCAGTACCCGCCTAAGCCCTTCGAGATGCCAGATGGATGGAATCAGGTGTTCGGTGTTGAGCGTCTCAAGGTTGCCGAAGGACTGTTCGATCACAATGCTGCCTATTCTGATGCAGAACACCCCAAGCCGCAGCAAGATGAGACCATTACGAGAATAGTGCACAAGGCGCTGGAGGCGTGCGACATTGATCAGCGACCAAACTACATGAACAACATCATCCTCACCGGTGCAGGTTCCTTGATTGAGAAGCTACCTGAACGATTGCAGAGTGATCTCACTGCGATATATCCAAATCCGAAGGTCCGTGTGATTGCGAACTCTAACAGTGTGGAGCGGAAATATGGCGCATGGATCGGTGGCAGTGTGCTTGGGAGCTTGGGAACTTTCCACCAGATGTGGATCTCAAGACAAGAATATGAGGAGTTTGGCGCGAAGATTGTGGAAAAGCGATGCAAGTAGTCAGGCTCCGACTTGGTCTGACCACGCAAAAATGCTTCTTGGCGCGAAAAGCTGTGGCAGTAAACTGGTATACCGTGGACGATAGAGAATTCGATCACGAATGAAATGTAGCACTTAATCGCGGCCCAATTCCGAACTCAAGAATGAAGAAGTCTTCCTCTCCAGTGAGCTCGGAACATCCATTGCTGGGGGAGCCAAGAACGACACGAGAAGCACATGCTTCAGCAATTTCCACTGATGCTATGATTATCACTTCACTGAACACCGGCTTGCCAGAAATTGGACCTGGGCTACCACTCGATCATACCACTTTATTGTTTCGACAGGACACGCGAATGCAGTACCTGCTTGGCAGGACACATCCAGGCACCGAATAATACGATTCGTCCTGCATCAACGCCACAGTTGTACAAACCGTAATGCCAAGACTCAGCTCTTCGTCTTTTGAGACATGGCTACCACGAAGTCCACCGCATGAGGCCTGAGGCTGATAGCATATATGCAGAACGTCGCCCACGCGGAGAATGCAGTTGACAAAACGACATTCGCTTCGCATCACCATCGCCATGCATTCTTCTCTTCTCATCACGACCTTCTCGGCCTCCGCTGCACTCGCCTCCATCAACCTTCGCGCCGCTACATTCGAAAAGCTCGCCGGCCTCCAGAAGAGACAGATCCCAACTTGCTTCGGTACAGCACCCTCCACCGAGTCTAACCCTTGCGAATATGTCTGCGGAGAAGGTTCTCGACAATGCGTAACAGCAGGTCATTGCTTCAACCCTACCAAAGGCGAGACGTGCTGTGAAGATGGAAGTGCGTATTGTACAAACACGTCGTTGGCTGAGCTTTACTGACTCCTTGAAATTAGCGTACTGCCCTGCCGGCTCTTATTGCTCCAATGAAGGCTGTTGCGATGAGAGTCTGACTTTGGAAGAATGTGGTGCGACGTATACGATTGCTACTTTGCCTGGGGAGTACTTTTCGACTTCGATGGCGCCGGCACCTACGGAGTATGAGTCTAGTACGACTTCATGGTCTTCGTCGGAAGTCGTTGAGCCTACGTTGTCGTCGTACTCACCACCGAGCTACTCGACATCGTCCTCATACTCGCCGCCAAGTTATGCTACTTCATCCAGCTCGTCGATCTGGTCCTCGTCGTCGATTGAGGTGACGATCTTACCTACTGGCTCGTCTTATCCTACGACACCTACTACTAGTTCGGCTGATAGTAATGGCACACTGCCATCTTACACGCCGGCACAACAGACTACAAACTCTGGATTCAAGTTGGAAGTTGTTGGTTGGGCTTTAGGAGGGTGGTCGTTCTTGGGCTTGGGGTTCTTTTTGTGATTGTGTAGTAGCTCAATGGAAAATGAAATGTAGACGTGTCTAAATATACTCCTCACTTTTACTCGGTTACTCGGTGACTCTCTGATTCCTGTCTTCTGTAAGACGACGTTCATGTTTCTTGATGTTGCTGTGAGAGGCTGGCGCAACTGCATGGAAGCTTTCGGTCTTGGCACGGGATCCTTGCAGTCCTGACTTTCTGAACCCTGGACCTCTCCCTGCCTCCCAAGCCTCACAACATTCCGCTCAGCTAAGGCATCAAGATCGCCATCCACAATATTTCTATCAAGAAACGATATGGAAGCGACCGGAATTAAGGGGATCAGTCCACGAAGAGAATTGATGAAGTCATGTCGAGACCAGTTTGGGCGCGGCGATTTCGCGTCCTTCCCATGCGCCACTTGCAAGGCTTGGTGTCATTTCCTACACGTCTCGCAACGAAATCATCTCCTATCGACTCGGGCAACGATTGCTGACGCTTCGGATCAATTTCGAGATGTCAGAGATGCTACCGCTATGACATGAAATGCAGACAGTTGAGACGGAACACCACCACCTTCTGCAAAACAAGTCTGCAGCAGAAGCACCTACCCGAGAAGGTGTCGAGTCCAGGCACAAAGAAGATGCCGCCGGGAGTGATAAATCTCTGTCATTCATACTGATGATTTCGGTGATCTAGCTCGCTACATTGGTCCTCATTCGACTACTGTCACGTCCTTCAGAATGTGCCCTCCGACTGCCTTCTCTGTACATACACGACAGGTCCCTTGTACACGTGCCGGCCTTGCAACATGTAATACACCAGAGCGATAGCAAAAACACCTGCGAACATGACGATGGCATAGTTCATGCTGTCGGCTGAGACCGGCGTGGTGACCGGGAAGCACACCCAGATCATCGCGAAGCAGCTGTACAGGAAGGCAAAGCTGTTGATCGGCAGCCCGAAGTGACCGAGAGACCACCGACTATGTGGGAGCTCCTCACCACGTATTCTCTTCAGCGCGATTGAGCCGATCGAGATGGCATACGTGGACATCAGTGCCAGAAGCTGAAGGGAAATGATTGCGTTGCTGCAACTAACGTCAGCGAAATACTCATCATTGCCATTCAATGAACTCACAAAGCAATAGTGCTGCCCAGGTTGATCAACGAGAGCAGGATCGTGAAGGCGTATGTGACCAAGATTGCGTTCAATGGAATAAGGAGAGTTGGGTGAACGGTACCAATCCACTGATAGCCAGGCAGTCCCTTGTCGCGGGCAAATGCGAACGTCTGCCGACTGGTGCTGGCAAAGAACGATGTTGCTCCTGCCAATCCAAGAACGATGATAACGGATGTCAATCCCACGGCGCCACCAGTCGACCCTGTCCCGCTCTGGAAGACATAGATGTACGGAAAGCCACTGGCCGAATTGAGGGCTGCGTCGATGTCCGTCAAGCAGAAACAATACGTAATAAGCATTGCGAAACCCATGGCGCCGTTCAGCAGATACGACCAGATCATGCATCGAGGCACGATGACGGATGCGTCTTTGGTTTCTTCGGCCATATGCGCAGCACCATCCGAGCCGATCAGTCCGTAGATGGAAGTCACTTGGCCGACCAGCATACTCAAGCCCATGGTGGACCATCCTCCCGAGTTCTCGAATGTGGTGAAGACGTCGTGAGCGCTGTTCTTGGGACTGAGGATCCAGAGCACGATCAAAACCGTTGCGAATCCGAAGATGTGGAGGACCAGAATGATTCCTTCGACCAATGGCAGTTGCTTGGCACCCCAGGTGTTCAGCAAAAGACCCAAGCTGACCATCAGGATCACGAATAGATAGCCTTGCCAGGGCTGACGAGTGTAGTCATCATGGGTGATTGCGATCAGTCCTTGGATCTGGGTTCCGAGTAAGAACATGCCTGAACATGTGCCACACTGCCAAGATAAAGTCGACATCCATCCTGCAATGTAGGAGATGAATTGCTGGTACTTCCGTGGTGCGAACTCACTGGCCCTGGAGTACGGAAGATGGAGTGTCAGCAAACATCTCAAACGGAAGAGGCGCTTTGCTCTCACCAGTGATATTGTCCACCTGCTGTCGGCGCCATGCTGCTCATCTCGGAGAGAGACAGCACAATCGTACCGAAACAGATGAATGATCCTACAAACATCCAAATCATGCCACCAGTTCCGCCATTGGTAAGTCCAGCTGCGGTGGCACTCAAAGTGACCTCCCAAGTACCCATCGCAACTGCAACGAATCCCAAAATGCTTGTGAATCGAAAGTTTCTTCGAAGTTCCTGTCTTTTCCCAAGCCGCCGCATGTCTTGCTGGTCGGCAAAGGTGGAATCCGGCCCAGAATACTCGGCATCTTGACTTGCTCTCTGGATGGAGACATGCTCACCCGTCTTCAGCTCGAAGTCTGCAGCCATATTTCTGATATCGCCACCTCAAGAATCGCAAACATCCAAATCGAGAAGAAGAATATGCATGGAAATGGAGGAGAGCAGTGCGGTTCCACGTGGTATGCTCGCCTATGCACGAGACGAGACGATCTTACCCATGTTGGGTGGTGTGCCGCTAATCAGATAGCGAAATGTCGAGAGTCCTGGACGAACGCTACGGCTGCAGAGTATACCGCGAAACTCGGGGCGTTTTCAATTTGGAGCCGTCCCAGGCTTTACCCAGACCATCTCCAGGGTCTTGTACGGTTTAACCGTGATCCCGGTCTCGGATCATGTTCGGTTCGATGCTTAGCCTCGACGACAGGTAGACTACAATACCAACCACATCGATCATTCGTCTCGTCTGCTGCTATAGACGATCGTTGGGGCCGCCGACTTGCTTCAGCTCCACCCCGTCCGCACTGCCAACACAATGCGTCCGCTATCTATCGCTTTCGGCGATTGCTTGCTATGGCAAGCTCTGCCGCGCGTTATGTGGTGGTTTCTTAATCGTTTGATGCCTGGAATGATGAACTGCATACATCCTTGACCATCTTGCCTTTGACGACTCTACAACACCGAATATTGAGCGTGCAGTCGAAAAGAATTAGCAAGCTTGAGGGGACATGAACACGACCGGCAGACAGTGTTAGCCTTGTGTCTGCGATCTTCGAAAGGGCCGGACCGTTGAAGTCCACAATGGCGGCCAGCACGCAGCCTTCTGGAGCCGCATCATGGAGCACAGCCATCACAGACGACAACCATGGACCCATAATATCAATCGCAGCGAGCTTGATGCTGGTGGGAATGTTCATGTTCTTGGGCTGTCGTCTCTACATCCGATGGCCATGGAGGCAATTGATCGGCTGGGATGATTGGGCAGTCATAATAGGAAGCGTACGTTGCATTGTGGTGTTGCAAGAAGACGACCTCGCTGATGGGCAATCAACAGGCACTCGCATTCGGTCAAAGTATCGCCGTGTTCCAAGCCGTCAAGTACGGTCTTGGACGCAAATTCAATGCTTCCTCACTCGAACTCAAGGCAAGCTTAGAGCAGGTAAGCAATATACAGATTCATCCTACCCAGACACAAGCACTTACCAAAACCAATCCAGTCAATCTTGGCTTCGGACATCATTTCCATCATGGCTTTGACAGGCTCGAAACTCGCAGTCTCACTGCTCATTCTCCGGCTATCAAACTTCAAGAGACATGTACTTGCCGCCCGCATAGTCACTACTTTCATCGTCCTATGGGGAATCACCAGCACGGTCGGCACAGGTATTATTCGAGCGAACCATAGACTTGGCCCGGCGAGCGGCTGGATTGGAGTAGGCGCTGTCAGTTTCATTCTTGAAGTGGCACTTTTTCTGCTTCCAGTCTACCTTGTGTGGAATTTGCAGATGAAGTGGTCCTCGAAAATGACTGTTATTGTTGGGTTTGCGTTTCGTATTCCGTGAGTATAATTCGACATCGTTACTGATTCTTTCGCTCATGTATCTTCACAGCGCGAGCGTTCTGGCTCTCCTCCGAGTCCTCGCTGTCGTCAACATCTTGAACGATATCAACTCTTCTGGCGATGAACGAACTATCGATGTCTTCTGGGCATACGCGACTCCTACAATCTACACCACCATCGAAATGCACTATTCCCTCATGGCCGCAACGATCCCATGCATGCATCTGTTTCTCAAGAATTTCGATACGGGGTATCTTAGGACCACAGCCGATCAAATCGATCCTTCGGCTACGATGAAAGGTAGTCAGAGTGATTCGTATGTGCTTGGGAGTGTGAGGAGTAGACATATGGATTCCGTGGAGGCTAGACGGAAGGTTGGTGCAAGTCAAAGAGATAGTTATGGTGATTCTGGGAAGAGGACATCGAGGTTGTTCAGGGCTGATGGAGTCATGAATACGAGTGAGATTGTGCATCCTATGGATAATTCGACTGAGGCGGGGAGTATGATTAGTGATGGGTCTGATAAAATTATTGTTAGGCAGACGGTTGATGTTAAGTGGGATGATGATGAGAAGAGGTAGCATGATATTCGCATACGATCTTACGATGGCACGGCTGTTGAGGTTTTCTCGACCTCGTCACCACTTTCAAAACCTTGCCATCATCCACTCATCTCTGACTTCCATGACTTCGCGACTAATGTTTCCTTTTGATGCCAGTACCATCCATCTATCTCCTCTCAATGTCCTGAACATGATCTCATGGCCTAGTAATAGGAAACTCAAGTCATGCACTCCGTGAGGTAGTCTTCCTTTTTGATCTTTTAAGTATCTCATGACTTCGTCCTCGATGTATATCCATGCGTCTTGAAGTCTGTCCCAGTAGTCGTAGAGGACAGAGTGTGCGAGGTCTTTACTGATCCAGATTGGTTTCTGGGATGGTTCGTGGTTATGGCGACTTTGGGTGAATGCGATCAAGACGGAGTTGCGGTCGTAGCCTGCGATGTAGGCTTGGTTGAGATTGTAGTGGGAGATCTTGGAGGAGATGGTTGAGAGGATGTCGTGTGGGGTCTCGAAAGTTGAAGTTGCGGAAGAGGTGTCGAATCGGGTATTTGGAGTGTTCATCTTCATGTTTGAATGATTGAGCAAGATGTAGGAGGTTCTGGCAGTCCGGATACTTGTACTTGGAGTGCGGGACGAGCAATCATATTGCTTTCATTGTTCTTGTCTCAATGTAACAAACCAACGCGAGTCAGCCTGGCAAACGCGGCAGGTACAGCAACAGGGCGCTACGAAGAAGCCGAAGAGCTCAAGTGAGAGCTCACGTTTGTGTCAGTCTCTGTCGCGGCCGTGGACATGGAAGAGAGGCGCACATTGAAGAGTGGCGCGAGCGTCGCAGGGACGGAAACACCTTCGGACCCTATTCGCGGACGTGCGACTATCTATGTTGCGGTAAGTGGCATCGGAAGTTGGTCACGGACGCCTGGAGTGATGGGGTAAGTGCCAAGTCTGTGGTATCGCATATGTTTTCGGCTTGTCCTCAGCTTCCGTGTTTCGCTCGTCCGGTACCGTGAGCCGAGTTCTTTCCTCGCAAACCACATTTGAGCCTCATCATTGCGTCACCTCTCTTCTATACACATTTCATGACTGAAATCACCTTTCTGCTGGTGCGAAGTGCAGTGTGCGCTCAATTGGTAGCTTTACGCTGGTCATTCACTCACATTTGCCCCACTTTCCTGAAACGCCAGGCAGATGCTCGCTGCCATTGGTCCGTCCCGCTGCAAGTGCCAGACTAATTTTTAATCCTGAAACACTAGCGCCAAGTGGACATCTGGCCGCAAGCATACCTGACAGATAGGTCACTTCTGCGGCTCTGCTTTTCGAGCAACCCTCTCCGTGCCACGGTCTGTCCCGCGTGCTACGGCCTGTACCGCAGATCACCGTCCTGCGGCAGAAGGCTCGAGCGTTTTCCAAAACTACTTGAGCAAGTCAGCGAGCCAAACCTGAACTTTTCCTCTCCACGTCCGGCGGCCACGATCAACACAACCACCACCACCAACACGACACCCAACGAACGAGCGATCGAGCAACCGACGATATCGAGCGAAACGAACCGAATGTCGACAACACACGACAACCGTGCGGTGGTTGATGTGTGCTCTCTCGCTTAGGTGCGTCGCTCTCTTCGGAAGGCCACGTCGCTGCAGGCAGTTTGCCACCTCCATCTTCCACTCGACACACCCTCCATCACCCCCTGCTAGGCAGGCGCCGAGCCAGACGACGAGACATTGCAGAGTCTTCGCTGCGGTGTACGAACCGAGATGGAGGCCTGGATTTGGATCGAGGGCGTCTTCGGACATCCATTGAGTATTCTCTTCGCCACACTTGCCTTTTATGCAAACAGACCCGTGTCGGTGTCGCCGGTGTTCTGGTGGTGATCAAAGGGGTCGGTACTCATTGGAACCTCAAGCGGACAAACGTCGAAAGGTGTAGAATACGTCACTCATCCGTCGAGGAAGTTTGACTGGTCTGCCTCCGTTCTTGATCGCCTGAAGAGAGATTGTTCGTCTGCCCACCTGCGTGCGGTTCAATCTTCTCTGATGACCGCTCCGGATCTCTAGTAGACGGAACACGAGCTATTCCACGCCCGTGGATAGTGAGGGTTCACCGCAGGGCGAATAGGCCACGACCGGTCAATGCGACGACATCTTCGCAGCGACTGCGCCGAAACCGTGCTTGTGTCTGGCGAAGCGTAATAAGCCTAGACAAAAACCCAAATAGTGCGTCGGGCCGATTTGGCAACAGATGGAGGATGTGAGAGCGAGCAAGGAGTGTACGCTGGCAACGGCAAAAAATGTACGCCGCTCGAGGACTTTGAAAGGTGGCCCATCCGTGTCGACAACCCTTCACCTCGCCCAGCTGGTGTTTGGATGTGCCATTAAGCCTGGGTACCGACCTTCGACACCGCCGCCGGACACATGCACCATCTCCCCCTTTGCACATCAGCACATTTCTTTTTCCAATCCGTACCTTCCCTCACGGAAGAGGCCTCTCTCAGGCTGGGCCCTGTGGTTGTAGGAAAATCTGCTGACGGAGCGTTGTACGGTGGTTGCTGTGGCCGTTCAACACGGTTCACGCGGGCAGCTGTCTCCTCAAGGGAGGACAGGCGAAGCCACTGGGCTGGAGCATGGGTTGAGGATGACGCCACACCTGCTGGTGGAGTCCAAAAGACCGCAAGATGGAGGGCATCAGATATAGCGGTGGTTGGCCTTGGGCAGCTGCCGCTGTACTGGAGCCTTCGTGATTGCTGAACGTAAATGGGTACAGATCCTTTGGTGTATGGCATACGTTGTTGTCGTCTCAGTTTCCACATTGCTCACTGCTCTCTGCTCACTGTCGTCACCGTCGCCATCGTAGTCGCCGTTGTCATTGCTGCTACACGCCTCCCTCAGATGATGGAATGTCGACGTCGTCCTCCTCGCACCTGACCAACTCCATCATTACCACCGTACTGCCGCTCGGTATGAAGGCGCCTCATTGCTTCTGTCACAGCTGTTGCCGCTCTCATTAAAAACTGATCCGTATGCGCATACCGTGTGAATTCTGCCACGTGTCTCTGGGCCAAGATTCATACGACCTCGACCGCTGCTGCCGTCCAAGGCCATACGACAGCACCAGGCATCCGTCCCGACTGCGAATTTCGCCACGCACTACGCGGAACTCCACCTGCCTTGGTGAGTGCCTGTACTGTTCACTGCCAGCAGACCATAACCGCTGACTTCAGCGCGATGCGGCCTCGCAAGTGAGCCTCACTCATTGCAGCACGTTGAATTTGGTTGTGTGCCCACGACATATTAATATCGCAGAAGGGCTGGCTGATGAATAACTGAGATTTGGTATCTACACTGTACAAGTCTCGTAACATAACGCTAATATATCAATGCTGTCTCATGGAGTGTGCAAGCCTACCCGCAGAACTCAGCATGACGGTTGTCATCAATCAGTCCCGCTGTACACAGCCGTACAATGCCTTCCACATTCTACTCTCTGCTCAACCCATCTTCTCCTCCCATCGCCAAGCGTAGCATATGCTCGAGGTGTGATGTGAAATCTATGCTCCTCTTTCGCACCGCTCGATTTCTTCGCTCGTTTGACTTCAGCCTCCATGTCCAAAGGTTGTAGATACGTTGGCTCGGAAACGTTGTTGCGCTTTCCGGTGCCGAGCTGATAGTGCTCGTTACCTCCCCAGAAGACGATGTCGGCACCCCAATTCGTGTCGTCATTGCTCGTTTTCGCGCTGGCGTCTGTGTATGTGATGTTCTGCATGACTGCTGCGGCATGTGTGCTGCCTACTGAGAGATGTTGTAGTCGGATTGGGACTGTGCTGTTTGTCTTCTCGTCGTATTCGAAGAGGCCGGAGAGTGTTGGGATTCTGCTTGGGGTTGATTGGACGTGTGTCCATCTGCTGTTTGCCAAGGCACCTTTGATGCCAGAGCCGAAGGCAAATGTGTCTGCTGTTACTCTGCCGATCTGAAGTTGTATTCTTGGGTCGGAACCATCATCCTTCGGTGATGCTACCCGTGTGGCATCAACTGTGATGTAGCTGTTCTCGCCTCCAGCTGCGACGTGTGTAATCTTCGGGGTCTGCGATTTGCCAGAGTAGAGCTTTTGCGTAGGAAGAAGTGATGGTACGTCCACGATCATCGACTCTGGGTTGTAATCGAAACCTAGCTGGCCTGAGGCGTTGTCACCCCAGGCAAAGACACGTCCTTCGGAGTCCAATGCTAGCGAGTGATGGTCTCCACATGCAATCTTTGCGATGTTGAAGCCGCGAAGTGTCGTGATCTCATGCGGCTGATCGAAGGCGCCCTCCGGTCTTGTCAGCCACGTCAAGCCCGGAACTCCGAGCTGGCCGCGACTCGGGAACGTGTCCGATGCTGAGGCAGCCGAGAAGACGCGGCCTTTGCTAGTCAGAAGCAAAGCATGCTCCAAGCCTGAGGATACCGACTGTACTTTCTCGCCTCGGCCAAGGTTTTGTGGTGTGATATCGCGATATGCTATCTTGCTCTTGCCGCTCCAAAATGGGATCCAACTTGTTTCTGAAGGCTGCGGATCGCTCGCTTGGTCTTCAGCTGAAGCAGGTATGCTGTAGACTTTGCCACTCCCTGACAGTCCCAGTATGCGATCTTTCGAAATAGACAAGCTCTTCAAATCCTTTCCTGTCAAGGTCTTGACCGGTACTTTTACATCTGGAGCATAACCAACACCCCACTGTATCAAGTCGCCGTTCTCATCGATGGCTGCACCAAAGTTGCGATCCAGCTTGACATCTCGCAGAAGCATTCCGTCGAAATATGATATTCTTCGGGGTGTCTTGATCACTCTTTCCTCGCTGTCTGGTGCGACGACTCGGCCGCTATTACTTCCCCAAGCATACACTCCCGGATTCTCCCAACTTTGCTTGACCTGATGATGCTGGCTTGAAATCATGTCTCGGTTCTCCTCGATACTGTTCGACTTTTTCTTCCGACTTTCCTCGAAGACCAGCGGATTCTCCTCCGCCTCTGGTGCCTCGGCGTGGGCTTGACGTAGAAAATTGCCATTGTTGATATAGAACTGTGAAGCTGTGGCGAGACCGCCTGCTGCGACTATGGCAAATACAGATCTTCGGAGATGGGCCTGTTTTCTAGTTGCGCGAGCGTGATAGGATAGCGTGGCGATGCGCTCTACTTGCTGGGCAAGTCTGGATGCATTCCGGGTGCCGTTCGATGGTTTGGTTGCCTTGCTTGCCACTCGAGCGACTTGTTTGGAGCTCATGGTAGTGTGTGGCTGTACAAGATGTAATTTCGTTCAGTGATCAGTCAATGAAGATGTCCCCTGCTACAAAATCGATGTCTAGGCCAATCAATGCTGTCGTAAAGTTAATCTGGAATCGTGAACGTCATGTGAAATCGATCTCAAAGCGGATCGTGCCAGGCCGAAGCCGAAACCGGAGCGATCTCTCCTGTTCACCTTCTCCTCTCCTCTGCTCTGCTCCGAGCTCCGTCGGCCTTCACTTTATTTCGTCAGATATGACCATAATTGACTCCCCAGAGGTATCTCAAATGCTCGCCTTCACAATAACTCGACGTACTCTGCCATCGGAAATGCTGGCTGTCATGGCGACTGTAGCAGCCAACCAGATCGCCTCCGGCATCGGTGACCAGCATGTGTCGAAAGTGCTCTACGGAGATCGTGTTATTATGGCACTGTCTCCATTCTGGATGAAATATCAGGCGGGCTGGTAGACAGTCCTTGATCATTACTGACATTCATGGAAATATTGCCATTGATGACCATTGTCAGCTACGGCGTAATCTCGCATGGTTCGTGAGTCACGCCCTATCGTCAGTCACCTCAACGATAGTATTCAACGAAAAGTACAAGTTCTGCTTCGATCCGACTAAGTACCAATTCCACTTTCATCCCAATCTGCCTCCTTCGCAATGGCCACCGCAAGTGTCTTCAGCGAAGGGCATTTATCTGACTTCTTGACTTACGTTGGCATCGGGCCGTCGCACCAGCTTCACACACAACGGTATTCTGGGAATGCCTCACAGGATCTTCACTTCTTGACCCAGCTTCATATTCACATGATCTCAACAGTCCCATATGAGAATCTGTCATTGCACTACAATCCAACGCACACTATCCAGATCAAGCCCGAAGGAACATTTCAGAAAACGGTGGGCAATGCCAGAGGCCGAGGAGGCTACTGTATGGAAAATACCATCTTCTACAAGCATATTCTGCTAGGCTTGGGCTTCCCAGTATATCTGGCGCCAGTTCGGATTCGTCCTCGTGTTGACGGCATTCCACAGGGCGACTACAGTGGCTGGGTCCATCTTGTGATCATCGTGACGCTCTCGGACAACACAAAGTGGAGCGTTGATGTTGGGTTTGGAGGCGATTGCGCAACAGCACCTGTTCCGTTGCTGCATGATCAACCCCAGGTGAATCTCGGCAACCAAGAAATCCGGCTCTGGCGTGATCATCTTCCCACGCAGCTACTTCGAACGGAAGAGACGAAGCACTGGATCTACCAATACCGAAATGGCAAGAACCAAGAATGGAACAGCTTTTATGCATTCACTGAGTACGAAGCCATGGAAGCAGACTTCGAGAATATCAATTGGTACACAGGTTCGCATCCTGGAAGTTTCCAGACGTTCACGGCGATTATTGTCAAGTTTCTGCGTCGGTCAAAGACTCGTGATGAGACCGCCGACGCTACCAATGGAGCGCACGACGGCGATCAGGAGATATACGGTAAGCGGATGCTGGTCAATGGAGTCATCAAGGAAAATCTGGGCGGGAAGACGAGCATTGTCAAGGATTGCAAGACCGAATCCGAGCGCATAGATGGTCTCAACGAATGGTTCGGGATGACATTCACCGACGCGGAGCGAGAAGGTATCAAGGGATGGAATACAGAGCTGCGAGGAGATACCGTCGCCAACAGCGACGAGGTCTGGCATGTAAGAAGAGGGAAGCAGTATCGGCACGAGTATCAGAGAGTGCAGAATACTGGTTGATGCGATCTTCTCTTGTGTAACCTGTCATGGAATACACCTCGAAATCCCATTTTGTCCTACTTGACAGCAAGCCACGGGTCGTCCCGCGAACATCTGCTTATGCTATCAAATGGCGCACGCTATCCTTTCACCGGCCAAGATCAGCTTCAGCTTCGAGTTGGTGGCTGGTCGACATGATTTTCTCAACTTCGGCAAGCTTCAAGCTGTCAGAACAATGGCGTCGTCTCTCAACGTCTTGACTGCCACTCGCACAAGGACAGCATATCAATATGAGCCACTCAGCAAACCTGCTGCTGGCTTAAAGCAGATTCAGATTGTCACTCTCCACCGCGGCGATGCCCATGATGAAATTCAGATCAGCATCGATGCTCTCAACATTCATAATGCCACTTCGCCAGACACCTTATCGAGCGAGTCAAGCTATGAGGCATTGTCGTACACCTGGGGAAGTGATTCACAGCCCAAGAATCATATCACAGTAGATGCAGGATCCAGCATCGAAGTTTACGAGAACTTGTACAACATCTTGCAGAACCTCCGTCTACCGGATCAGGATCGCAGATTATGGATCGATGCCATTTGCATTAACCAGGACGACTCTAGTGACCAGGCCAAACTCGAAAAGAGCTGGCAGATACCGATGATGCATGAAGTCTACAACGCTGCATCCAGAGTCATCATCTGGCTTGGCCCGGAACAAGATGATAGCACTTTTGCCTTGGCGTTTCTTAGTGCCCTCGGCGAGAACCTTGTCTTTGATCACACTACGTATGAGATGACACCTCGAATGACAAGCGACCAGGCCACTTTCTTATGGAACAATTGGAGTAAAGGTTTCACTCACGATAGAAGAGAGCACAAAGCCGTGCTAGCTATCCTCGAGAGGTCTTGGTTCACTCGCGTATGGATACGACAAGAGGCCTTTGCGGCATCAAGCCGGAGCGTGGTCATGTGTGGCCCAGCTTCTATTCCTCTTGACAACCTCCGAAATGCCGTGCAAGTCATCGCCGTCAAAGGACTCGATGCGAGACATCCGGACCACGAAAAGAACGAGGCTCGATTATCTCTGGCGGCGTCGGTGTTCCAAAAGGCCTACATGACAGTGCTGGAATCTTTGGGACGTAATCGCGTAGCTCAATGCCGAGTCCCGCAGGACAAGATTTATGGGTGTCTTGGGATGATAAAGCTTGCTTCGCATGCCGGCTTCGTGGATACCATTGCGACTGATTATCCGAAGTCTGTGGGCCTGTTCAAACAATTTTGTTTTCACTATCACAGGTTCTTCCACAATATACAATTCTTGTATCATGCTGGACTCTGTCAACGCTCGTCGATGGGAGGGCCATCTTGGATGCCGGATTGGACTGTTGATTTCA
The DNA here is from genome assembly GCA_012978405.1 of Pseudocercospora macadamiae. NCBI lineage: Eukaryota > Fungi > Ascomycota > Dothideomycetes > Mycosphaerellales > Mycosphaerellaceae > Pseudocercospora > Pseudocercospora macadamiae. The sequence goes on from WRNY01000036.1 coordinate 299,362, forward strand.
CACGTCTGGATCTTAGTCTTGAACGCGCGGTGTCTCATTCTATGCTTGCTGATGCCCAATTCAAGGATTCAGGTGCATTGACCGTGAAAGGTGTTTTCGCGGAAGAAGTCACCCGAGTTCAATGCCTGGAACAGACAGGATTACCGACTGCGGATAGCCTTCCTCGGGTGGTTCGCGCATTGGCGAGCTTTCTGAAGGACCACGTCGAGGAGGCGAACGAGAGACAGCTGACATCCTTCATCCGGGCGTTTTGTAGCGCTCTCCTCTGGCTGCGTGTTCCTATTGAGAAACTCGAAGTCCATCGCCTCGACTTCGAAAACTTCATCCAAGCCATTATAAAGGACGGCCAACTCCCGCAGTATGTCGACGTCAGAGACCGTGACTCAATACCTGTGTTCCAGAAGGTCATCTACTTTTTTCAAAAGACACAGCTACCCTTGATCGTCACTGACTCAGGTCATATCGGCATTGGAGCAGACACTACTCAGTCCGGCGATATCATCACTGCCGTTCTAGGTCTCAGGCATCTCTTAATCCTAAGACGCTCGACGTCTGCCACCCAGTATGAGCTTGTAGGCTCTTGCTTCGTCCATGGCTTCAATTGGGGAGAGGCACTTCTTGGTCCGCTACCCAGTGATACAACTCTAGTCACTCGGCTGGACAAGAACAGGAGTGCGTACGAGTCTTATTATCATGATACGAAGACGGGGAATACTACTTACTGGGATCCGAGAATTGACTGGACGAAACTCACGCCTGGGGAGACTGAGCCGGCTTATACTATCAACGCACCTAAGGGTGAACCGCAAAGAAAGGTGCCTGATGCTGAGTATCTGAAGATGCATCATCGAGCGAAAATTGTGGACATCGATCTGGTATAGCTGGGTGGACGATCTCATCAACACCTTTTGCATTTGGGCTGGTACGGATGTCACAAATGCATACAGGAAGACATCCCAGCAGGGCCACCTTCCTGTAGGAAGATCATCGCTGCGCTCTTATTCCAAGCCGATTGATTCTTTTGACAGGATGGAGACATGAGTCGTGACTTGTCCTCCGCTTGGCGTCTTGCCCATCCATATGCCCAATATCTCCAGCCTCTTTCCTCCTTGTAAGCCAAGTTTTTAAACACTTGACATACTCCGACATGATACAGAAAAGGAGTCTTATTCTGAAAATAGCGAATCTCCTTCGAAACTCTCGCAAAGCATTGGGCGGCTTCGTAGCACAGTGGCCTCATCCTGCAGGAGCTGAACAATCCTTCGGGGCCAGGAACCAAAAATTTTCGGCTCTCCGAACAGGAATCCGCTCATAAAACGAAAGCAGCCTCCATGATTGCGACACCATCCAGGATTTAACATGATGTGGTCGCCGAAGACTTTCGTGGCGTTCGTTGTGATGGTCATCGTAGCCGCGAGCAATAGCACCAATGGCGCTTTGTCGTTTACGCCAAGTCTTCAGTGGCAGGGCATCGATGGAATGTGGTCGACCTTCGATGTTGAGATAGGCAGCCCAGGTGATTCCAAACAGTGCCTTAACTTCTGCATCAACTGATGAATCACAGAGCAAGTCGTTCAATTACTGCCCTCCACGTCCGCACACGGCGGAAGCGCTACATTTGTTATCATGCCACAAGCCTGCCAGAATATCACTGGAGTTCAAAACTGCACAGCTTCGAGAGGCAACTCTTTCAACAGCAATGAGTCCAGCACATGGGGGGTGGAGCAGCTGCTTCACAATGGCTTCTACAAAATGGATCTTCCTGCAGAAAGTCAGCTCGGCTTCGCAGACAACGCCCAGTACGGCTTCGACAGCATCAGCTTTCCTTGTCCGGAGAAACCAGTCATGAAGAGTCAGCTCATCGGTGGTCTTGATACTGAGAAATTCTGGCTCGGCTCACTGGGTATCAGTCCTATCAATTTCAATTGCTCGGATCCTAGCCGCCTCGTCCCCAATTTCCTTCGATCACTCCAGTCTGATGGCTACATCGAAACACTGTCCTGGGGCTACACGGCTGGTGCGTACTACAACTCATCTCAGGAGTTCGGTAGTCTGACGCTCGGAGGCTACGACACTTCCCGATTTGACGAGAGTTCGACTGCTACATTTCCGTTCTCTACCAATGTCTCTCGAGACCTGATGGTTGGTGTTCAATCCATCACATACGACGCTTTCGGCAGCGCACCGCTTCTTAACGAACCTGTTGACGTCTTTATCGATTCCATGGTCTCGCAGATGTGGCTCCCGATGAAAGTTTGTGAGCAATTTGAACAGGCTTTCAATCTTACTTGGAACGAGACTGTGGAGCTTTATCTTGTCGATGAAGAAACCCATACGAACTTGGTTGACTTGGATCCGGTTTTTGCTTTCAAATTGGGAGCGCTGTCGGAGAACACGACTGTCAATAGTACTGTTGTGATCACCATTCCGTATGGAGCATTCGATCTCAATGTGAGCGCTCCGCTGGTTGATCAGGATGAGATGAGGTACTTCCCATTGAAGCGTGCGGTCAATGCATCGCAGTATACGCTTGGAAGAGTGTTCTTGCAAGCTGCGTATCTTTCGGCGGATTATGAGAGGAGGGTGTTCAATGTGAGCCAGGCGAAATTCGAAAGTGGTGTGGAGAAGAACGTTGTTGCGATTCGAGCATTGAGTAGTGACGATGGCGCGAAGTCTGAGAAGAGTGGGCTGAGTACTAGCGCGTATGTTGGGATCGCCGTGGGTGTCATCGCGGGCTGTGTGATCTCCATTGGCCTTCTTGCGGTGTGTATTTGGAAGAGACGGAAGTAGCGGAAGGCAAATCTCGTATACAAAGCTTCTGATACGTGGGAGAACGAGAAAAGCAAGAGCGGGTATACGTCTGATTCGGCCTCGTACTCGGAGCTGAGTGCGAACGACATTGTTGTTCATGAGATGCAGAGCGATGATGACCGACGCTTTGAGCTTGATCCCACGGGCAAGGGACCTCCTCAGGCCATGCGGAAAGCGAGTCGGCATGCGAATGAAGCGATGGTAGAGCTACCTTAGTTTCATGAGCACGCTTTTTTCTCAGGCGCTGTATGCCTGACTTCGTCCATTTCGGAATGGCCTTGATCAAACGGTCCTGATCCCGTTCTTCTCAATCTGCCGTGAGACATGTGATGATATAATCCGTTCTGCAGTAGCTGGTGGGAATTCAGCCCTAATGCTAAGTGTGACCTCCCGCTTAGATGCTACACCCGTTCCTGAGAAGATATCGCCAGCTCGCCATCGAACGGTCTTCATTGCCCATGGGTACTGCAGATTCGTCATACACAGGCAGTCCTTTCAAGAAGCACTCCAGTCGGTGCGCAACTCGCCGTCTCGCAGCTCTGCCGTTGTCGACCTGTCCCCCCTTGTCAAAGCCTGCGATAACCTCAACCCGAGCTGCCAATTTGACTGGAAACTGCGCATGGTCGTCAGGATCCAGAGCTCCCGCTTGCAGCCAAGGAGTAAACAGGTTGCCATTCAAGTACGCGACGTTAAGCTCCAGCTTCATGAGGTTTGGCAGCATTTGAAGACATCTCGCGAAACTCATGCCAGCTCTCACACTTAGTCCCAGCTGTATGTGGGTGATGGCCTCTCTTTGCCGAGGTGTAAGAGACTCAGTTACGAATGTCTCCATTGCAAACTCATCGTTGAACCAGAATGTTGAGACGTTGTATGGCATGGTAGAAGTGTCGCGATAGAACTGGCGGCATACGTGCAGGAGGCTCATTCCGGTTGCAGATGCCAAGTTCCGTTTCGGACTTTCTGACGAGCAATCCCAGTGTTTGGAAGTGTGATTGCGTATACTGCCTTGTGCGTCGGATTTGAATAAGCCACGATGGTCTTTCTCAGATGACTGGCTCAAGGCGTAGGCTTCTTCCCAGTCGGTAGGTGGTAGACGACATATTGTGGCGCCGAGATCACCGTGCCGTGAACTGCAGAATTGGCGGGTGATGTGAATTGTTTGAGATCCAAAGACGAAGTGGTAGATGGCCTCACGGAGCTCCAGAGGTAACCGCAAGAAGGGTGATGTTGTGGCAAAGTGTAATTGTTCTGCCATCCCGATTCCAGGCAGTCCCGTGGCGTGATGGATATGGCGAGGCCAAGTTGACCTTGCCTTGAGTGATGTCGCAGGTTTGTCTGCGTCGCCAGCACATCGTTCTTGCTCACATCGTATGAGGTCGTTCTAGAGCGACGTCGGAGTTGATCTTGCCGACGAGCCGACCATTTCGGTTGATCGGCCGCAGTCGCATGAAATTCCCACTAAATTTTGATTCGGGTCAGTTGCTCGACTTCACCTGCATGTCTTCAGCTCCCATGTGCTTTCTTAGATTCTCTTATCCTCCATTCGAGGGGTTCTGCAGGAAGATGCTCGCCTAAGAGCTTTTCACGATGAGTTGCCCAAGACTTTGACTCTCCGAGAAAGGGACAGGTGCGACTCTTGACCTGGACACAACGACATCGAGGTGACTGGCTGTGCATCTCTCACGTTCGCCTCCACGGCACAGTTCATTAGCACTCAGAAAGAGCATGCGAGTGCCATGAATCTTTCAAACACCTCCTAGTCAAAATGAAGCCAAATGCCGCACCAGATATTGCAACACATATCAACCAATGGCAGAGGACAATTGGAGGCTCATCACGTTCTCGCATTCCAGTACATCTGCAACTATTCATCTGGAGCTCTCTCATCGCCAAATTGAAGGCAATGTCTCGTACAATGCTCTGTCATATTGCTGGGGCGATCACACTCCCAGACATCGGATCACGATCAATGGTGATGACTTTATCATTGCGTCCAATCTCGAAAAGCCCTTGGTTGCAATATATTCACACCACAACCAGAAATGGCATCATTGGATCGATGTCATCTGCCTCAATCGAGTGGACTCTGATGAGAAGAGCGAACAAGTTGCGCAGATGTGGAAGATCTATGCTTCTGCCAGAGACCCCAGACACTCAACAAGCCTTCGAAAAGCTCGAACGAGTTGCAGCCAAATGCAGCATTTTCAGATGGGAGAGTATTGTACCGGACATGATGCTGACTTCCGCACGTTCTTAGCACCTCTACCGGAGGTGATAGGAGGACACTTGTCAGAACCGGATCAACGCATTCAAGCAATTTTCCAACTCGACTACTGGAGGCGTAGCTGGATACAGCAAGAGATTCTACAAGCATGCAAAGTCAAATTTACGATTGGCAAAACGCGTGTGGTTCTTCGATGTTAGCTCACGCAATCAAAAATTTTGCTCACGACGGCGAGTATGCACAGAATCTTTTCGAGTAAGGACGGAATAGATCATATCACGCCTCGCCCAGCCTTACTTCATGTTTGAGGATGTATCATCGCACTGGCTGCGCTGATATCCGTGACCGAGTGTTCGCGATCCTGGGACATCCATCCATGAGACTACTAGATCCTGATACTGCCCTACGAGCAGACTACACCCTCACAAGCGACGAGGTCTTCATCACTGGGGTACGATCGAATGCATTTTGTAGACGATAGTGTTGATTTCCGTCACAGCAATTACATTGACTTTCCGTATGACTACTTGAAGACTGCCATGGAGCTTGATATGCCTTATGGACTACGTCGATAGTTCTTCGAGCATCAGGACTGGGACTTCTCCTGCTTCCCAGAAGCCTTGATTTTGTCAAATGGAATGCGCGTGGACTGTTATGGGGACCACTTTCGAGATTTGTTGGCTTACAAAGGGGACTCTGAGTACAAATATGGAGTTTTGGGACCATATCCAAGGGCCATCGATCCGTATGACAGACATAGTAAGGTCAAGCGAGTGAAGAAAGCGCCTGCTTGGGTGAGGCCACCTATTGCTGCTGATTCGGGTAGCGACACTGAATATGAATTCGTCGAGGACCCGGAAGATCCTCCAATTGGACACATGAGAACCATCACAAAGAGCTCTGGAGAGCATCCGCACGACCAAAAAGATGCAAGCCGCTCGCCGTAGATAAGCAACCCGGAGCTTTGCATCATTCCGCTCTACTAGCATAACCTCCAAACTCCAACGCAATCCTCTTCCGCCACCACTCACCTGCCGTCTGGACAGCCCCCCAATCAAAGCTATCCCATTTTCCCTTCTCGGTGCATCCAGGCAAGGGCTCAATCCTCGTGTCAGACTGGGGATAGATGAAGATTGCAACCGAATATCGATCTTGCAAGATGTCTTTCCACTTGATCGGCGTTGGTGGAGCGGTCACACGATGCAAAGCACTCCGCCATCGTCCGTTCGTCTGCTTTTCGAGCATGTCGCCTAATTGCACAACGATGGCACCTCGGAGCGGAGGCACTGGAACGAACTTGGCTTCGCCATCTGCGTTCGTCTTGTCCAAGACCTCCAAGCCGCCGACGTTATCTTGGAACAGCAGCGTGAGTTGACCAGAGTCGGTATGCGCATTGCAGCGACTTGCCGATTTATCCTCGATGTCGGATGTTGTCACAGTATGATAGTGTATGAGACTCATGTTCGATTCACTGCGGGAGAGATCTTGTTGGGAGACTAGCCCAACGCTCATGTTGCCCTCGGGTCCAGACAAGATCTCATCGAAACATCCCATTAGGGTCAGTTGCAGTGACTAAACGAGCCAACAGATCAGAGTGTGTCTATCGCTGACAATGGTGGCGTGTCACTTACCATGCAAGCATCCCACCATTCTTGGTACCATTTAGCGAAGCCAGGTAAGGCATCTTCTGACAACAAGCGATTTGGGTCCTTGGTCGGTTCATATGGAGTTCCGAGCTCAAGAGTCTCTCTTTGCTCAACAGGTGCCTTCAATCGTGCAGCCGCTAGTTCGTCGAGACTATGTGGCTGCTCTTCTTGATCTAACACCGCATCACCAACCATCGTGTAACCACGAGGCTCGTAAGGATTCTTGGATCGGCGAACAAGATTTTTGACATCCTGAGGCAATGCAAAGAATTGTTTCACCTACACGACATTGAACATATGAGCCTTTTTGCGCATTTCAACCACAGCTGAATCAGTTTGCGTACCTTGTCGAAAGTTGTGCCAACTAGGATTTCAGGTATGTTGTGATGAGTTAGATAGAGGAATCCGTGACTGCGAAATGCTGCGTCAATCACTTCGAGAGCCTGATGACGGATTTCAGCTGGCGCTTCTTTGGAGATGGTCCGGAAATCCAGCACTGAATGGCCACTGGAAGTTCTGGAAGGCATTTCGTGTTTGGGACCGCTGTCTGGAGACAATTCCGAGGAGCAATTTATGTACTTTGAGATTGAGCTTAGTCCGTGTAATGCACAGTCAAAGCAACTGACATCAAGGCCCCTCAACACTGCACGCGAAGCAGCCCTAGAAAGCCAGCCAGCTTGGTCCGGGAAAACTGCTTGGTTCTCACAGTTTGGAAATTTCAGTCTTGCTAGCCTCACTGCCGAGTCAACCGTAGGGGATTGCGCGATTTTCTTTTGCTGTGAGAGCCGAGACCTTGGTAGGAGTAATAGCCAGTCTATGCAGGTGGTCCTCGACCATGTCAACAGGGCTTTGGGCTTCGTCTATCACCGACAAAGACCGAATGGGGATTCTCCTGGCAGCCATGAGAGATCAAGGTCTCATCGCATTGGCCTGGAAGTCAGCTTGGGTTATTGTTGTGGAACTAGCCGATTTCGTATATCATCCATAACGATTGAATGTGAATTCCACTAGCAGCCATGAGAGACCAAGATACCATCGCACTGGTCTAGGCATTGACTGAGATGAATGTTGTGGAACTAGATCACCTCGATCGAGCGCTCAAGGCAGTCTCGTAAAACAAGCAGATTTCAGTGGCATAGACCGCTGGTGTCCCGTTGTCTGCTAATACTGACATACTTTCGACCGAACAAAGCGAGACCCTGGCTTACGTTTTTCCCCAGACTAGTGTGCGGATTGTTGTCGGTATCCTGGGTTGTTTTGGGCCTGTTGAACTTGTCTTTACTCAGGTCTGATTCAATGATCAAGTGCTTTTTAGTCCTCTTTGTGACACATTTGAGTTTGTTGAGGGTCACTTTCGATCAGATGAGGCTTGCAACCCTGCATAAAGTCTCGTGCTATTACGCGTGTTCTGTTCCTGGCTAGCGAAACATCCCCAGCTCCTCTCATTGCGATCAGGAGAGCTGAAGCCGATGAATAGCCACCGATCAATTTTGAAGCCAGGACAAGACCAAGTTTCTTTCGACGCGAGCCTTCTGAACGCGGCGACTCTCTCTGTTTCTTGTGCACGGAGGCTCATCAATGGACGCATAGGTTGCCGCTCGGAACTATGTTATCAGAGCCATTGAGGTGACTCATTATGAAGTACAATATTTTCCAACCGTCCAGCTCAAAGCCGATGTAAGACGATTGCTCGCGGGGCACTCTCATGCATGCGCCAGAGCTCGTCATATGACGAACATCCTTCGAGACCACATAAGCGCCTTAGTAGTATCCTGGGACGAGAAACGAGGGGCCATACTGTCCAATTAGACATTCAACTTTCATAGTGCAAAGTACATGGGTTCCTTGTGGAGATGTGTGCTTCTGCTCACATGCTTTGAAGATCGATAGCGCGAGCAGTGCGACGTCTGGACAAACTTTTAAGCCGTCAGATTCCGTACCAGCATCTTGTGCGGACCGAAACGTATGGCAACGATCCGGCCGCCAGCGGACCGAAGATACCCAGCATTCACATCCACGAGGGTAGACAGTCCACAGGACTGGGGAATGTAGGGCACTTCTAACAGGGAGACGACCTCTTCTTGCTAGACAGCTTCGATTGATTGGCTGGGTGACTACCACAGTGCAGACTAGCGATAGACCATGCTATTTACAACCCATCAGCGAAGTCACGTCAAGACTCAAGTCCTGCCCCAGTCTTCACTTGTCGTCTGCTAGTTCTTGCCTGCTGGCTTCTAAACTTTGCATAGCAAATTTGCTCCTGCCACGTATGCCCGCCCCATACCTGAGGAATAGAGGCGGCACAATGCAGAACGTCGTCGCCGCCGATGCTAAGACAGTCCCTGCCCAGTGATTGCCCAAGCTTGAGTAGATTCTGGGCGCAACCAGTGGAAAGACTGCACTCAAAACGCACCTCACCATGTTCATCGCTCCAAACGCACTCGAGGCATAAGCATTATATGTATCAGTGAGGTATCCTGCCAGCACCATGTCAAATTCGTTCAATGCCCAACCGATGAAAACCAGACTTGCAGCAGGTACACCCCAAGCGATATTTGGGCTAGACCCTTTGCCAGCTGGGACGGTCCACGCAAACCACCAGAGACCGATGGCAAGGCAGGGCGTAGCGAAAGCAAAGCTGATCAATTTGTGTTCAGGCGTAATGTCCGTGGTTTTGAAGCTCTGGAGACGTCGGAAGTCCCATAATCGAGTCAAACCGCTGATGAAGAGCCCAGAGGCGAGAGCAAGCCATGGAACAATCTTTTCCAGTCGACCCAAAGGTGGATCATACGCCTCGAATATCCCAGGCATCACTTCCGCGAAGAGATAGATCAGGGAAATCGTAGCTGCGACGAGGAGTGCGACGCAGAAGATGATGATCTCCGTGAAAAAGAGATGGATGGGCCGGAGGACGGCTGTCTCGAGAAATTTATGCATATCTGGGAAGTAGTCCAGGCTGCATGTACGCAGCGCATCGTCCCCGGTTTGCTTCTGGATATTGTTGACGATTCGACGAAGAATCAACGATGGCCGTGATTCGCGCATGAAGGCGAAAAAGACGGAAGCAACGGCACACACGATGGTGGAAATGTAGAAGATCCACTCCCAGCCATATGCGGAGATGATGTATGGACTGACGATTGGTGACAAGCACATTCCCATATTCGCAATCGTGCATCCAAGGAGGAAAATCCAGACCCGATCACGGATATTCCACATATCTTCGATACTCCCAGAAGCGAGGACAGACGGAACAGCAGATGCAACGCCTGTCCCAAATCGTCCCAGAACAATACCAGGAACGGAAGGCCAGACAGCTGGAATGACGGAGAATCCACCATAGAGAAGGCCACCCGAGACGTAAAGCCACTTGCGTCCAAAAGATTCAGAATACGGCGGTAAGACAATACCAGCGAGAAGCTGGCCTATGAAGTATCTGGCGTATCATAGTATCAGCTGCTGACTGATACACGGGATGTTTGCGAGCTTCGTCTCACACTATAGTAAATACAACAAGTCGAGTCGATCGGCTGAGATTTAATTGTTGCTGAGCAGCTTGCCCAGCATCTGCCCCTGTATTCGATATTACCGTCCTGTTATGAGTAGATTAGCTGGACTGAAAAGTCTTCTCCACCAATCTTGGACATACACCCAGAACTCGAGAAAAAGGACCATTGTGGTATCATATATCTTTCTCGTGAATGACCAGTTTCGTGGATGGAAAGGACTGCCGTGTTTCCACGTAACGAGTCCAGTGTCGTCCAATTGGAGTCCGTATTTTGCAATTTGCACATGAGATTCTGGTCTCATAAGGATCGGTGTGATAGCTCCAGTGGATGACTGGGCTTCTTTACGATTGCCCATGGTTGATTTGAGTGGTGGCCCTCACGAGCACGCCGGTTTGTTGTAGGAAGCAGTGAGAAAAAGAACGCCAGCCTGACCTGAAGTGGGCGGTCTTTGGGTATCCAGATCTTCGAGTGCAGAGAAAATGCACACCGCCTGGTGTATTCAGATGTCTCTCCATGAATTCAATCCTGGTAGCGCGTCTCATAATTAGTGGTCTTGGCTGAGATCAAGGTTTAAAGGCCGGCGAGCTTGGTATGGTTCTGAATTCTCTGCCCATGTTGAAATGACCGTTGAACTCACCGAGACTCAAAGATGTCGGGCACCGGGATCGCAGACTTTGAGGCCTCAAAACTTGCGAAGAAAAGCGAACTAGTTGCAGGCTAACTTCCTGGTCCATACTAAATTGTTCTCCACACCTCCTGTCACATGAGCAATTATTTCGGGCATGACGCGAACAAGATGTCCGGATTCACCATTAGAGCCAGTCTTCGGTAGAGTCCAGGGCACGTTCAAAGATGGTAGGCGCAGTTGAGAGGCGAGGAGAACATATAGTCGTCCGTAGAACGTAGTGCAGAGTTCTCCATTGGCCTCACGTTTTCATTGCCTTTCTGCATTCTCCTCTTCTCTCGAACCTCAGCTTTCTCCAACCAGTCTCCCGCCATGATTGACGATTGGGAAGTGTCCTTCGACGCCACTAAGCGCACAGCATCCTTTGAGCCGCCTCCAGAGTTCTCCGAAGATCGCGAAGCACAATATCGAGCAACGCACTCAAGGCTCTTGACAAGTCTCTACGGTCCTGGCAGACCAGCAATTCCGAAAGAAGGAAGTGAGCTTTCCGAATGGGGTCCGCTGCTTTCAGATAGAGGTGCAATCATCTGCCCAACCAGCTACGATTTCTCACGTAGTAGAGACGGCCTGCTCTTCCTTGCAAAGCTTGCGTCAGTACATCGTTGTCCTTTGGTGATCTTTCAAAGCCACGAAGCGTCCATGACCGACTATGCCGAGCTTCGTGGGGTGCTTGGTGAGAGTGCTCCTCTGATCCAGGTAGACTTCGACCAAGTACATCCATCCGTAAGTACACATGCGGCCTTCTGCTCAAGACTCAACACTTGCGCTAACGGTTTGTAGTGGGAGCCTTATTTCGAGTCCGCTAAAGACGAGCTCACATCAGCCCACAAAGCTAGCAATTTGTCATGGAAGCGTACTCTAGGCGTCATGGTTGCTGTTCGTTTGGGACTTGAACGTGTCTTCTTCGTGGACGACGACATCACTCCTGTAAGCCTCTTCGTGGCAAACACGGCTATGCTCTTCAGGGAACTTGCTGACGATACGGGTGAATGTCAGTATACAGATGGAAGGTTCACTTTATCTCCAGAGCATCTGGCGTTTGCACTGCGTGTCTTGAATGAGGATTCCGATCTCCAGGCAGTGAGTTGGCCATCGATCCACATGGCCGACAACGGCGTCGTGGGACATGCAAGGCCTTTGGTCGGACTGGGACAGGACGTCTTTATCAGCGGCTCGGCAATTCTGCTGCGTGTGACCACCCGAATGGCTTTCTTTCCTCTGTACATGTACAATGAGGATTGGTTCATGATGGTTCAGCTTGTGGCTGCAGCGCCGAACTGGACTCGTGCACTTGCGCGCGCTGGAGGTGTGCGACAAAAGCCTTACGATGCTTTCAGCCTGAAGCGCGCGCAACAAGAAGAGCCTGGCGAATTGGTGGGAGAAGGGTTGATGAGTATGCTTGAAGACGAGGGTCCGACATTGACCAACATGAGCAACGTCGATTTTTGGGCACGTGTCAAGAAGCACCGCCGCGAGATGCTCCACTTCATCATTCGCAAACGTGCTGATGGCGAACTGGTGACTTGGCGGGAGGACGAAAGTCCACTTTCTGATGATCCCATCATCGGCGCCATGAATGCCGCTCTCTGGGCAAACGACAAGGTTGCTCCGGAAGCCCTGCGGAGGTGGGCTTTGATCTGGTGGGCTGATCAGGCACACTGGCATTCTGTCTTGTCTACCCTGGCCGCCGAGGCAGCGCATAAGCCTGCAGTGTCATCACTTCCAGAGCTCTTGCAACAGGTCCGAGAGCCTTGGTTCGGTCAGTCTCAGTCAAAGCCAAAGCGTGCGCAAGTCGTTCGCGTGGACTCGGCCAGTCCTATGTGAGCCAAGAGTGATGTATCATAATCGAGGTCAAGGCGCATTGCATGGCAAGAGCTGTGCCTTCGGTGTTGAGTAGATGGATCATAAAAGTAAGTGTTTTTGTATCCGAATGAGCGTTGGGGGAAGCTAGAATACAGCAGGCTGGCGGTCTCGGTTATCGCCAAGAGATGGAATCTGTCAAGGTTGGTCGCAGCCAATCGGAACGTGGACCGGATGGATTTAGCCTCTTATCATCTTAAGTCTTATTCTGAACATACCGCCTTCGTCTACTCTAGCACACTGGACACGTTGCGATGCCCCGTATCGCATGAAAGAATCAAGCAGACATTCAATTCTGACCGTCTCCAACACTGTCTTTCGATGTCTTAATGGATCCATATCTCAGACGCAGGCAAATCTCCCAGAGCCTGCATGGCGCCACGTTGGCCACTTCGCAAAGCTCCTTCCATATAACCACGCCATTCGTTCGTAAGCTCCGTGCCGACAAAGTACAAAGGTCCAAGCTTCTCGCTCACCAGTTCCCCATCGGCACCAGCACCAATTGTATCCGGTGGTGTGGCTACCACCGGGCAACCCCAACCCGCCCATCTATCCTCCATCCACTCCGAGATGATTGTATCGATGAGCTCGGCCTTGGCTGCTTCATGACCGACAGCAAACAAAGAGCCAAGTTGCTTCAAAATAGCCTCACGCCGGTCTTCATCGTTCAGACACGCCCACTTCCGGCCTGGTGCCGCGGCGATGAAGCATGTAAGGGCAAAGTTGCTCTGATGGTCGACCGAAGTATCGCGACAGTGGTTGATGGGGCCGCGGAAGCTCTGTGCTAAGCCGCATGATCCCTTCTGTCGCCAAAACGGTGATTTGAATAGACAGATGTACTTGATGTAGAATCCATATCGCGCTGCCGCAAGATATGTCTGCTTTTGTCGCGGAAGTGGAGGATCGAAGGTGATGTTCTTGTATGCCGGTGCTGGGATGCTGACAATGACTTTCCGTGCCTTGAAAGTCTGACCTGAGCGCGTAATGACAGTGCATACGTTTGACGTGTCCTGTGCTACCGAGGTTACGGGTGTATTCAGGTGGACGCTACCTGCTGGTAGACTCTTCGCCATTCCGACCGAAATCGATTCTGTGCCCTCTTCGAGCCGAAGATGCTGGGCACCGTGCTTACCATCATGTCGCAAATTGACGACTCCCAACCCACCACGAGCGACCTCCAGAAATGCCAGGGCAGAAATCTCACTGGGCTCCTGGCCAAGAGTGCCGCGACACCAGAGCCTGGCGGTGTATAGGGTTCGAGGGCCAGCACCGGCGTCGCGGCAGAACTGCTCAAAAGAAATGCTGTCCAGGCGAGCTCGCTCTGGCTGCTCGTATGAAGAAGGATCCAAGCTTGCTTTTTCGACAAGATCTCGGATTGATGTGATGTTGTCGACCTCGGATTGCCGGAACTAGGCAGGAATCGTATTCAGAGGGAATCACGCAGATGGGAGGATCAATTCCGACTTACCTGAGGTAAGCTCCCGAATGGAACGAAATGACACTCTCCATCTTCGTCCTCACATGCTACCAGGCCATCGATTCGTTGTACAACGGGCGTCAGACCGAACTTCTTGCAATACTCCCAGACATGAGACTGGTTGGTGTCGTTTACCCACGCCGCGCCTATTTCCTGGATGCCTTTTCCATCTGGTCTCTGCACTGAGCGAGTCTTGCCTCCGACACGGTCGCGTGATTCGAGTATCGCAAAGGTTCGGCCAGCTTGATGCACATTGACTGCAGCCTGGAGGCCACTTAGGCCGGCACCGATAATGAGTACGTCGAGAACTTCGGCCATGAATGGCAAACACTTCCGGGCTGATTGCTGGGAGCTATCCTCATAGATTGGTCGACGAAGGACCCATTCGAATACGGTCCAACCTGGCCTGGTACGTCGTTTCAGTCGGTTGGTGAAGTGTTATCATAGACGCTCGCCTATCGTACCGCCGACAAGGGATGCACCCCGGCCCACCCGAAACTCTATCTCTATGAAAGACTTGATAAGTAAGCAAAAGTGCTAGAGGTAGGGGAGTTGTTGGAATGTCGTTGTGACATGTTTGTCTGAAGATTGTGGGCCTGCAATATCCTTTACATGGAGCACAAAAGTACTGGTCTGAATGAGAGAACAACGATGCTACCATCTGGAGCTTGGTCCCAGGCTTCAACTCGGTACTTCGCATCGCTTGATCTGTACACCAATGCCGGCATATCGTGACTGTGGTCAGAGTATGTGCGACTGCCAGTTGATTATTCCCTCCTCAGTCAAGAAGTGAGTCGACTTTAGCGATGAGCTGGTCAATTAAGATTCAAGCGTGACTATGAGGGTGCGCGCAGGTCCACCCGAATGATATCTGAGGCTCGTTCTGCAACGGCGTACACGGTCGTAATGATATTGCCTCGTGGTATAATTGGCATCACACTTGCATCCACAACACGCAAGTTCTTCACACCTTTGACTCTCAGGCGTCCATCTACCACTTCACCAAGGGCGCATGTGCCGCAGGGATGATAGTTTGTGTATGCATAATTGCGACATAGCTCCTTTGCGCTCTCGATGGTGTCGGCTGGATGTTCTACTGGTGCCTGTATTCCTCCTGGTTTGATGTATGACGCTAGTGGCTCTGTGTGGGCTAGCTTTCTAAGAACCTGAATCTGCCTTGCGTGGACTTCAAGGTCGATTGGATGAGTGTAATAGTTGAACTTGATCGTTGGCTTGGCCTCGGGGTCATTGGACGCGATATGCGAAGACCCGGTGGAGAACGGATGCGAGAGCATGGCGGAAAGTGACACGTAATTGCCCTTGGGTGCACTGGCGACTGGTCTCCGAACCATGAAGCCTACAGCTGTTGCTTCATTGGGTGACTCAATTTCCTTTCGGAAGAATGCGTTCCGCGTGCGCACGAATGGAGAAGAATGCTCGTCGTCTTTCAAATGCTCATCGAGTACTGTCTTGAGCTCCTCCTCCTCTTGCGAATCCAGGAACGGTAGAAGCGGCGTGTACGAAAAGGAACGAGCGGCAAGCTCTGCCCAAGGTCCTGACCGATCTTTCTCGTACAGCATGCGGGCTTCTTCAGCAGGCATTGTATTTCCAGCTGGGACATCGTCATTCACTTTGAATGAGATTCCTGGCCGGATGTGGTCTTGAAGATTCTCTCCTACTGCTGTATTGGTGAGAACGACTCCAATGCCGTGCTTCTTTAAGATCTCCGGGTCGCCAATGCCCGAAAGCTCCATGATCTGCGGAGAGTTGAAAGTGCCTGCGGCAAGAATGACTTCTCTCTTGGCCCGGACTTTACAAACCTTGCCGTCCTTCGAATAAAGAACGCCTCGAATAATTGGTTCAGACTCTTGTTCTTCTACCACCAGCTTCTGCACCAGAGCGTTGGTGAGAAGGCTGAGATTACTTCTGGCTTGGACTGGCTTGAGATATGCTGTCCCGGCATGGCTACGCTCGTACGTATCGCCAGAAATATGGCAGGTCGAAGTATGACCTCCTACAGCATGTCCGTCTAATGGATCACTTTGAGTGTGCAGTCCTAGAGTACGAAAGGTGTCGATCCATGCCTTCTGTAGCGGTATTGCTCGCGGGGGAAATGTCGCTTGCACCGGGCCATTCGATTCGCGAATATTTGCATCGTTATGAGCAACGTTGAGCTCCTTCTTCACGTCTTCGCTCGGAGGCACAATGGTCTGGAACTTCTTGAAGTACGGGCCCAAAGTCTTCCAATTCCAATCTGCATCGCCCAAATCTGCCCAAGCATCGATCTCGGCGGCTGAGGGGTATATGAGCGCAAAGGAGTTGATGGCACTCGTACCACCAACAACTCGTCCACGAGGATGCGGAACGATTCTGCCATTCAAGCCAGGCTCCGGCTGCGATGCATATTCCCAGTCAAAGTCGGGATTGTTCCAGGAGCTGCCGGCAAGACCTGGAGTGTACACTCGCTCGTCGTCGTTGCGGTCTCCTCCAGCCTCCAGTACCAGAACTGACAAGTCGGGGTCCTCTGACAGTCGGTTTGCTAGGACACAACCCGCTGTGCCGGCGCCGATAATAATCACGTCGTACTCCGTAGCCATGGTTTGAGGAGCTGGGAGGCTGCAAGAGGGACTTCCAGGATGGGAGACATTGTGGCCAGCTGTCTGGATTTAAACCAGCTGTTCTTTGACTGATTGATGAGGCGACCTAGCTGATAGAAGAAGGTGGTAACGATAGTGCGGCGCAGGACATATGTGACACCACTTTTGCCGAGTGGTCGAAGGAGCCAGCTCCTTGTCTGCCAAGACGGTATGGCCCGATCCGGCTACGACGTCGCCCCCAACTTCCTCCTATCCCTCGCGATCTCTTCATCCTGGATATCTCCTTCGTTCAACAAGATGTTCAGCGCCGCGACACCTCAAAAGCCGAGGAGCGACCCACGATCTACTTCCTGGATCTGCTACTCACATTCAGCACGGCCAAAGGACCATAGCCTTCATTAGAGGAAATTTATCACATTCTGCCGGGCCAGGATGAACGCATGAACCGAAGTTGACAGCCTGATGAGATGTTCGGCAGGCTTGAGGGTACAATCAATTTTGCTGAAATTTCTCAAATCGAGGAATTTAAATGGCAATGAGATCCTCAAAATCAAGGCTGGAACACCCCGGTACTACGTACTTTTCTCGAGGGCCTTCTGGATAACGAGTTTGCGGGTATGTCAACATCATCTGAAGGGCTTAGACAGGCCGTCATATTGGGTATGGAACTATTGCTGGGTGAATGAGTCTCTGCGGCCATATTTGATCCATCATCAGAGTTCGATCCACTCCGACAAGGTTCCATCATTCGAATGCAGGTGGTAGATGTTCCTTGCCCACGAGAAGTTCAGCTGCGATGTCTCAACAGCTTAGGCTCTCCGATGATGCTTACGCCTTCCTGACTTCGCAACGGAAGGCTTTGCTGCAACTGGCCCAGAGCGTATTGGGAAAACTCAACTCTTATCGAGATCGCTTGCTGGGCTTCTATCACGAGTTTGTGTTTGATGCGTATCCTCCGTACGCTGCTTTCAACAAAGGTGAGCTCTAGGACTCTCCAGCGCTGCTCGCGAACATCTATGCTCTATCGCTCTATCACAGCCATAGAGGAGAAACGAACTTAGTGCTTCCTTTGCGCGATCTTAGTACATCCGAGAGTCGGACAGCCTTGCCGGCATTGTAGGAACGCATCGTCATGCTTGGACCAATTTTTCGAGGTGCCATTCAAGCCTGTCTGCTGTTCGAGGAGCGGATATCCCTAGATGCGTTTGTCCGCTAGACTCAACAGAGACGCTCGGTCTTGGCGTTGTGAATGCGAAGCCAGCATTACAACAACGATACCCCGTCAAAGTATGCTCCAAATCAAGCAAGGCTTGGCTCCACAGCAAGACACTTGACTTCCGCGTAATGAACGGCCTTCCAGCGAAAGGAGAGAGGGCATGCCTACAGCGTCTCAATTTGGCAGACATTATTTGCTCCACTGATACCGTGCCCTTGCATTTTCGTGAGTGTTCAGACAGTACGAAAGAACTTTATGCCTCGCTTTCATCAATTCAATGCGACCTACGAAGTAGTCGGGTTTCGAATGGATAGAAGACAGAGCCTGGAATCCAACACAAGAACCAAATGCGATGAAGAACACGCCAAGTCCAATCAGCAACATCAGCTCAACAGCGGTAGCGTATTGACACAATCAAATGCAGCAAGGAGGTAGAGCTTTATATAATGTCTCCCCAACCTGTGCTGGTCATTGCAATCTGGCAAAGCTACAGTCGTGATTACAACTTGACCTTCCATCCAGACACTGCTTCCACCAATGCTTCTCCTACCGACTACCATACTCATCACTCTCGCGGTCGGTTTCTCAATCGATCGACGTCAAAGCGATCAAGGTATTCCCAAGGACGAACCTTACTGTCGTTGCGTAGAAGCCGAAACCGGCCCTTCCGACGAAACCTTGGTACAAGCTATCTGCCAGCGCACATTTGGGGGCAAATTTGGAGTCTATAAATCGGGGCCGCCTCATGACAATGTGCTACAAGGAGCGGTAAGTATGGGGCAGAAACCACTCTCATCTGGTAAGGGCATGGACCGGAAGTTGCTAATTCGTTTTCCTGAGCAGTGCTTCAGTTACGGATTCAGTGATCTAGATTCTGCTGTAATGAAATTTGCTGCCGCATGTGTCCAAGGATCGGGTGGACAGTGCAAATATCGAGCGAGTTGCGCGAGCACTCAGGACTACGTCCTTAGTGACCCGACTTGTTGAGATGATGGAGTCACAAAAGGTGTAGGCAACAAGGCTTTGAATGGTTGCGAGTACTTGAGCGGAGAACTCACAAATCAGACACTTGACAAGATGTCGCTCAGAAACCACGTTCCGCTTACGTTCACAGCAGTACCGATCTTTACGAGGTAATCAGAACAGAGAGCCATAACTGTGAGTTGATGCGTCAAGGCTGAAGGTTGAGTACTCCAGCCAGTGCGCGTAGAGTACGTCTGGAATTTCTTGAGCGATGATTCGCGACAAGCAGCACAGCGGAACGATCGAGGCTGGCTCACGGTCTCTGGAATGAGAATATAATTCGTTGGCTGGGCGGTAGTCGATGCGTTCCCCGTTTTGTGAGCAGTATTGTCATTGGTGTGGCTTGCAGATGCTAATATGCCACGCTGAACGTATCGCAGAAGAAAAGCTTCTTGGCAATCAGCCCATATCTACAGAAAGGCTCAGCCTGTTGCGAAGGGCAAGGCCTTTCAGCATACGTCGGGCTAGGAGCACTCACAATGGCATGCTGGAAGTGGATAGAGAGCAGCGTGCATGAGCTTGCACATGTATGCTGTTCGGGCCCAAGTCTGACACAAGCAGTACTGATAGTGTCTTGCGAATGATAAGCCCTTTCAGCATACGTCGGGTCAGGAGCACTCACAATTGTTTGCTGCTTGTGGATGTGAATGTTGGCGGTGGCGCGCGAGGGAGTTGACATGGCTGTAGATCGTGTCAGTCGAATGGGCATAAGAGAGAAGGATGGAAAGCGCAGAGTCCGCAGGCATTGCAAGTGTCATGCCTGGGACGCTATCTGACCTCAGTCAATGCACATCAGGGAGAGCTACGTCGTGTATCCGTTGGATCCGATTCCAAAGTCCGCAGCTTTTCCCTGTGCGCAAACAGAGATGACAATCGGTGTCCACCTTACCCGAGAATGTGAACAAAATACGAGAAATGGCACATGAACTTAAATGAGCCTGAGTGCTGCTTGCAAGAGATCTGCGGTCACTCAGGATTGGATTTGGGCAGGGCTGTGCTGAGCAGGAAGCATTCAGGCAATGTCTGTGATATGATCGACCTTGACTTTCGAAATGGAAGAGTGCTCTGGAGCTCTTGGCTTCATCATCATTAGGGGCTGACATTGCGGCCGCATCCAATTGCGCAGATACAATGTCCACGAATGTAGCCATCATTGAGTAGTGCTTGATTCATTCTATCTGATTCCGCTATCAAGCTGATCGTAAATCACAGAACAAGTTCGTTGAATCCATCGACAACGCCAAGTCTAGTCTCTGCTTCTTCAATGAGCATTTTCCCCAAGGTACGCTTTGGTCCTCCATCAAATCCTCTCAACCATTTCTCAAGCGCACTCATCCAGGCATCTCTCATGTAAAGCTCCCGATTGGTACCTTGTAGGTCTCTGTGCGCCTTCATGTCCTTCATCATGTTACAATACTTCTCAACGTCATCAGCTTCTTCTTCTGACGCCACATAACCGACAACTTCAACAAGCCTACCATCCGTGAACCAAGAATAGCCCGAGGGGTCGAACTTCCCTCTGATGTAGAGTCCGTAAAGAAAATCGTAGAAGGGATTGTTCGTGCCGTTTTGATACACGAGGACATCCTCTGGTGCATTCGTGGGCCGAACAATGCTGGCATGTCGTTGAAGTCTCGTATGAAGCGACATGGTAACATGCTCTCTGGTAAGCCACATGATGGTTGAAGCGAGGATGAAACAACGGTATCGTGGGCAGACTTCGGAGTGAGAAATATCGGCGCGAAATCGGTCCAAGTGAATAAAGCTTCCTCCTGAAAAGACTTCTTGCAAGGTCGGATGCAAATCTTCTGACAGGCGGAGCTGATCAGGGTCTTCGGAAAGGGTTTCAAGAAAATGCTCGACATGAGGACTTATCGCCGTACGAGGGGCTGTCTCTCGTTTGTCTGACTGACTTATAGAGGTATTGCTGTTCTCATTGACATGGATACCGGCTTTCGCCTGGCGGAGACTGCTTGTCTCGGAAAGCTGCATTGATTCCATCGATGCATTGACGTTGGTACGGATGCGCACATCAGGCTGAGCATCGGAATCCATGTCATGGTCATCTTCAGTGCCGCTGTTGTGATCATGTCCGACTCTCGATGACACAGGCTGATCCGATGATGTTGGCGCGAAGGTTGGTGTTGCTGCCGTGGGAAATGGTGTTGGCACAGGAACAACTACAGCAGCTCTCGCTGGAAGCTGAGGAGCAGTCGGAGCTGCAGTCCCAGTCGGAGCTGCGGGCCCAGTCTGAGCTGTAGTTCCAGTCTGAGCTGCGTTCCTAGTAGCCGCGGTCCCAGTATGGTCTTTGGACTTGTGAGAAGACCAAGATTTTGCAGTATGAGATACGATCGGACACGGTGGTCGATCGCATAACAACCGAACGGCGTTTTGTCCGGATGGCATGTGCGTCTCTTGGAGGTGGGATTGGACCCATTCCGGTATCTTCGACTTGTAAGAACAGCCAGGGTAAGTGCAGTGCCAATGATTGCCCTGCTGCCCTTGTGCCGTTATGGTAGCAAGCTGCGCCAGGAGCGCATTTCTTTCCTGTGCGGTGACACTGTTTCTCGGGGTCATGCTGAGACTGCCGGGCTGAGTTGCTGTGTAGAAGATCAATCGTGGTGGTCGTTCAAATACCTGTCGTCCAACACGTAGCAAACTGTTGTAGTGACAAGCAGGGTCTGGCACAATCTCAGTTTCATTCATGAGTGGCAGAACTGAGAAACTGTCATTGTTTCAATGCATGTTGCAAGCGTCCTTTCAATGAGCAGGCGGGTCATAAACATTTGTACCATTTAAAGTCTTAGATCGGGTCTGCCAACGTCCTCTCAGTCCACGCCCACAATTTCTCGGAAAGCTCGTCATTGCTCAGCACCGCGTCGTGATATTCTTTATTTCCTGGTTTGTAGAATCCACCATTTCTTAGATTGCTTACCCCCGTCGTCGCAGCCCATAGCTGCGTACGTGCACCAGCACTTACATCTGTTAGAAATATGCCCGCAATTGTTTGGAGTGCGAAGCCGAGGTACGGTCGACGTTTTCTGAGGTCGTCGAAAAGACCAGTGTTGACGACTCCTGGGTGGACTGCCACGGATGTGATGTTCGGATACCGCTTTGCATATTCTTTGCTAAAGTAGAAGTTGGCGAGCTTAGATTGACCATATCGGGCAAGACTGCTGATCTCCGAAAGTGGCGTCTTCAATTTGGAAAAGAGAATGCCCTCTTTCGGCGCTTGTTTGAAGAGTTCGGAGCTGAGGTTGATGATTCGTACGTCGGAATGTGCTTGAGCAGCAGTAGCTTCTAGAACCGGCAGAAGGAGCTTGGTGAACAGAGCCGGTCCTACGTAGTTGGAGCCGAACTGCACTTCAAAACCATCAACTGTAAGGCCTTCCGGTACCGCCATGAGCCCAGCATTGTTTATCAAGATGTCTAGGCGATCGGCAGCGCTTCGGAAGGTTGCGACAGCGCTTCGGACTGATTCAAGTGACCCGAGATCGAGTTGCAGGTAGGCAATCTTGCCTTTAGCGGCTGGCACTTTGTTCTCGATCTCGTCTATTGCTGCGCGACCTCGTGCTTCCGTCCGAGCAGTCAAGTAGATGCATTTCAGATTGTGTTTTGCAAGTTGAAGAGCTGTTTCTTTCCCCAGTCCGCTGCTTCCTCCTGTGATGATAATGACTTTGCCCGAGAGGTCCGGTATCTCGAGGTCGTGGCTGGAAAACATTATGCGAATTTGTTGATTCTGGTTGGTTGCGATTGATGGAGCTACTGTCGAGTTCTTGATCCTTTCTCGCTCGATTGGGAGACGGGCGAGCCGATTCTTGAACAAGAAGTTGATCAGTAATCTGAGTTTCGGAAGCATCCGGTATGCCTAAGCGCAGAACGAGCACATGAGTAATCAATTGGTACGTCGGGGGAACTGGATCATGAACACACCGACTCAGGAACTCTGGATTGCATCACTTTCCCAGGTTGGCTGAAACTGGTCGAGGTGGACGGCCTGCCGAGACCTGAAGGCTCTTCCCGGGTTGCGATTCATTTGCAATCCGGAGTGGCGACAGACTTGAAAGTGCGGCTGTTCAAGAAACGCAAGTCTGACGCGTCCGTCGAGCAAAACGTGAAGTCAAGGTGCCGCGGATTCGTGACCTGAGAAGGGTACGAAGCCGAGTGGACTCTTTTCTACGGCGTACAAGACGAGCAGCCTGGCCGAGCGAACGCAGAACACATCGAGGCCAGCATACGAAGTCGCCTTGGAGTCAGGTTGGTCACGATTGCCGAGCTCCTACACTCGTGGTCCTGGTGCTACTATGTTGGTCGCTGAGTTCGAAGCTGCTTTCCAATATAATAAGACGACGGGTCAAGATGACCTGATGGGCCAGATGAAGAGCGTGAGATGGTAGATGATTGATGCATCGACTTAGCAGCACTCACAATGGCTTGCGATGGATAAGCCATTTCAGCCTACGTCGGGTTAGCAGCACTCCCAATAGCTTTGCAATATGTGGATAGAGAACAGTGCTCATGAGCTTGCTCATGAGTGCTGTTCGGGCCTACGTCTGCACAAACAAGCCCTTTCAGACTACGTCGGGTTAGCAGCACTCCCAACAGCTTTGCAGCATGCGGATAGAGAACAATGCTCATGAGCTTGCTCATGAGTGCTGTTCGGGCCTCGGTCTGCACAACAAGGCCTTCCAGACTACGTCAGGTTAGCAGCAGCTCTTGTACTTCCTGCCTGTTCTCCGTTGCTTGCCAGGGTTCTCTCAGCAATCCCGACCTGCACCATGGGTCTTCAGGATGTCTTGGGGACGCACTGTACTGGTCATAGCAGGACCTGGGCGAGCTATCGTCACTGGCTGAGGAGGACACTAATGACATGGCATGGCTTGATGTTGTAAGATCATTGATTCCGCATGTTCAGCTTGGGATGTGGTACCGCGCGCATTTCTCTCTTTCTCCCAAAGAGGTGGTGGCATTCGTTGAAGAGGTACATCACGAACGCCGGGAGGATCAGACTCGCAGGGAGCTTCACGAGTGAGAGACGTCCGAGCAGGGCAGTAATGCCACAGCGTCCATCAAGCCAAGAACATGATTCGTCGAGGCTTCTGGACAGTGACCCGTGCGAACGTCTAGCTCAGGCCATGCTCATCTCCCCTCCTTCTTCGTCGTCAACAGCGGCGGTTTGCGTCCACAACGAAAGGTCTACGGCAGAGGACTCTTCGAGCGACGTTTCGGAGGCGGCCTAGATCAGGCGCAATCAGGGAGCAGCATGGCGGCGGCGACGGCGACGATGATGATGTAACAGGCTCAGGCGACGGCGTCCATGAGCTATGGGGAGGCCAAATTGACGCAGACGACTGCCATTGTGAAGAGCGGGTTCAGAAGTTCGGGAGGGTCGGAGAAAAGCTTCTCCGCAAATCCCGCCCCTTTTGCACGCCCGTGCAGCCTTGGCGCCAGACATCACCTGTCCTCCTCGTTCACATGCCATCACTGCCGACTTTGTTTGTAGTTCCCTTGCCAAGTAGATTCATACCGCTACGTACGGTGATACCTGTGAACGGGGAATGCACTGATAGCCTTCGCATGCCGCAGTGTGCTTCTGAGAAACCAACCCACGTACCGAAAGACTGGACGACAAGAGCACGGAAGGATGTGGTGGTGACAGAAGGACATGGTGGTAGAGGCAGACGGCCAGAAAGAGATGATCCTGATGGATAAGGTTTGACACAGGCATGGCTCCTTGCGCCGCATTCTTGCAACGCCTGATGTCCAGGTGTGAAAAAATGCTTCCAGATGTATAGAAGCATCAGAGGCGGCAGCGTACCGATGCCCAATACCGA
The DNA here is from genome assembly GCA_012978405.1 of Pseudocercospora macadamiae. NCBI lineage: Eukaryota > Fungi > Ascomycota > Dothideomycetes > Mycosphaerellales > Mycosphaerellaceae > Pseudocercospora > Pseudocercospora macadamiae. The sequence continues at coordinate 324,244 of WRNY01000036.1, forward strand.
CTGGAGAATGAGGATCCTCTGAGCGGTGGACTGAAGGAGAACAGACATGGTGTCGTATCGTAGGCTCCACTCCAATCCTGCACATGCGACATGGCGACTTCCACGTCCACCAGATCTCGACTGGAACTGGCATTGCCATCTTTCTCCAATCCCACCGTCTCCTGTATCCGGCTATTCAAAATTCCAAGGAAGGACCCGGCTGAAACCTTTGAGGCAACATGTTCCTCCCGCAGACGTCTTCTCTCGTGTTGATGAAAGCTCTGCCTTTAGCCAAGATCGCTCTGGCCATTTCACCTACGTTCCAAATCCAATGGCTTCCATATGGACCGTGTAAAGCTCTTCACCTGGCGCAGCTCGATCTACTTGCATTCGGGGCTGGTATCATGGCCGATTGACCAGGAGATTCTCACAACGACGATTGGTTGTGCTGTGCCCTGCAGATACTGCGTGGGGACTGGTCTCCGCGTGCTCCGAAACAGGGCTGCGTTCTGGTCGCAGTAAACGCACAAGCAGTATCGTAGATGATCATTCGTCTGGTTGAAGCAGCATTCGTTACGAGCCTGGATCCCAGAGCCATGAAACTTGTGCGATCTTCTTAATCGTTAGCCTGCGGCGAAAGTGGTGATTGCGATCCTGAGCCACTCGAGAGTCGATGAGGGCCGTTCCCAAGGCACGCGACGATAGCTGATGGGTGGCTGCGGATGCTTCAACATAGGTTGGGCATACAGCGCTTGCTAAGAGCTCCGTCGAATAACTTGAACCACAGCGGCGGAGTTTGGTCAGGATGACTACCCTAACCTCACGTCGATCTGCACCGTACATAACTCCATCATTTTGTCATGATGGATAGCACTACTTGGTCAGCGAGATCCTTGACAGCTGGTGCCAGCCTTGGAGTAGTCGCGAGAAAAGAGATGACATGAGAGCGTTGGCAAAGAACAGGGAATCATTCTGGCTATACTCATGGTATTCTTGACCCGCTTCATCTCTCGGTCCCCTCACCTCACGTCGATCGGCACCATACATGACTCCATCATGTTGTCGCAATCCACAGCACTGCTTGGTCAGCAAACTCCTTGGCAGCTGTTGCCAGCCCTGAAGTAGTCGTGAGAACGTCGACGTTGCTAGGTCGTTGCCAAGCGGATTACGCATCGATGTGTTGGACTTGACTACCGGCGACAACTGCTTAGCATCGCCTGCTAGGACTAGCAGGCGGCAAGAAGATTGCGGCAGCTTTGCCATAACGAGGTCTGGCTTAGTCGCTATACTCGCTTCGTCGAAAATGACAAGGTCGGCCCTGAAATGCTGAAGCGTACCGGCGACAAACGTGCTAGCAGCGACGAGAAGGGCTTTCTCCAGCACCTCAAGGTGCATCTGCGACATCACAACAGACCACTTTCTGTTTGTGTCCGGCGACTTGCCCTCTGTGCGAACGCGAACGAAGTCAAGGAATTCAATGACTTGTTCGTCGTTCTCGTTGGCCTCGCAGTACTGCTATGTACGGTATGCCAGCGAGTACTTGGCGTATTTGAACGGCTGGAGGTAACGCGAAGCACCCTTGACGCCATGGTAGCGTACTTGATCAGTGCACATCTTCTCATCCTTCACTGTACAAACATATACGGCGCGCTCGGCAAGATGTGACAGCAAGGGTTGCGCTGCAAAAAGAGAGAGCACGTCATCAAAGATCGCTTCGACACCGCGATTTGGCTGGGCGGTGATCATGACCTTTTGCTGTAGAAGCATAAGGCCGGCGGTAGCGTACGCGAGCGTCAATTTTTTGCCGTTTCCTGGAAAGCCTTGAAGCAAGACCAATGAGCTGCGTGAGATGCGTTCGGGGCCCACGTACACCTTGCCGTAAAAGACTGCCTCAAAAAAGTCTTTCTGCTCTCGATTGAACTCCGGCACTTTCGCGTAGCTTGCTTTCTGAGCTTCGGTGCAAGGGTCAGCATCGTTTCCTCGCATGAGGAGCGCGAAGTTCTTGCGTGCAAGGGCCATTTGAGGATCCTCCTCTGCTGCGTGAAGGAAGGATGATGGCGGCCAGATGCCAGCTTCGTAGCCGACGATGTTCGGAAGCCAGAAGGAGCCTCGGTCGGCTTCATACAAATGCTCAAGTGGAGGCGCTTGCTTGCCTCTATGGAAGACGACGGCTCGTTGCATGGCAAGGAGTCGACGACGAGTAAGCCCATAGCTTCACCTCCACGGTGAAGTGGAAATCTTCACGGACCTCGTCACAGACTGTACCCTTGGAGGCACCAGCGATGTCGTCATCCGTGCCGATGAGTTCGGGCACCAACATGTCAATCTTGGTACCAGCAGACGGCTCGAGCTTGTTCTGGACGGGCTGCAAGGCTGGGTTATTGGGTAGTGAACTTGGACAGTGCTGCTGGATTCACCAATTGCTGTTGCTGGTCATCAATCTCCATGATGATCTGGCGATGGTTGAAGAGTGGATGTGACGCTAAGTGCTCGTGATAGGTCGCGATGGCAGAGAAGAAGATGATGTGAATGTGACAGCATGTGCTCGCGACCTCACGATGGTGCAGGTGTTCTCACGATGATGCAGGTATAGATGATGGTGTGGATTGGACACCAAGTGCTCGCGATGGCTCACAAGGATGGAGGTGATGCTGTCGGTATTGTTGCAAGTGACAAACAGCGACATTGCTCCTTCCTGTTGCGATTAGAGTTTGGCGCTAAGCTCGCCGCCTGCTGGCTGCAGGTGCTGGCTGCAGTCAGTCACTCTTACACAAGTCCCCAAACTGCATGTGAAGCCTTCAAGTTCGACAACAACGCTGCCACAACGAATGCTCAACATTCATCACCACCGCCGTCGGTCAATCTGGTGGTTTCTCGTGAGTTGCGTCTTCCGTCTGCATTCGGCCTTCGCGAACCACAGCCTCACAGTCTTCGACGCGCCGCGCCGCGCCATCAGCAGTCGAGTGAGCCAAGTGAGTAGCGTTGCTTGAGACCGCTGCGCTTACAGCCTGCTGAAGAGAAAACACACAGGTCGGACGGAACGTCCGAGAACAGTCACCGCCTTCCGCGAAGCTGCTACCGGCTTCGACGTGCCTTACCTTGATCTTTGAGCTCCTTCTACATCACATCACCTCCTCTCTCTCGCCGCTCGCTCGCGATCACAATCACCAGGCATTCTCTTGCCGCTTCGCGGTGATCACCATCATTCGAGTCTCGCGAGTCGTTTCCGCTACGTCGAACTCGTGAGCATGGACGCCATTGAGAGGCAACAACCAACGCTACCACCAGCGGCGGTCGATCCGTCACTCTCGCTCGCTCTCATTGCTGAGCAGTCATCTGTTGTGCCTCAATCTCCGCCAGGCACCCTTCCAGCTCTGCCACAATGGCACCAGAAGAGCCAAGACAATGACAAGGCCGGCGCACAGAACTTTATGCCAGCTTATATTGTCTTTGAGAGCGACAAAGGACTTCAAGGTAAACATTTGCAAACTCTTCTCATTGGAATTGCACTGACACTTACCGCTACAGGCGTCGGCGATCCAAGTCTTGGGGGGTCGACCTGGCTGCGCTTCAACTTTCCAGGGTACAGCCTATTCCCCACTTTCGGCTTGCAGGTTCGCCAGAACCACTACAAGAACAACGAGCAGCGCGAATTTCAGGCCGAATTCAAGCGCAAGAAAGCCGAAGGGCTGAACCCACCAACCAAGAGTAAATATGGTTGGAAACTTGATGAGTACTCGGAGAATTACCTCCAAGAACAGTTTGAATGGTCGTGCGACGACTTCACATTTGTCCAGCCCTTTGCAACAATCCCGGCCAACTCTCGAGCCGACGACGCGTACACGAAGATGGGTGTGTCTCCGCCAAAGGGACAGTACCTGAAGGCAGTCGTCCGTCTCCGCAAGTCCTACTCCCATCGCCTTTGGCAGCCAGCTGGTCTACTCTCGGGAGAACAAACCCAGTTCTCCCAGCTGCTTGGCGGCGATCTTACCATTACGCTCTATGTCGACAACTCCAAGGACAATCAAAAGAGGGCGTACCGTCTGTGGGGCCAGAGAATCAGACCGGCGCTTCTTTGTGGCAAGACGCCTGGTCGTGAGCGTAGCGACTGGTTTCTAAGCCGGAATCCTCTCTATGATGAAGAGGGAACGCTCAAGTTTGCCAAACTTATCGACAGCGCGGATGCAGAGCTAGAAACTCCACCCTGGCTTAAGGACAGCGAGGACGAACGCCACCCGGTCAAGTTTGTGCATGATCTGCAATCCTTGCCTATTACCCACTACACTTCCGGCCCTTTCTACGAGCAGATGCAGCTGACGGCTCTATTTGCCGAACGCGCATTCCAGAAGGAACAGCATGATGCTGTCTACAACGAGAAGATGAAGTATCCTGCTCGGTTCGTGTCAATCAACAAGCATACATTTCGCGTTGGCGTAAAGCTCCAGCATCGACTGCTCAAGCCTGGGCAAGACAAGGTGCTTCCCCATGCGGGAACGCCAGTGTCAATCTACGTGCCAGATCTATTCCCTCGCACCTTTAACGTCAACAAACCTGAGCAGGGACTGAATGGCGTTGTCTGCGAGTCCACGATCGAGCGCGCAGACTTCACGGCCGAGGTCACGATCCCAGAGACCATTTCGGACAAGCAAATGGAGTGCATCTCAGAAGACCGAATCCTCCACGTCTTCGTCTTTTGCAATGGCGCCGATTTTTTGACCCAGAAACGCATGAAGGCCATACAGACTGCAGCCGCGAACATGGGCCCCGATCCGACACCATACTTCCGCCTCCGCCATGTCGTAATGAATGACGACGACGCTACCACCTCCCGCGACCTCAACGCTGCTCTCGACGATAAGGACGAGACCTTAAGCGATGGCGAGCGGACCAACGCTAGAGCTACCATTCAGAAGCTGTTTAACAGCGATCTTCCATACACCTTGAACCCCGAACAGCAGGCTTTTTGTAATGCCGTTGTGCAAGGAGGGCTGAAGGCAAACGTTGCCATCCTGGAGGGTCTTCCCGGCACTGGAAAGACTGCTACGCTAGCACACGTCGCCTGCGCCATGATGCTCCTTGGGCAGCGGGTGTTGATTACAAGCCAGCCCAACGCTGCGATTGACCAGCTCTTCTCTGACATACTTGAGCTTATCGATGCCGAACCTGGTCTCGAGAAGTTGAAGGACCGGCTGGTCCGATGTCACACTCGCCAAGACGAGAACTTGCTGGCAAAGAGTAGCCTCATCAAGTCAGGTCCGCAATCTGGTGTTCAACATCAATCCAACAATTCAAAGCTCCGCCATGTCGAATACTCCATGGCAAGCAGCATTTTGCGGTACTGTCAGAGCGAAAAGCATGCGAAGGAGAGGGAGGTCAACGCTTACCTCGACGGCATCAATGCCAAGGCGGCAAAGAAGAAGCCTGGCAAAGACTTTTACAATGCCGAGCACAAGCTGCGCCAGAAGGTCTACGACGGGTCGGCGCTTGTCGCAGCAACTACATTTGTTGCGTCCGAAATCAACTCCGAGACTTGCGCTTTCGATACCATCATCCTCGATGAGGCCGGTATGGCAACAGAGGCTGACCTTGCTATGGTGGCCAACCACCAGCTCCGCTGCAATCTTTTTATCCTTACTGGCGACATTGAGCAGCTTGAACCAGTGGTCAAGTCTTATACGTCGTTCGAAAACCCGCTAGGTGGCGTTCTCACCACTTCACCGCTGCAACGCCTTATGCACGGATGGCCGCAGCTCCACAAGACTACGTTGCAAAAGAACTACCGCGGTCACCCATCAACCTTCGCCATGTCGAATCATATTTTCTACGACGACCGAATGTGCGCTGGCCTCCCGGAAGCCTATTGGAATCAGCAACCTATCCGCCAGCAGATTCGAACAGCAATTATGGACCCATTGATCTGCAGAGGCCTTGTGACTCCCGGTCCGGCGACACTGGTGAACAATCGCCAACTATTCATCGACGTCAATCACAAAGCAGACCATGAGAAAGATGGCGGACTTTCGTGGTACAACGTGGGCGGCATAGTCGCCATTCTGAACCTTGTGAAGATTCTGCTTGGTGCAGGAGTGCCAGCAAACTCCATCGGCGTTATCACGATGTACAAGGCCGATCGCGTTGAGCTTGACAAGCAGCTTGCACTCAACAACCTTCCTCCCATCGATCTGCTGAGCGACGAGCCTGCCGCCTCGATGACAGCCCAGACGGTCGACTCTTTCCAAGGCGGCGAAAAGGACATCATCATCCTCCACTTCGTCGCTACGCACTGGTACGACGCTGACGACGGCAAGGGCCACCCTTTCGGCTCTATCGCTCACTCAAAGCGACTCAACGTCGCCACTACAAGAGCCAAGCATTACCAATTCTTCGTTGGCAATCGCACATACTGGGAGAAATGGCGCAAGGAGAAGAAGGACGATGACAAGATTGACCGAAGTACTGAGCACATGGTCAAATTGATGCGTTGGGTCTTTGAGAAAGGCCAGATTCTCAATTGGGACGATGTCAAAGATGACATGCCCGTCGCGTGGAAGGAGGGATGAGATGTATCGCAGTCGGTCCAGTCACAAAATGACTCTGCATTCACCGTGTCGAAATTGCTCATCGTTGCTTCATCACCGTCTCCGCCCAAATCTTGCGCCAAGTCATGGCTGATTTGCCACACAGCTTCTTCTCACAACTTGAACATGCTGACCATTTCCAGATCGTTCAGAAACGTCACTAGGCGCCGTCATGAGCTAACGCCGACTCTTTCCAGCAAGACGTGATGCCTTATACCCTCTTGACCGTGTGCTGCTGCACACCCAATGAGAGTTATCCAACTCATCTTCTCACTGTCGATGATGGTCGCAAGAGTCTCGCTCTGCTATTATGGAGACAGAAAAAGCTGCGCGTTCTTGAATACAGCCCGAACGTCCCACAAGATTACGACGCATCTTGGCCCGTCTCGAGCGTGACTTTCACGCCGATCAGAGACAAGGATAAAATAGAAAGGAGAAACACGCACGCTGACAATGGCGGAAACGGAGACGCATGAAGGTCTTGGACTCTGGGATGAAGCTTGCAATGGAGGTTCTCGCTATGCTGCGGAGCAGGTCTGCCATCGTTATCGGGCAGGATGGCTCAGGGTACCCGCCGATTCTATTCTATTTCCGACAGCAGATGCAAAGGTCCGGATGCGGCGACATCTTCCCATGGACTTGTTCCTTGGACCTCTCTCGCCGTCTTGTTTCTCCATGTACGACTATGTGGCTCAAGAAGTATTCCAACTCCAAGCTCATGTGCACGGATATTCGGCAATCTGCAAGATGTCAACGGATGCTGATCGGAGGAACTATGGCGGTCAAGTCCTCACTGAAGGGCTGAACGGTCGGTCCACAGATGGCAGCTCGACTGGTGGTCGACCGGCCGCGCATGGGCATGGCGTCCGTGAGTGTGTACTCCAAGCTCATGGACGCGGAGTATCGGGCACGATATGCAATATACTTCGGGTGGGTTCTTGCGGACACTCACTTCAGCGATGACTTCTCTTCTAGGCTTGATGGTCACTGTTCTCGGGATAAGATGAGCGCAGCCTGAGAGTGCCGAAGTGTTTGCGAGTAACACAGTGTATTCCCTGGCAACGGAAGTATATGTCTTGGTGTGCTACTCGCCGTTCACTGCATCACCGAGTTTACGCATGTCTCCATCTCTTGACTCGTCATTCCGGACTTCGGGGATTGCAGTAGCTTCGCATCTTCGGGCCCCACGGTGATGTCTGGTTCGTGAAGATCGTTCAACTCACCTGAGCGAGTACAGATGCTCCCCAGGCTCCTTAGAGTCGTCCATACCATCCGAGTTGTTGTGTAAGCTAGCATCAGCACTTGGAGTTGTTTTCAAATCGTTCAGCTCTCCTATGCCCACTCGCCGCTCGCATACTGGCAAGGGATTTGCTCGTGTCAGGTACGTCCAATCGTGCGAAATCGTGTCCTCTCCGGCTCTCGCAAACACTCACGCCGAGCTGCCAGCTGATTTTCATTAGCGAGAGCTTGAGATCCGAGAACGAAGACCTACTATTGGCAGCCATGGTGCGTGCGCATGCTCCCCTCGCAAAGGTAGAAATGAATGTCGATACTTTTTTGATTTGGCTTTTACCACTAATCTCAGAATCTGTGCCAAATCTTTACAAATGGTTTCAAGGTCGTCGAGGATGCTTTGGGACAGCTCTTGTACCGGCAGAAATTGCGGTACACCATTGACATAATGAGTCAGGACCTTAAGCTCGAACAGTAAGCTTGGTAGCGATGAGGTCGGCGAGGAAGGTGGGATGGCGACTGATGGCCGTGATTGCTGCGGAGTAGCTGATGCGGGTAATGATATGTTCTCAGGTGGTCTGCTGACAGATGGTGCGTCCGCAGGCGGTGTATCGGCGGTGGGAGTGGTGGGGAGCTGCTTCTGCGAGTAAGAGGACGTTCTGCAAAGAAGAGTTCTGTGATTCAAAGTGCGAGACTGCATGTGTGGTCGCTCTCAGAACTCGGCGATCTCGACCTTCAATCTTGCATTTTTCTCTTGCGCTGTCTGGAGTCGGCGAATCACTGCTGACATGGTTTCGAGTTCATCTCGCAGTCTAGTTTTCCTGCTCTACTGAATTCATGTTCACTTCCTCTGGGCAGCCCTCTGTATTGAGAGGCTGAATGCGAACTTAGCAGCTCGTAGGTATCGTATCGTCGAGTTGATGCTATCATTTGGAGAAGGTAGAACCTCACATCGCTATGAACTGAACCCGCACTGGCTTGGCTTGGTGTGTTTCTTGTCGGAGACCTTTTCGACGCGCAAGGCACGAACGACCACGCCGCCACCCTTCGATTCGTTGCGTGGAATGATCCCCAGTCTGAGAGCCGAGAGGTACCGAATGATCGTCTTATTGAACAACGATGATATTCTGGGAGATGTTGCTTGATCTCACCGCTACCCTTATCATCGATAGAGAAGTTCGGAAAGCCATCGGAGCTGGCTTAAACGGTGTGGGATGCTCTGCATAAGTCGGAGTGCCGAAGATGGTGCCGCAGTTCGTTCGGATAGTGTCTGCTAATCTGGGCTTGGATGGAGATCCGCGTAGAGTTGCTGGACCTCACCGGAGCCCTCCTCTGTAGTGGTGGTGTTGGAGAGGCCATTAATGCTGATATGAGAAGCATAGAGCACCCTTGGTAGTCGAGCGAATAAGAGTAGGTGAGCAATTGGTCTACACACTTTCTTCACAGACGCACAGCTCGAAATGAGACCCTGCGGGTGGGGAAATAATTTACAAAGTGCAGAACAACTGCAATAGGCGCCGATGATGGAGGTAAGAGGGTGTGAAGTGTCAAAACGCGCAGGACAGGAGCGGGATGGAAGTGGAATATTAAGATGTGGTAAGCCCATTCACCAGCCTCTTTATTATTCTTCTCCTCTTCCGGAGATCTTGGTGTGCAGGGTGACCATGCAGACGAGATGCAATGGTTGCGCGTTCCGGTAAGCTTCCAATCACTTTTTCGGGTCCACTGCTGCCCATAGTGGTTGATAAGTGATTAATCACAATCACTAGCAATAATCACAATCACAATCAGTGGATCGGTGATTAATCACATGTGCAATCACTACAATCACACAATCACTACGATGAAGGCCTATATGGTGGGAGGCCATATATCCATAACTTCTGTCTTCCTTGGCTTGAGACGCCTTCCATAATGTATAGAAGCACTGTCTCAGCCACTACTTTCCTGCGATTAGTGTCGTTACTATCATTGTATCTATCTTTACGGCTACACCTCGGAACCTGTTGACTTAGTCATTCACCTAGCCAAAGAGACTGACGAGGTCTTTCAGCCTTGTCAATATCCGGTATTGGACACAGGCTATTCCTCTCTATCAAACCTCTCTTTAGCAATGCATTCGGCTAGTAAACTTCACAGCATCGCCTTTTACTACAGTGTTGCGAGTGATTGTGATTAAAATTACAAATCACTTATTCAAAAATCACAATCACAATCATGTGTAATTGTAGTGATTGTGTGATTGTAGTGATTGTGTGATTGTACACAATCACTTATCAACCACTATGCTGCTGCCTCTCCTCCATGGGCAGAGGATTCCGAAATGCCATTGGAGATGGTTTGATGGGAACTTTTGAATGGTGAGTCGCAAAGGAGGGTAAGCTGCTGGTTCGACCACCACCTCTAGTGCCTCGGAGACGGCAAAGGTATGCGACCGGAGCTGGAGTTGACTCGAGACGTACTGGGTACCTCAGCATTGGAGGTAAAGAAGAGCAGGCAGAGTAGACCTGTCTTTGATTGCTGTCGTCTAAGAGACAAGGATTCTTCTTTCTACGAAGAGACCTCGGAAAATGTTATCCTCCAGCAATTTCTATTTGCAGCCGCTCCTCTTGCTGAACTGGGAGACACTCGGAAAGCCAGAGGGAACGAAGAAGAAGGTAATTGTGTACGCTCTGTACCCTCGCATCGTGGAGGTCATCTGCAAAATCCTTGATTCCATAGCCGTGGAGAATATGCTTCTCGATTCCTAGGATCGTGCCGACCACCGATCTGCTGAACTTGAGGAGAAGTTCAACAACTCAGATGAGTATTCGGTGCTTTTGGCACCTCTCACGCCGAGACTTCATGGCTTCAACACGCATGGCCGGGGCTTCACGGTGATATGTTTTGTTCACGGCTGGGGCTTGCTTTGGAGCAGCAAGCCATCGCCCGAGTGCATCGTATTGGGCAGACAGAAGAGCAGATTACATACAGACTCCATATGCCTGGCACCATCCTGACTGTGGTAGAGACTAGGCTCCTCGAGAAGGCCGTGACGGCCAATGTCATCACGGATCAGGTCTTGCGAGGGACCCTCGATGATGGCCAAGTTTAGCCCCAAGGCCACTCTCGCGAAGATCGCGTGCGTTGTTCGGTGGTCCCCCTGGCAGCAATGTGAAAGAGGCCGATAGGAACGCTTCTGCCGCTCGAGATGGGTAGTCCACCACCCAAGGAGACGTGTGCCAAAATCTGGATGCTGCCGCCCAAGCTCAATCACGAGGCAGGCAGTCCGCCACTAAGAAGATATCGCCAAAGTCTGGATACTGCACGTTCGCGAGGATGTCTAAGCTCCAGTCCGTTACCTCTGATAGCAGCACATACGGTGGGTCTTCCGGTCCCGGCCTTTGAACAGCGCATCGGATTAGTCGAGAATCTCGAACCCTGCATTGAGTTGGTACCACTTGTCGCGCTGAGTGCGATCGATGTGAGAAGAGTCAGCGCGTGTGTAATGCTTCAAGATGACTCGAAGGAGAAGAGTGAGGTGAATGTCGCGGTAGACATCTAGAAAAGGTCGTGAGTGACGAATGAATTACATTGGTACAGGAGGTGTAGTTAGGATAGGGTTGAAAAGAAGGTTGGAGCTTTGACGCGCCACCATCCTTCTCCTTGGGACCATCAACAACACAACACACCACCCGTGATTTGAGAGCGTACCGTCGCGGCCGCCACAACATCAATCTCAGGCGCGAGAGCATATCTCCCACACACTACCACCAACGCATTCCGGATGCTCGCCGCATTCCCCTACATGGGAACATCCTCTGCTTGTCTGCATTGTGCAACCAGTTTTGGCTTCTAGCGGTGAGCTCGTCTCAGCCGACCAATGGAGGAGCAGTCTCGTGCATATCGTTTGTTGTCTGCAAACATCCGAGTACTTCTCCAATACCGCTCTCTCCTCTGCACGGCCAACACCTTCCATTGGTGCCCTGTGTCCTTCACATTTCACACGCCGTCCATCGGACAGCCGCACGCTTCGTTGCTTGAAACGAGATCATCGGACTCTGCCTGCGCCTCTCTTATCGTGGCAATGAGTGCGCTTTCAAGCTGGGTAATGCATGAGAAGGTAAGCACCGAGTCTTGTTGATCCACCTGCAATCCTAGGGACTTCGCTTCCGTCGGTCGTCATCGGCTGATCTAGCTATCAGCTCCGCGAACTCTCAAAGAAGTAGAAATATTCAAGGTGTATGGTGCGATCACCATCCCAGTTTCCACAAGGCCGTACCAGCTTGTGCTCGAAAGGTCACCACTCCCAATCGCCCTCAAGACCCGTAGCAGGCTTCTTGGTTCCAGTACGGGAGTGGCCTGGACGACAGCGATACGGAGTTACTCTTCTCAAGTGAAGCGACAGAAGGCGCGCCGCCTAGGAAAAGCGAATGCTGAGCTGTCGGGTGTCCCATGGACAGGAGCACGACCCACCTCTAGCACCTGTGCTGTACAGTCGGCTTTCGACCTTCTCGAGTTTCACATGTCCGTCTTGCAGTACCAACTCACACAGATTCGTGAGGCGCATATGGATGTCGATACCCTGGAACTTAGCAGCAGCGATGCCGAATGCCCGAAGAGATCATCGCCGCAGCAACGTGACGGGCGATGGAAGATATGATGCGCCCAATCCCGCTCAAGATCCCATCGGGGAGCAAGAGACAGAGTCCAGCGCCGGCCGATTCGCAAGTAAGAGGTGGCTCAGGACGGAGGGGTGGACAGAGAGCTGGGTTGACGAGAGCGATGCTGCCCAATTCAGGTATTGCTCCGTCAACACTCGCACGCCATTCAGTCGATATCCTCACGCCTCGTTGCTTGAAGCTGGATTTTCGACCGTCGGATGACCTCCGCCTGCGTCTGTCTCAGTGTGGCAACGAGTACGCTTATAGGGTGAGTGCTTCAAACATGACCACATCTCATCGGAGAGAACGAGATAGATGCTCCCGAGTCGGACCGAGAGGCTCAAAGGCATAGCTGTTGATTTGTGATTCCATACAATCACACAATCACTAAAATCACACCTTGTAGTGATTGTGATTCTGACCTAGGTGATTTCGTGATTATAATCACAATTACTCGGATTTTCTCAAAAACTATTAGAATGGTTTGCTTGTTCCTTTCTCTGCTCTCAAAGTCGTAGTATATCTGTAGAAAGTCCCTCCTTATGATCCTTTGGTGGTAGGCTTGCAACGAAAAAGTGTAATGCTAATAGAGATCGGGAATCGTTATTACTAAGACAAAGCTCCCGAAGAGTAGCCGTTAACAGGAGGGTCAACAGGAAGGTAATTGAAAAGGAGGTTATCGTGGTGAGGATCTTCTGCAGGAGCAGAACGAAATCGGCAACATTATAGCCTTCCTAGGTTAATCCTTTTAGCACTTACACTTCTATAGGTTTTGGCTTGTGATTGTGTGATTGTAGTAATTGTGATTCTTGAATAATCACTTACCCTATGATTGTGATTGTGATTTCAGGCTGGTGATTGTGATTATTCAACAATCAACAGCTATGCTCAAAGGGATCCCGTCAACCCAGGGCCAAGGAATGTCGAAAGGTATGCGCGGTAGACAAGCATGATGTTTTACCATATCTGCAGCTCGAAGAACGCGGATTGGGATGAGAACGACGGCAACGAAAAGCTTGCAAGTCTTCAGAAGCACATGGCAATCAGAACATCAAGACAGGTGAGCGGAAGACGATCTCGGGCTTTCTCGTCGGTCTCAGCTCCTGTTTACCCAACGCAGCGATCACACAGAACGATGTTTGGAGCAGGTGGTCTCCAGCAGCTCCGCAGCAGGGTCATAAATTATGCTCGCAGCGTCGCGGCTCACAAATTGAATGTCGTCTCCGCTGAGTGAGTTGTCGCCTCAGGTGAGTAGTCGAATCGTCTTCCTCGCTAGAAATTACTCCGAAACCAGCTTAGAGACGACTAGCAATGTGAACATGCATCCAGAAACGGGCGTTCACCTTGCCGACCGTCGCTCAGACAGAGAAGGCCTGACTGCGCGAATGGCGTCGAAATAGGCTCCAGGAGCATGTCCGTCTCCCAGAGAGCTGTCGTCCGTTCCGCCTTCGAGCGACATTGATGATGGACTCTCCGACCATCACCATCGCAGACGGAAGCGAGATCTCAATGATGTGGTGGGCAATTGGCCAGAGCATCAGATACCCGCACGGTGCTACATTCGACGATCACTCAAGCCTCCTGGCTTGGGCACAGTTCGATGCCACTCCACAGTACTAAGCTCTCGAGATTTTGAAGGGCCGCAAGGACGATCTCGTGGCCTGGGGATTCAGCAATGAGGTGGTTTCGAAGTGGGAGGATCAAATCGACTTCGCGCAGGAGTTCTTGCTCCAGATGCAGGTGTTGGTTCTTGAATCGATGGGCTGCGCATGAGCGAGCAGGGAATGCAGAGAGGGAGATTGCGGTACATCATATTCAATGGCATGGACGAGGCGGCGCGAGTCCACCATGGTGATTGGACTCACGGAAATGCATTCAAAAGTTTCATCAAAATCTCTCACGTCGGTCTTCACATTTTCCAAGTCTTTCAGCGCTTCTCCGAATGGCTGCTCATCGTCGCCGACAAGGTGGAAGTCGTCGTGCAATGCCTGACCTCGTTGCTGAGAGTTCTGCGTTTGTAATCCTTTTGACAGCCCAAGAGGAATCCCTGACGTTCACAGTTTCCAGCGACTAATGTTTCTTCCTCGGCCATTCCGAGCCGACCTCGTCAACGCCGGTTGCGAGCTTCGAAGCTCAAGGCGGTGCCTGAGAGCGAAGCATTTCCTGGCGCTGGTTTCTGATGCATTGATCTTCCTTACGTGTTCTCCGCGAGTCCCAAAGCCCAAAGCGATGTCTGAGTGAGTGAGACATTCCCTGGTGCTGGCTTCCGATGCATTGATCTTCCATACGTCTTCTCCGCGGGCTCCGAAGCTCAGGGCGGTGTCTGAGGAGGCTCTGGTGCTGGTTTCTGATCTTCAATGCGCATTCTCCCAGCTGCCCGTCTTGCCTTTTGCACAGGAAGGCGATTAAGTCGGACCAGCTCATGAATCGGCTCTGAAACGACTCCGACTGGATTTGGTCTTCGGCAACCATTTTGCGAGACTCTCGGCCAAGGCAGAAGCTCGCGTTTCGCAATTCGGATAGATTCAAACCAGAAAAACCCGAAGCTGATATCCGTTCTTCAAGACTCGCCTCCCGGGCTTGCTGAAATGTTCCGCTGGCACCGCTCGACTGACATTCTCAACAACATTACGACGACGAACGCTCCTGGGGGCCTGAAAAGGCCAGACGCTTCTCTATCTCGGAGCAGCTTCAGGCAATGGAAGCAATGGCATGAAAGAAATCTCCTGGCAATGATGAAGCTTGGAAGATGCCAGCCATCTCTCGACGGCAGCAGATACACATTTCGGCGCCTGAGCTGCTGGAGAAATGGGGGCCAGGAACAGTGAAACGATAGAGACGTTTCCAGAATGCCTGTGGCGTCCGCAACTCTGAAAGAGACAGCTCGGAGTGACTTCGTTGAGGGCGATGCTTGCATGTCGTCGCCCTGGTCCGTGGAGCACTGATCTTGCGTACAAGAAGATGGTCAAGCCGGGCAAACCGCGAGCCCACTCATCTACTCTGTCTCAGTCTGCTTTCCAGAATCATCAGGTCGTGAGGGTCGTGGTCTGATCCTGTGAGGCTCACCTCCGACGGCGGCGTAGGCAGAGGAACTCAGTGTGGCATCTGCACGATCTGGGTCTCATGTTGATGAGAAACAGGCACCCGTGCAGACACTCGTGCAGAAGATTGATGGGAGCAGGAGCTCATGTTTCGTACGAGCCTACTCCGTCTTCGTAGGAAAGCTGCAAATGCGAGGCCGCCATTCATTCGCTTGCCAGTAGGAGGAGGAAGAGTGCCTTGCCAACCTCCGACGCCAGAGGGCATCAAAGAGTAACAATGCTCACGCGGATGTGGCAAGAAAGCACTCAGCATGTGACAGAGGCGACGATGAATACATCTACGATGGATAGGCTCAGCACAACTCACTCTCTTACGTACATGCTTTGATCCCTCTTGCAGAGTGCTCTACACATCTCACGTTCTCCTCTGCATCCCTCAAAAGCTCTTCAATGACGCTCTGCACTTCTCAGATCATTTCTGCACGAACAGAGAGCATCCTGGGGCTGGATCTGATGCCAGCGTTGTGTGGATGTATCTCAGCCTGTCCGATAAGCAGACGCTGATGCCTCACGCTTCGCAGAGATGACGGGAAGAGGAGAGAACAAAAGGAGAAGAAGAGTAGAAGCGAGGGCCAACACGAAGCCAACAGCAGCACCAAATGTCAAATCTCTTTTGATCTGGCTACGAATCTGCGTACACACTTTCCGGATGCCACCCCAATTGCCTTTCGAAGTGGTGCGCCGCCGAGGAGGAAGGCGTCAGTGAGGTCCAGCGAGTCCAAGCGGATCGGCATCAGGACATCCACTCGTTGCCGTTCAGCTCACGAGTTGATGACCGTCCTGCGCAACGAAGAGGAGGGTGACGGCAAGAGCCAGCAAGAGCACATGGATCGTCATTGAAGCTCAACAAGATATTCACTCGTTGCTGCTCAGCTTGCAGATCGATCGTCCCACGCAATGGATCGAGAGGCGACGATGATGTCCGGAAAGTCTGTGCGGATCGCCACTAGGACATCCATTCGTTGCCTCTCAGCTCGCAGGTTCGTCACCACCCGAGGCAATGACCGAGGGCAGCAGGGAGGTCCAGAAAGGCCACTTGAATGGCCTCCAAGCCCTCGTTGCGATCCAGCTCTCCTCGAATGTCACTCCATGTAACAATCTTCTCCGCTTTCACCATTTCCATAAGAGCTCTGGGCCATGCTGTGGACGACTCCGACAACCCGACATCACCGTAGCCTGGGGAGATTGAACACGCCGAGATCTTGAACACGCATTGCTTGTGTGAGTTGCAGCGTGGCGATCCGCGTGGCCAAAGGTTAGATGTTCAAGCAGACGCCCATCCCAGGTGCTTCCATGGTGAGGACGAGCATTGTGACCATGATGAAGGTGGTTGCGATGATTCAAAGGAACGGACAAAGGCGAGATGAGGGAGGGAAGAGTAGGAGGATGCCGGAAGAGGGAGAAGGTAGAGGCAGGATCATAGCTCGCTACAGCGACGTGAAAATAACGTTGCCTGGGAAGGTTGAAGCCAACCGTCGATCTGTTCGTCCAAAGCTACCGTATTTCGCAACCGGGTTTGCCATTCTGGCCAGTGGCGCGCCGGCGTGGACATCCTGGCTGGTCATCCCATCTCAACCGGGAATGAGTTGCCTGGTTCCGAAGGACGCCGCGCCGCATGCCACCACTGTTCAGGTCCAATCGTCCCTGGTCTCGCTTCATCAGACTGAGCTCCGACTGCTGCTCAGACGCGTTCTGCAACTTCGTGGCCGGCTGCCCCGGTGGACGAGATGCCGGAGAGCTGGCCAGCCTGGAAATCGATTTGCGCATGAGAGACTCGACAAGCTGAGCTCAGGAGTCTCAAAATACCTGCGCCAGAATGTCATGCAGTCGAGTCGAGCTCTTCAGACCATGGGACGACGATGACACATTGGGAGATGCGTTGCTGAACTGGGAAGAGTCCGGCGTCATCAAGGGCAAGCTGTCTCGGCTCAAGGCTCTTCTGACTATGACGCTCGATCCAAGCTGTCGCAGGAAGTAGTCATGCACTGGCTGGAAGCTGCGTGCGTCCCAAGTACTCTGCGCACCCAACCTTCGTCTCTGTGTTGCGCGCCTGTTCCTCAGCGAGTTCCCATGTCTGCAGGGAATCTGTCACCTCCATGATCTGCGAGGAAGCGCAGACGCCGTCAGAGTCTGTGGCGAAGCTGGGAACGAATGTCGGCTTGCGCGAGTCTCGCTTTTCTGAAGCTCAGCTGGTCGAGCTTATCTGACCGTGACCATCCTGAACTTTCCCGGAGCCGTTCCATGTGATCAGAGGATGCGCTGGGCTGCAAGATGTCGGTAGATTCGAGCCTTCAAGGAAGAGTAGGCCATGCGCACCGAAATGCACACGGGAGGTGAAGGCGGCATTGAGGGAAATCGGTGTGTCGCGCATTCGAAGACGTGTGTGAAAGGCTTGCTCCTACTCTCCTGCGCCTTTTGCTTCTGCTTGTGCGACTTTTGAAGTCTTGCCTGCCTGCCTGCGTAGTCGGGGGAGTGACCATGAGGAGCGCAGGACGCTGCTGTCCGTAAAGCGCCGTAGGACTGCGAGGAGCATGAAGTGCTGTTCAGCCTTCTGCCCATTCCGTCCTGAATCTGTCACCGCCAGCTTCACCCAACTGTCCGCGGCAAGGCCTGGGACGAACGTGAGCGTGGGTGAGCTTCGCAACGGCTCGTTCTTGCTCCTCTGTGCTGTATCGCGGGTTCAGGAAGTCGAATCGTGCACGCAATCGTACGCGCGACCGTGTAGGACGAGGGCGTGAGGGTGAAAGGAGAGGCAGAGCAAGGAGCCAGCCGTCGCAAATGGGATACTGAAGGCCTGAGCGGATAGCAAGCTCCTAAGTTCCACTAACTGCTTCTGCCTACGCATTCCCGTCGCCTGTGTTGTCCCATGGCTCGCAGCGTTTCCCACCGCCTTCAATGTCCTCCCAGATCCGTCGTGAATCCGTCGCCGCCAGCGCCACTCGCCAGTTTGCTTGCGGTAGAGCTCACGACGAACGTGAGTGTGTCTGCGATTCGTAAGCACCTCTTCTTGCTCGTCGCGTGTTCGGGAAAGCCGGTCGTGCGTGCGATCGTGTGTCGTGTGTACCATCGTGTGTACCATCGTGTGTGCGACCGTGTGTGGTGCAAGTGTCGCCGGCGAGGGCGGTAGGACGGAATGAGAGCCAGTGTGAGGAGCCAGCGGTGGTAAGCAGAAGGCCAAAGGGCTGAGCAGAAGACGACGATGCGCAGGTTGGTGTCGATGTTGATGCCCGATGCTTGAATTGCTCCGGGAGCTTAGGGATAGTTGACTCTCACCAAAGCTGCCGCCAAGCCGCCACCAAAGTTCCCATCTCCATCAGAAGACGTCCCAACCAGGCCCCAACACAGCTGCTGGTTGGGGTTGAGTCGAACCCATGAAAGCTGGTGCGACCAAAGCTGCTTCCACCGCCAAAGACGAGTCGTCTTGCGCCGCATGGTCTCAACGGCGCATTGCTCGCAAGCTTGAAAGAGTATCGGAGTCAATTTCAATGCGAAATTCGCTGCGAATCGATGCGATTGAGTCGCGTTCATGATTCAGAAAGATCCGGCTGCGGACAGCCCAGAAAAGCTGCTCCCGGCGCAAGAAACTGCACAACACGGCCGCATTGTGTACACCATGCATTGCAGGTTTATTCAGAAGGACCAATGGACGGATTTCGATACTCAGTTGGATGTGAATCGACGTGGTTGAGTCGCGCTCATGTTTGCGACAAATCCGGGTGCGGGAAAGGCTGGCAAGGCTGAAGAAACCTCCCAGCCACGCACAAACACGGCGCCTTTTTGCAGCATACGTGCGGCTTTGTTCAGGAGGTCTAACAATCCATTTCCGACATTTCGACGGCAGAAATCGTTGCGGTTGAGTTGCGCTCAAGGATTCAGAAAGATCCGGCGGCGGGATAGCAAAGCTGCTCCCTCCTACATGCAGAAACCTCCCAGCCACGCACCACTACGTCGCCCTCTGGCAGAATACATGCAGGTTGGTCCGGAAGGTGTAGTGATTCATTTCCGATACTTCAATGGCCACGAATCCGGGTCGCGCTTAGAAAATTCAGCAAAATCCGCCTGCGGGAAAGCCTGGCGAAGCTGCTTTCTACGCGCAAAAACGTCCCAACCAAAGCTGCATTCTGTCAAGTACGCATCGCAGGTTTGTCCAGAAGGTCCAGAAACCCATCTCGGATACTTGATTGGGTGTGAATCGACGCGGTTGAGTCGCGCCCTGGCTTGCGACAAATCCGGCTGCGCAAAAGCCTAGGAAAGCTGCTTTCTGCGCCTCAAGACGTCCCAACCATGCGCCATTTCGCCAACCATGTATCCTAGGCAAGCTCAGAAGGTCTAATAACCCATTTCAGACATTTGGTTGGCTGTGTTGGAGCGTGGTTGGGTCGCACTCAGCATCGAGAGAGATTCTGCCGCCGAGAAGCCTAGGAAATCGCCTTTCTGGACCCAGAAATGTCCCAACCACGCACAGTATTGCCAACTACGCATTGTACGCAAGATTGCACGGCTAGAAAAGTCCATTCCTGTGTGTAGTTGGCCCGTAGTCGATCTGGTTAGGCGTAGTTGGGTCGTCTTGTAGCTGGGAGAGGAAATCTGCCTCCTGAGCCAAAAACCTCCCAACCACGTACAAATCGGGGCCTACGCTGCCAACCACGGCCTGGATACACTCCCAGATACTTACAAGAGTCCGTTCCGATGCGTAGTTGGGAGGCAATTGGCTTAGTTGGGGAAGATCTAGCCGTGAAGTCTCGCAAAACTGCCCCCCAGCTGCGCCGCTAGTCGAGAACTTTCGAACCCCAGGCCTACGTAGCCGACCACGGCTTGAATTCACTCCCAGATAGTCCCAAAAGTCAATCCTTATCGTGCTGGGACGTGAATCGGCGTAGTTGGGTCTAGTTGGGAAATCGGGGGGATAGCCTGCGAAAGCTAGGAGTAATTAACCAGATCTAACTACGCGCACGAGACGTTAACTAAGCTAAGAATCTACTTCTCTATAGTCGAAATAGTTAGTCCCGATTATAGGTAAGCGTAAATCGATCTAGTTATATCGTTTTTAAATATCGCAATCTAGCTAGCTACTAAATTATACGCTAGGAGTCCGAACTCGATTAATTAGACTTAACTACGCGTATAAGACGCTAACTAAAGTTAGGATTAACTTCTATATAGTCGAAATACCTAGTCTTAATCGTAGGTAAGCGTATATTAATCTAGTTATATTATTTTTAAATATTATAATCTAGCTAGCTTACTAAATTCTACGCTAGAAGTCTAAATTCGAAAAAGAACTTAATTAAATCTCCTAACTATATATATAATACGCTAACTATAGTCGGAATACTATTCTATATATTTATATAAGTCTATTCTAATACGTAGTTAGATATAGATCGATATAGTTAAGTCTAGATAAGAGATTAAAAGTAAGTAAGTTATAGATAGCTTAAGCTTTCTACTCTAGAAGATTAGTAAAAGGATTCGCTTAGAGATTACGTAAGATATATACTATAGCCTTTATATAATTCTATACCTATACGCGAGTTATTCCTAACGCGTACTTAGCGTAAATCGGCGTAAAAAGGCTAAAGGTATATTATATATAGAGAATCTAACTATAGGCTACTTAGTAAAGCTTCTATAATACGCTAAGAATCTAGTAAAAGGTTTTGCTTAAGTATTATATAAGATATATACTATAGCCTATATATAATTCTATACTTATATATAAGTTACTTCTAATATAAGGCTAGCGTAAATTAGCGTAAAAAAGCTAAAAGAATATTATATTTTATAAATCTAGCTATAAATAACCTATAAAGGTTTTACCTAAGATATCTAGGAGTCTAGTAAATAGACTCGCTCTACGTAGCCTAACGCTATATAAGAAGCCTATATATACCTTTGCATTCGATAGCGTTTAGGGTTAGGGTTAGGGTTAGGGTTAGGGTTAGGGTTAGGGTTAGGGTTAGGGTTAGGGTTAGGG